>VZTB01001750.1:0-34451 GCA_013397245.1 Thryothorus ludovicianus
AGGGAAGGGAAGGAAGCAGGCTCTTTGCTCCACCTCAGGATACGGCTGGCCTCTGCACAGAGCAGCAGAGCTCTGGAAGAGTAGATAAAGCCAGGGATAGAGAGATATCCTTTGCCTAACAAAGGATAAATCTGTCAATCCCACTTCAAGCCACCTCTTATTTTCAGTGACCTTCAATCACATGGCGCGCTCCCCAGCAGAGATACAGATGCCTCCGGGGTTTGTTTTCAACCTTAACTTCCCTTGAGGTTCCTTCCCCTCCCTGGCATGCCTAGGAGCCTCAGCACTCGCCCAGATTTTTACACGTAGCTTTAGTAAACCTAGGAGTGGTCCTCAAGACACATCTTTGTATGCCTTCGAGCTCTGCTCTTAGGGATGCAGAAATCACCTGATCCCATGAGACATGTCCTAAGCCAGGGTGGAGAGAGTCACCCCTTCCATTTCCCAGGAAAGACACCAATTTTGGGGATGTGAGTGCTGAGTGCTACTGCAGTGATGACGCTGTGATTGGAGGCATTGAAAAGCCCGTCGCAGCCAGATTTGGAGGCTGCCAAAACCGCCCGCCTGAATTCCACATCTCCAATAATGAGCTCTGGAAAAGGACAGGGTTTTTAGTATCACCCTCCTCCCTTGCAAAGCTGTTGAGGCTGATGTCTCCCTTTCCTAGCTTCTCATTGGCTCTTTTAGGCATGACCATTACATCAATCTCACAGCCTAAGTAAATTCTTACTAATCATCTGGAGACTTTCCCACTCTCCTATGGGAAGCCTTTTCCATCCAAGGACATACAGTTGGTTATTGACCTGTGGGTTTACTTGAGAATTTAGAAGTTCTTGCAACACACTAAATTAGCTTTGAAACAGTCATGTTACTTTTTTTCTTTTCTCTTTTTTTTTGTAACAATGACAAACTACTTCCTGAGCAAAACGAGATGTCAGCATATTCACAATACTTCAACATTATGTCCTAATCCATGTGTATCCACAATGATGCTTCTAGAAAAAAAAAAAAAAAAAAAGGTAGGNTAAAAAAAAAAAAAAAAAAAAAAAGGTAGGGCAGCATAATGCCAAGGCTACTTTGACTTCTTTAATTATTATTTTTTCTCTTTTCCTTTCTTCTTTTTTCTTTTTTTCTTTTTTTCCTCCTCTTTTTTGCTTGTTCACAATATTACACGCCTGTCTCAGTCTTGACAACTCAGAAATGAGACCAATTATTTCTTAAGACAGGCAGTCAAAATAAACAAAGATAATATCCATCAGTCCTAAAAAGCACTGCCCTTCTTATGAGGGGAAAACCTCATCAGAGTTAAGGCTGCAAGTACTGCCTTTTCTCCTGTGTTCCAGACTGTCAACCACCTCCCAGTTATTGCTCTGGAGCCTAAATCCTGGACATAGATTTATTTTCAACAAAGTTTAGGAGGTGTCTATATCCTCCAATCATCTGCTGATTGACTAGTTATGTTAAAATTTGAAAAGGCAATATGAAAATATATTGAAACCTTTCTTCTTCTACTTGCTACCTTACCTTACACAAAAGGAACAAATCCAACTAGCCAACCCACTAGAAAATTTGGCCCATTAGCCAAGAAGAATTATTCTCTTTTGAAGAGCTCCATTTGGGAAAACATTTCCAGAGATTTTTTAAAAAATATGTTCGGGAGAAGGTAATCATGAAAGGAAGAAAGAAGACAGCTCAACAATAGGAGCTGGATAATTCCCACAAAAGTTAGAACGAAGACAGCTCAACAATAGGAGCTGGATAATTCCCACAAAAGTTAGAACTTCTTCTTGCTTCCGGGAAAAATAATAAAAAAAACAAAAAACCTGCCTTCTGAATAGATTCAGCTTTCTGGAAAAGGGTTTAAATATAACACTTCCATTTTACTGGTGTTTTGCCTTCCAGAAGAGATAAAAGATAATGACTGACTGAACAGCATGAAATCTTCATGCTTATCCACACCTCTGGAAAATATGCTGGGCTCCACTTTCTTTCCTTCCCACATTTTCACCCTGACATGGTCTTTCCCATGTGTTAAAAAAAACCCTGCAGAAGGTTTCTTTGTGTCTGGAGAGCAACCAAGTGCTCACATGCCCTGGTGATGTAAAAGCCAACTTGTGTCCAAGGAAGTTCTACTGGGATTTGGGAGCAACTCCTGTCAGGCATTGTCTGTGCCTCTGCTGATGAAACATCCCAGAAATCATCCAAAATCCTGTGTTTTGTCTGAGCACCAGAGCAGCAACCCTGGTGATGCCTTCTCGAGGCTGACCTGGAACAAAGACCAGGCAGAGCAAAAGGACAAAATGGGGATTTATTAAAAGGCCTCAATGGTACATTTGAGCAGCGCGACTGCCCAGCTGGACTAAACTCAAGATAAACCCCAAAACAGTCACAAAATGGGCATCCAATCATGAGGTCTCACACTTTTATAAGTTCTGGTCCATTAGTATATTGGAGTTAATTGTCCAATTACAGCTCCAGGTTATGAAGCTCCATCCTCCTTATTTTTTCGTCTCACTTCACCGTTGGTTTTGTTCTTGGGCCTGGAAGTTGTTCTTGGTGCCAAGCTAGAGAAGGAATTGTTTTGTCTCTCTACTCTGTGAAGAGAGCTTAGTAGCTCTGAATATGAAACCGAAATACCCACTTATTCTTTTAACTCTGTCTAGCCTCTGTTCCAGGCAACCACCCCAAGGGTCACTGTCACACCTGTGGCAGCCCCAGCACGGGTCTGTGCTGGCCAGCAGCAGTGAGAAATCCAGGCAGCAGATGCACACCAGGACAGCTGATGTTCCCACATCCCTCAGCCTCTGCTCCCCAGGCACCCACAGCCCCCCAGCCCGGCTGGAAATGGATCTGGTGATCAATGAGATCCTGAGGCAGGAAATGTTAAGGGCAGTGCCTATGCCTCTATGAGCTCCTTTGAACTGTGAAGACATTTAGTTCACATTTCAGGCACCATTTATTTCACTGGCATATTTGGTTTTGTCTTCATTTGCTTTTCCTCACTGAGCATCGCCCTTGTAGCTAAACTATCAGTTTCTGGGGGATTTAGAATCAGAGGAAATACAGGCATTTAAAAAAAAAAAAATTGTTAAAACTTGTATATTTTTACACTGGGTTCAATATTCTAGCAATCCTTCTCTTTCTTTGCTCTCTGAAATGCAAGAGAAAGAAAGGCAAAGAAGAAACTGCCTCATATCCCTAAGAGTAGGATAAATCTATCACAAGAAAGGGTCATAGCCACCACTTTCACTTCTTGGAGAAGAATTTCACTGCCTTTCCCATGGAAGCCAAAGTTCTTCGTCTCTGTATTGATGAAAAAAAATTTGCCCTCAGGCTGCAGGAGCACTGTTATTCACCCTAGGGGAACGTGGGATGCTGAAATGGTCTGGTTTTATCCTAATTTAGAGGATGTGAAATGCAAGAAAAAGTGTTCACAGCAGAGGAATGACCCAGTGCTCTTTGTTTCTTCTTTCCCCAGACTCCCTACTCAGAGGTAGGCACTCAGGGCAGATTTCTAAATATCTCTGGCTGCACACATCTTAGAAACCTCCATTTGTGACAAAATCCTTTAAAGGAAGCAGCAAAAAGACCACAGTGTGAGGGAAGGTTGGCACCATCCAACGCTGCTCCATCCACTGCTCCAAGAGCCTTTCCCAAAAATCTGAATCCAATTTCCAGGACGCTGAACGGTGAAAATATACCAGCAGCTTCGTGAGCTTTTTTTATTTTCCATCAAGAGACCCGATTGCCTGGGATTTTGGACAGGAATTAAAACAGCCCAGCTCTCCCTCCCTCACTGTTTGTTCATTGTTCATGGGCTGCTCCCCATTGTAGCCCAGCTGAGCAAGCTATTGTTCAACGGGGGCACTGCCAGCACAAACTCAAACCACATTGTAAACAGCACATGGCTTTGTTTAATCCACAGCAAAGCCCTGGGCTCCGGCTGTAGGGGCAGGCACAGCAGAGCGACCTGCCCCATTTGTCACTGCCCGCACATATTGCCCACTCTGTTCCCCTGCCAGGACATTGTGTGCCTCATTCATAATTTATTTCCGAGGATGCTGCAGCAGCAGCATGAGATGCTTCTCGGCGCTGGCTTTGCCGGGGTCACAGGGCTCTCTCTCCAAGGGTTTCCAGGCACGGGTTAAGGCAGCATCGTCCTGCTGAGCGCTGCCAGCCAGCACTTCCCTGGCTGCAGCCTTCAAACGCAGGCTGTGGATGCCCTCTGCTGCTCCACCGGTGTTAGTTTAGGGGCTTCCTGCTCTTTATGGAGATACCCTGCTCTTCCTGCAAAGATTAATCTACTAGGCATCACTTTTGAGAGGAATGAGGGATTTGTCTTTACAAACAATCTGTGGGTCTGCTGGTAGATAAAACTAGCACTGAGAGATAAATGAAGGATTCCACTGATTGATGAATGGGAAAAAAAAGATATTTGCCTTTACAAACAAACTGTAGGTTCACTGGGAAATGAAACTGGATATTGAAAGATGAAAGAAACAATGAGGAGAAACCATGAATTCCATAAGAATTAAAAATTAAAAGGGAGGGTTGTACATTAGAGGGAAATCTTAGGTATTAGGTGTTCTGGGAAGTCTGTACTTCTCAAGTACCTCAGGAAAGAGAAGGGAAATGTGGCCAGGGAATTAGGATAAAAAGGAGGCTGTGTCCTCCAAAAATTTAAGAGACCCCAGGGGAAATGCCCCCTGGCATCTCCCTTTATTCCAATAAAGTAAAAGGACTCCTCTGTCTCCTTTTTGGACATAAACCTCTGGTGTTTGTGGAATAATTTCCCTAACACTTTCATTCCTAATAAACACATCTGTCCTGTTAGCAGGCTTTTGCAGCTCAGAGATCTATTAATGGGCAGCAGGACAAACTGCTCATCGCAGTTTAAGCAGGTTTTCTGTTTTGAAAAGGTGATGTGCTCGTGCTGGAGTTTCAGCAGTTCCTATAGTAATAAAAATACCACTTGTTAAAGGCTCTAATTCCACCAGCTGTTACAGACACCACCCTGGGCTGGGAGCAGTGCAGAGCCAGGTCAGTTCTCTGACAGGGAGAAGGAAACCACAAAGGTGTCTCAGCCAGGGGACTAATGTGGTCTGGTCCCCGAAGAAGGACAGCAATGGGGGAGAGAGTGTTAAAAAAGTTAATTACTGTCTTCTCTGTGGATAAGCACAGAGCAAAGAGGAGAGCCTCCCTCTGCAGCAGCAGGAGGGAGGTTGGCTCTGCGGGGTGATCCCACAGCACTGTCACCCTTTGCAACTCTAGCAGTTAGCCAAAATTTAGGGACAGACATGCTGTTTCCATTAGAAGTAACTGATGAAGAAATCAGATACTTGCCTGATGCACTCCTATTTTTCTGCAGTGAATGTACAAGGCCTCATTTCCCTTCCCCCATTGTGTTCGAACAGCAGGAGTCAAGACTTTTCCGTTCAAAACTCCAAAACTTTTCCCAGCTAGCATCCTTCCTGAGTACCATTTCACACACTTTTCCTTATGGATGCTGTGCAAGTGTGGCTTGGGCTGTCCCTGGCCTGTCACTGGCTTTTCCACCCACACTGCTTTGAGTGCTGTGGCACACACAATTTGGTGGGATAATTCCAAGGCCTGCACTTCTGCACCTGCCCTTAGTGCAGGCAGCACTGCCTGGCTCCTGACCAGCCCCACACCTGGCCTGCACCTTGTTCCCACCAGCTGCAATGGAAAAGAGCTCCCTCAGGGGCTGTTTTTCTCTCTTTCCCCAAACAAAGGATGTTTCTCCACCTCCTCGATGTGAGATCTCGCCCCAACAGGAGGCCTGAAGAAGCATTTTCTGTCAGTGCTTGGGCCTTGAAATACAGATTTCCTTTTGTTAGCAGGCACTAAATTAAATGGCAATAACCAGGTGAAGAAAGCAACATGGGGAGATGGTTTCTCCCTGCAGGTATAAAAAAATCTTCCGCCGCAGGAAAAACTAAAATGAAAGAAAAAAATAATCTTATAACAAAGCAGAATAAATAAACCTTTCCTCGCTTCTGCACACTGCACACAGCTGTAACTTCAGTCCTTTCTGGAGAAGGTCATGGAGTCCATCTGCTAATGGATTTCCCGCCTGAGGGTATTTACAGGGAGAGCAGGTTTGATGGACAAGGGCCATCACGGGTGAAAACAATTTGACAGTGCCGGAGATGAAAGCAGGGAGTGACCAGAGCAGGTCAGAGCAGTGTCCTTTTAGGACGCGTCACAGGAACTTGGACACTGCACTGCTTGGACACTGCACCCTTCTAGCAATGGCTTCTGGGCAAAGGAAGATACTTTAGAAATGCATTTGACAAGGGCTGTCTGAAAACTGCAGCTCTGAGCAGAAAATAGGGGAGAGACAGAGGGAGGGAGGAAGGAGGTGGTACATGTGGAGCCATGCCTGTCATATGAAAGACTTCAGCTCAGGAGATACTTTTCAGGTAAATGAAAAGCAGATACTCAAGGAGACTGGCAAAATATGCTGAGATTATGGAAAGCAATAAGGAATTGATATAGCTTTTATTGATAAAGACATGGTAAAACTCCCTTTTATTATTGCCCTACATATTTCAAGATGTTCAGAGTTGGAGAAAGGGGCTACGTGGAAAAAGTGCACAAAGGGGGTTATTTGTCCTTTCAGAGCACAGGAATTGCACACTCTGACCATCCCACACTGGCTCTTAATACTCATGTTATGCACTTCTTCGACTGCCAGTCACCTGAAATGACCCTGACCACCCTCCTTCATCCTGTGCCCCTGCACCTCCCTCTCCTGCTGTGACACAAGCAGTTCCAAAATTCTGCAGATTTCAGTGAGCATCAGGACTCCACCTGTGACTGAAAATTCCTGACTGTTCCCTAATTCCAGCTCTCTGCTGAGGGTGGAGGCAGTGGTTTCTATGGAAAAGCCCCCACCACTCAGCCCTGACCAATGCCCCTCACCCCTGGCTACCTATGTTGCACTGCTGGACACAGGAGCTGCTCTCCTGCAGTGTGAAGAATTTAGCCAGTATAATTTTGCTTTTAAACCCCCCATTAAGCTGCCAGCCAAGCCACTGCCAGGTGCGGAGCTTGCTTGCTTGTGCATGCTTCCATGAAAACTTTTACGTGGGGAAGCCAACACTTAGCTTTGCTCCTCCATCTCCAGCCCAGTGGGAAGCAGTGAAAACCATACTGTCCAAGGCGATGTCACTGTCACTCTCCACTTGGCACATGCTTCCAGTCTTTTTCTGTCACTGTTTGCAAAATGGTTTGGGTTTTTTTTCCCTTGCAATAAACTCCTGCAGCTGGTAGTTTATTTGCCTTTCTCATGTTTCCCCCCATAGTACAGGCATTGTTTCTCCCTTTCTCTTAGGCCACTCTGTTTCTCATTAGTCTGCGCTTGTCTCTTGTTTTATACGTGACAACCAAGCTTCATTATTATTACACTTTCAGCTTTCATCATCAATTCTCCTCTGCTCTCTTCACATTGTCCCTGCAGTGTCCTGCTGCAGAGGACACTGCAGGGACAATGTAAAGACTGGATCACCAGTTCCATGGCCTGCAAGCTTTGGGTGCATCACCTCTCCGTCTGCAACAGCAAGCAGAACCAGATGTCTGAATCAAGGTGGTTGATATTTCCTCAGGAACTTTGGGCACAGGTTCCCTTCCCACAGGAAGGAAGGCAGGGAGGGGTGCTCAGATGTGGGAGCATGAGTTTGCAATGTGTGGTTGTTTCTCGTTTTCTGACTTGCAGAATGAAAGTGATTCCCTAAGTTTTAGTTCTCATATTTTCCAGATTCTGTGCTGCCTTGGTGTGTGAATCTGAACTTCACGGAAAGTGTCACCAAGTTCTCCTCACCATTCATTCAGACAGAACAGTCCTTTTCCAGCTCCAGAACCAAGGACACAGAACAATCCTTTTCCAGCCCCAGAACCAAGGACATTGCTGCAGCTTCAGCCCCGAAAAGTGCAAACAGCAGCAATTGAGGAGAGTAACCTGAGGGGGTGGGACTGCATAACCTGGAGCTGGAATGGGACAATGAACCCCAATATGGAAATGGACCAAAATGTATAAAAAGGTGATAAGTCCTGACCTTGGGTGTAGCCATGGCCAGGGTCTTGTACTGCCCAAGGTGAATACTTTGAAGATCTTTTAATAAAACACTACTTTAATAAATACCTCCTTTATTCCTTTAACACTGCCTAGCTTCTGTTCCAGGGAGCCTGTCCAGGCATCAGAAGTTCCTAAATTTAGAGGTGTCTCAGGGGACAAGAATCAAATTGGAATGCTGCAACCATGCCCAGGGGGGAAAAAATGAGACAACATCTGTGGAAGCAAATATGAGAGACTGGAGTCTAATTAATGACTCAAACCTTGGACCCAGTGCTGGACTATTGGTGCCAGTGGCTCAAACCATCATGGGTGCTCTGCTTGTGGTGCACCAAGCAGCACCCAGGTGCAGAACCAGGGCTGTAAACTGGGTTTCCAGAGAAGGGAAGAGGCTGATAAGGTGGCTGATCTTACGATGCCTGCTTCACATACTGACCCAGCTACAGAATCTCCCTCTGAAGTATGGGACCATTCCCAGGTGGGATGAAGGGCCTCAGCTACAACAGACCACAATGGATTCAGGTATACCTGGCCTAAGGGTGTCTTGGGTTGCAGGGCAAAATGTAACCAAAAGCATATATTCTATTCCAGCTGTTGAAACTGGGGCAGGGGACAGGGTGGGGTAACCCTCTATTCATGGCCCAGCTGTTAAAAAGCAGCTGGGGCAGTTTCTTTCTCTCTGCCAGGACCCATCCTCCCTCCAGGGACAGATCTTCTGCTCATAGGCCACTCAGTCTCCCTGCATGCCTGAGAAAATTCCAGCAGCCCACTGGCACATGCTGCACCCAGGCCAGGAGCCAAGCATTCCTACCTGGATACAATCTGGGCTTTGCAACACCAAGCAGCCTTTGCCCTGCATTCCCAGAGGGAGACCTGGCCCATCTATCACCACTGCACCTTCAGAGGGAAACTCCACCTTCCTACAGGATCATTGCTCCACCAGAGCCACATCTGCCACTGCAGGAGGGCTGCAGCCACCATTTAATGGGACTGCCACCAACACCCTGAGCCACAGTGGGTCAGCTTGGATTCTCACTCTGTCAGTGGGGTTGGTTTTCTGTATTACTGCATTTTTATTTTAGTTCTCCTAATAAAGAACTGTTATTCCTATTCCTCACATCTTTGCCTGAGAGCCCCTCAATTCCCAAATTATAATAATTCGGAGGGAGATGGTTTGCATTCTCCATTCCAGGGGAGGCTCCTGCCTTCCTGAACAGACACCTGGCATTCAAACCAAGACAAAAGGACAGCTGCATTGTCTTGGAAGGTGTCAAGAAGTCATGGGATGTCCCTGATACATCATCACATCACCCTAGTGTCCCATGACCCATTGCCCAGTGTGAAACTCCCTGGCCTGGGGGAGATCCCTGGGTCTCTCCCCTAAACCTGGGTGAATACAAATCCAGCATAGGTTGAGTTCCCTGGTTTCTTCCCTCCACCACTCTGTGGATGCAGTCTGCAGCTACCAAGAAGACTAGAGGAAAAAGATCAGCAGGACTTCATCAGAACCTACAGAGTGATGATATTTTTTCTAGTTAATCTCTCTGTCATTTTTTTTCTCTTCCAACCCCCTGCAACCCATCTTTTTCTTACCTCCCTCTCAGCTTCACATTTAAATAATAATCCATATTATTGACTCCAACATATGGTCTCATTTGCAATTTAATTGGGGCAGAAGTATCTCTCTAAGCATTTTAATAGCTCGATCTTAACAGTGAAGGGCCAGGTGAAATGCCTAGCAAAAGATATATCAGTGGGGAAGGCCCCTAGGAGAAGGGAAGTCTTTTCCATCTGTTACTCTTCAGGCCACCCTGAATCCAGAGGCAGCAAGAGACTCTTCTCTATGCTGGTTCAGCCTGACAGGCATTTCACTCAAGCATCCTCTCCTCATCACCAAAATCACTCTGAATAATGAGGTCCCAGGCAGGTGTCGGCACTTGCTCTGTTACACAAATGTCTCAGGTTAAACAGTATTGATAGATTTCAAGTGCTTCTCATTAAGACAGGCTTCTATTTGGCAATACCATCATTTTCACAGGAGAAAAAATAAATTTTTTCAGGAGAATAAAGTTTGTGGGCAATTTATTAACACACACAGTCATTTACATGCTTTAAAATGAAAGAAGCCCACTGCAATCTCTCACCAGTTGATCTGGACATCCTAGACACAGATCAGACTCTGCCCTCTGATACTAAATCTATCTGAAGCACAGTGACTCTGCAAGTATTTTCCATGAAGAATCTCATTTGTGTAATGAAGAATTTAATCATAATTTTGAATTTCTTCCCTATCTATTCCCCTTTACAAGAGAAAGCAACTCCTGTCACACCTGCTTGATTGGGAAGCTGAAATCATTGAAATTTTAGAAAATTTAACTTCTTCATGTTTTTGGATGTTTTTGAGATGTGGCAGAAAGTTGTGCAAGGAATTAATTAGAAGAAAAAAAAAACCAAACATGAAAATATGTCAAATGACTGCTCTCTGTGGGGTTTGTTTTTTTTTTGTAAGCACATGCTACCATTTTTACAGATCTGTCAAGGCTGGAAGAGATCTCCAGGATCATCCAATCTGACTGCCAGCTCAGCATCACCATAATCACCCAGAAAACCTGTCCTGAAGTCTCTGTCACTCAAAAACCTGTTAAGTCTCAAAACCCGTACAGACAACTCTTCAGATAATGACTTCACCACCTCCCTGGGCAGCTCATTCCAATGCCAGATCACTCTTCCAGTAGAAAACCAAATTCCTAACATCTTATCTGAACCTCCCTTGGTGACGCTGAACCTCACCCCACTGAAGGGGAACAATCTCATGGAATTCTGTCGCCCTGGTCCCATGGGATGTCAGCTCCTGAGCAAGAGACCAAAGGCTCACAGCCTCCAGATCCAAATGGGTTCCATGAACTTCAGCTGTGGGCTCTCTGTGTGTCCAGAGGACGGGAAAACCCTTGAAGTACAAAAAGAGGTATCCACTGCTTGGGACTTGAAATGTAGATTTACTCTTGTTAGCAGGAACTAAATTAAAAGGCAATAACCAGGTGAAGAAAGTAATATGGGGAGGTGATTTCTCTCTGCAGGCATAAAGAAATCTTCTGCCACGGAAAAATAATTTTTTTAAATCTTATAGCAAAGCAGAAATAATAAACCTTCCCTCACTTCTGCACACTGCTATAACTTCAGTGTTTTCTGGAGAAGGAAAGTCCATTGAGGCAAACTTCTTACTTTATCTAGTTCTTCTTCTTAGGGTTAAGATTAAAAGTGTGAGAGACAGAATTTTTGTTTGGACTGGGGTGTTTATTATTTCTTATCTCAGTTACAGCCTTGCTGACTGTGAGTGCTTCACACACTAAGTTAACAGTAGAAATGGAGTCTAGAGTTATGCTTTTAGGGTTTTTTAAGTTTAAACTATTTAATTATGAGATGTTAACTAATTTAATTTTACTTTTATCTTAACAACTAATTATTTATGTTCTGAACTGTGGAGTTTTTCAACTAATTACACAAAATTATTTAACTCTATGTAAAAAAAGGAGAAGAAGGAGAAGAAGAAGAAGACAACTATACTCTAAAACTTCTATCTTGTTACATATATATTACTATATCACAAAATATCAAACCCTAAATTTTTCACCCTGTGAGATAACACACTTCTGTTCAACTACACACTCACAATCTCAGTGCTATCAATCAGTTTTGAAAGCCTTTTCCATGGCCTCTGGTCAAATGTAGTGTATTTTTGAGGCTCATTCCCTGTCATCAAAGAAAGCTTGAAATCCTCTGTGCTCAAGGTTCTGACACTCCATTTGCTAATGGGTAATACCACAACAAACTGAGAAGTGACCCTACCAAAATACCAGCAAGTCCTGGGTGCATTTCAGGCTCCTAAGCTCTTTGGTAGATCTGGGTCTCAGAACCAGCCAGAAGCACCATTTTTTGGGGCAAAGGAGAAGAGGGGGTGGCTGTGCTGCCGTTGTGAGCAGTCCTTTGGTGGGGTGGCCCAAGCATATCCAAAGTGGGCACAATGGGCAGTGAACAACCACTCAAACTGTGCTGGGCTTCAGCAGCTGGAGAAGAAGCTCCTCGTGGCGAGTCCTAAGTGGCCACAGTTATTTCTGTTTGAAGGCAGGCTCTTAATGAAATGCTCAGAGAGGAAGCAGCCACGTTTACCACACTGTCCCATGCTCGGATTGGTCTTGAAAAGCATTTATGGCTTGAAACCCAAAAATAGTTTCAGCTCAATGATTCCTTTGTACCTTGTGAAGTTAATAACTGCAAGTTAATAAAGGCTAACTCAATTTTCCTTCAAACGAGAGTGTCAGGTCTGGTTTTAATCATGACGGCAGTCTAGACCAGGAATATTGTCTAATTAGAACCCGGATACAGACAGTTCTGGGGTCGCACTCACAGGTGAACTGGGAACCACAATTTCCGCTCCTTTCCCTCCCCCGGTTTTTAACCAGCCTGAGATGAAGGTTTCATTGTGAAATTAAAAATCCTTCAGCCATCCCCTCACCAAAATTAAGCTGGCGGGAATGGTTTACAGCTTTCTGACCACAGTCTTTTTCATTTGCCCATATAACCAGAGACGGATTGCATCAGTGAGTGAGCTGCATTTGCCATGGTTTTGATTGGGACCAATGCTTGTTTTCACTGAGTTTCCCTCAACCAAATACTCAAAGCCATTTTTAAGAAGGACAGAACTACCCAGAAGGGAGAGAAGGATGGTATTAACAACTATGAGTGCCCATAATTGGTTTATAAAAATGTGTCACCTTCACTCGGATGCAGACCCCAGCCCAGCTCAACACTTGGAACACACATCTACTTTTACTTCAGTGGAGTTCCACTAAGTGCAGATCTAAACCCAAAAATCACACTGACTTTTAGCCCACCAGCATTTCTGCTTCATAAAATTACCAGTGAAAGAAGAGGGTCAGCACCTGTCCACTCCTTCACAGCCACAAATATGTGAAATCATAATTAATTTGCCCACCTTTTTACTTCTTTTAATGAGATAAATAATCAGAGTGTACATCTGTAATTACATATGTCAAAAAGTGAATTTTTTTTGTAACTATGAGCAAATGAAGGAGATGTGTTTTGTTGGGTATTTTTCTTCAACAGCAAATTACTGCTTTTCTAATGGTTTTTTAGAGAAAAAAAAAAAGTGAGCTTTAAATAAAACTAGCATGAAATTTAAAACATGACTCAGAAGAACTTAAAAGAGATAATGTGTGCAGCTTGACCTGATTCACTTGTCAGACCTCATTCTTCATCAGACATTATTCTTCATGAAAAGTGATTTCCATGCAAGCTTTACCTAGAATCCTTTCTCTTTTTTTTGGTTGATTTTTTTTTGGTTTGGGTTTGGTTTTGTTTTTTTCTAGGGAGAGGAGGGGGAATTGGCTTTTTGAGGGTGTTTTTGTTGTGGGGCTTTTTGCTTGACTTTTGCGGTTGTTGTTGTTGCTGCTGTTGAATAAATACAGTCCAGAATTCTTAGTCTGAGAAAAATAATTTCAACAAAAACAAATGTGTTTTTTTGCTTCCCTATATACATATAACAATAGCTTCTTTCTCTCTAACAGAACATAAAATAAAGCAAATACTTCTGTCAATGTGCTAGTACTAGAACCCGGGACTGGGAAGCATTTATGTTTTTACCAATGCAGTACTGGGAAAAAAAAAGAAAATGGTGAATCTGCTGATGAATCTGGCCAAAGTTTTCCCTCATCTGTTGCACAAATAACACAGAAAAAAACAAGCTAGCAAACGACACTTGTGACTGGAACCAGGTAAAGCATTCAGGGTACTCAGGAGTGAAATGAACAGTATGATACTGAGTTTGCATGTTGAATTATGCTTATATTCTCCTCTCATAGAGCCATCAGGCTTTGATTCTGCTGATGCAAGTCTTTAACACAAAGGTTCAACTAAATTTTCAAATTGGTGAAAATGATGGTGAAATGTAGTGATTTAAGCTTTGAGTTTGTGTTTTTGTGAAATTAAATCCATCCATTTGAAATTTCTTTGGGCAAAGGCATACATGAGGAAAAGAAGAAAATAGGAGAAGAAAAGGAGAAAAGGAGAAAAGGAGAAAAGGAGAAAAGGACTCTTCTAGAGAAAAATTGGAGTGACAATCTTTCCAGTGTAAAGAATAATCCCTCTTGATTCAGATTTCAGCACCTGTGTGTTGTTCAAACATGGTAACATTCACCCTTCTCCTCCTCCCTCTGCCTTGGCCACTGTGCTGGGCTTTGTCACCTCCCCGGGCTCTGACACAAAATTGTTCCATGTGTGGCCACGTCCAATTAATCCTTAAATTCACCACATAAAATTCTACCCTTGGACTTGTCCCACTCATTTTGTTTTCATTTTTGGTTTCCACAGTTTAAGGACAGAGGCCTTATTTCTGCCAAGTCTAACACCACCCTGGTTTAATCATTACTGACACTATCCATTCATTTGGGCTTTAAATTATTGCACACTCTTTTCAATTCCTCATTAACCTCTGTTGTCCCTGCATTTCTTTATGAAGAGAGAGCTCATCCAAGCACATCTCAACCTTTTCCTTGCAAGGGGCTTTGCAGGGATGGGAGGTCTGCACTGGGCAGCAGCTTAGGTTTACATCTCCAGAATTTCTCTGTTCAAGTTCTCCACCCCATCCCCTCACCTCTGAGTGCCTTACAGTTCCCAGTACTTGAAACTTCAAACCCTTCTTCAGAACCCAATTTTTGTCAAAGGGATAGTCACCTCCAGTCCCAGGCATTGGAAAATTTCTCCACCTCCTATGAGACCCGAACAATTATTTGGGCAACCTCATCTGTACACACCAGCCTCTGTGGCAGCCAGCTCCTCATGTACTCTGCTTATCCTGGTTAGACACAGCTGCTCCTCCCCCTTTCACCCTCAAAAGTCCCTCTAGTCCTTATTTTCCATCCTGAATGCCACTAGATATGTGGGTGGTGTGGTTTCCACCACACTCCCACCACCAGCAACCAGCAGGGACCAAGCAGCTCCACCCCAGAGTGCCAGGGCTGCCACACCGATTTGCATATCCCACACCAAAGATTTCAATGAAAAATTGAGAAATTTGTGCAGTCAGAGTGGTGGTGCCTGGCTGGAGCCGAGCAAAGTGCAGATAGGGGTCACTTTCTCAGGCCTGCTGCACTAATGAGCACATCAGACCCTTTTCACCATCAAAGCCAGGGAAATGCAACCCCTGGCTCATGAGGCCTGGGATCCAGGAGACAGGTAAGCCATTAATGCTCTTTTATTAAAGAGGGATGAACCCTCATCTGGAACAGCCTTTGCTGCTGAGCCTTCTGTGTTCAAAGAGGAGCTGAGGCTGGAAATGGAGCTGGCTGGATTGCTGGGACAGCTGGGGAGGAGCCATGGCCAGCACAGAGAATATGGGAAAGGCTTGCTTAGCATATCAAAGTGTGGGAATGTGATTGATCTCTAAAAATACACCAGTGCATAAAGCCTGGGGAGGAAGAACAGCTGTCAGACTAAATAACAGCACTGGCACAGCAACAAAAGGGTGTAAACCTCGTAGTGTTGTACAGCTTCCTCCCAAGAGACAGCAGGACACAGCTTCCATCTCTGCTCCATGTGACAGGGATAGGACCCAGGAAAGGGCTGGAGCTGGACCAGGACAGGCTCAGGTTGGATTTCAGGGAAAGGTTCTTCCCCCAGAGAGAAAAACTTCTCCCAGACTGCCCAGGGAATGGACACAGCCCCAAGGCTAGCAGACCTCCAGGAGCTTTTGGACAATGCTCCAGGGATGCCCAGGATGGGATTTTGGGGGGTCAGTGCAGGGTTAGGGGCTGGACTGGGTGATCCCTGTAAGTCCCATCCAGCTCAGGATATTCTATTCTATTCTATTCTATTCCATTCCATTCCATTCCATTCCACTCAAAATCTGATGGCTTACACACCAGAACCGGCAAAGGCAGTGAGAGGCAGAAATTAGTGGCTTTTAAATAAGCATTTGACAAGTGATTCTTAATTAGGCCATGAAAATGGTCTGACCTTGACAGAGTAGTCCATCCTACACGTTTTTTTTTTACCTTACTATTGACTCCAATTAACCATGTCATTTATTTTTATATCTTTCATTTATTCAGGACTTGTTCAGACTGAGTCCATGTGGTTTTGCCTGACTGGTAATATGGGACATTATTTTTTCATCATTCTCTAAGTTCCTATGTATCAGTCATCAGCCTTGCACTCCACACAAAACTCAGAGGGCTGAGATGAAAATTCTTCAAGGCAAAAGTATACAAAGTAGCATTCTTTTTAAAAAGCAAAATTTAAAAGAAGGAATGACATTGCATCTCAGCTTATTGAATACAGTACCACAAACATCTTTATGATTTAGGAAATCCTTGATTTCTTTTAAATGGCATTTTGTTACCAGAGTATTGTTTGACACAAACTTTTGACGTTCCAGTCTGAAAAAACTTAATTATTCTTTTTGGAATTTAAAATTTGCCTTAACCTAAGCTCTTTATGGAATTAATCATAAGCTCACAAAATCTTCGAGTCAAGAGAAAATTTTAACTGTCAAATAGTTATGCAAAACATTACAGTCAATCTAACAATGCAATGATATACAAACACTTATACATGACACAGAGCACTCCAATACAAAACAAAAAGAAAAGAAAAGAACCCACACATGGCATATGTTAAATGACAGGCTTCTAAGTGTCATTGTAAACAGAAAACCAAAAAACAAGATGAGCCTTTACTGAAATTATAGAAATTAATTATTGAGTCGGTACCATACAACATTTTATGAATGATGCAGGGTAAATATTTAAAACTGTTAGTGCTGAATTTGGCAGGTGGCAGAAGGACTGGGGCAGTAATAAAAAATAATGAGGCAAGAACAGGACACAACTGTAAAGACCCCTAATACTGAATGAAGAGGAGGAAAATCTTTATGGTGCCTTCTAACTCAAACTATTCTGTGCTTCCGTGGGGATTTTTCTGGAGGGATTTTGAGGTGATTTACCACCAGCCTCATCTGAGGCCCATCCCAAGGCTGGAGGGTCTCTGCTCCCCCAAACACCAACTTCCACTGCAGGGAGCCAACCCCCCCCCGCCCTGCAATCACCCCTGAGCTCTCACAGTGTTCCAGGCACAGGAAAAAGGGACATGACAGAGTGAGCGCCAGCCTGTGATCTCCTAACAGGCCAGCAGAGCCTGCTTCTGAGGGTACTTGTCTCTTTGACTACTTCCAGAACTTGCTCCAAAAAAGATACTTTTTTTAAAAATTCTATTTATAATCGCAGTAAGGAATTAATAGAAATGAACTTTTATTTTGATGACTTTCTTGTTTATTCCTTTTCATATGAAGCAGACAGCACTGTCCATAAGACTCATCCCTTCTTGCACCCCATTCCACATTCCCCCTTCCTCTTCTGCCACATCACCCACAGGCACAAAGCAATAACCTGCACACAGAAGTGCTGTCACACATGGAAGCTTTTACCTCCAGAAAACCTTCAGAAAACCGAAACTGTTTTTCCCTATATATGTCTTTTTAAAGGTAAGAATATAAAAGGTATGACCACAGAATCCCAAATATTTGGGGTTGGAAGGGATGTTTGGAGATGATCTCATCCTCCCCCCTACCCAGGCAGGGTCCCCTGGGGCAGTGGCACAGGAAGGTGTCCAGCTGGGGCTGGGATGTCTCCAGACAGGGACACTCCAGGCCCTCCCTGGGCAGCTGTTCCAGGGCTCTGTCCCTCCATGGAGAGAAGTTTTCCTCCTGTCGGGCTGGACCTTGCTGTGCTTTATTTCACGGCCACTGCCCCTCACGCCGGCCCTGGCAGCCCTGGGCAGAGCCTGGCCCCACACCCTGGCACCAGAAGACAAACAGCACTCTGTGAATTTCCAACTGATCATTCAAAGCCCAGAACCACTTCCCTCAAAGCAGGGAGTGAAGTGCTGTGTCCAAAAATGCACAAACCTGGCTATCCTCAGACCAGCGGTCACGAGGGGGCTGCCCCTGGGAAGCCGTGCAACCCTGGGTGCAGCTAAGACAGACTGCAGGTGATCCTGCAGGTGCCCTCTGTAAGGCTAGCATCACACCAAAAAGCAAGGTAAGGACCAGGGAGGAGCCTTCAGTTTGAACTTCCAAGAGTTAACTCCCTGAAGGGAACAGGGACCAAAAAACCATCTATTCCCTCCGTGCAGAGGGTTTTATAACAGAGCAGGGAAATTGATACGTATCAACAACCAATGAGGGAGAAACAAAGATTCAAGCCAGGCACCTGCTGGCCGCATGCAGGCAGGGAGTGTGGCAAACACAGACTGGACCAGGGAAAGATTGGCAGGGAAAGGGCTAGAACAAGGGGAAGGGAAAGACCAAACAAGGGAGAACAGGGCAATGGCAACTGGGTGAATGGCAGATAGCTGTCTCTGGCCAGAAAAGGGGATAAACAACTTGGGAAGGAACGAAATGGGGGGAACCACACAAATGTAAAAACAGATGAATATAAAAATACGTAAATAATCAACAAAATATGCACCACAACAAGGGAGCACTGACCCAGTTTTTCAACAGGGGACCACATGAAAAATCCATATTCTGCAAAGGAAGTCTGTTTTAAAGGGGAAGAATGTTGTGAATAACCTGAGAGAGGCTGCAGCTTTTTTCCCAGGAACACAAGGGGTGTGAGGGGTAAGCAAAATTCCTGATGGGAGTTTTAAGCATGCCACAGGTCCTGCTGGCACTCCAGGAATAGTTGCATTTGCAAAAGTGGAAGCAAAGGACGGCCTGACAGTCATAGGGGTTTAATCACACAGCAGCTGGGATGTATTCTAAACAAGCTCCTTGCCCTGCTGAATTCACATATCCTGCAGGTTTTAACCAAAAACCCCCCAAATCCAGGCGCTTTAGGTGCCTGCAGTGAATTTTGACCTGCACCGCATGGGACGTAAAGAAAGTCCTGCCATTCAGGAAAGAGCATCTGCTCTCCACTTATCCATGTGCTATGGAAATAATCTTGCCTCCCTCTTTATTGCTGATAAATCCCTTTGGTACATAGTCCTAAAATAAATAATAATTTTAAAAGAAGTAATATGAATTATCTGAGAATTTGTAGGTTAAAATGACTGAACTGTGCAGCTATTGGGAATAAAGCTCCCAAAATGGTTTGGTTCAGGAAGCTATAAAGTTGTGAAGTTGGGTGGGGCAGCATTGGGCTGAAGTTGTGATTGCCAGTTAGATAAGATAACATTGGGCTGAACCTGTGATTGCCAGTTAAATATGGTAACATTAAACTAGAGTTATAATTATCTATTTTTTAATGATTCTGTTCACCGAATATCAAGTCTGTTACTTACGGAAAAATGGTACCCAGAACCCACGGTGGGAGGGGGACGTCGAGGCTTATAAGCAAATGAAAAGACATGTTCCACAATCCAACAGGGAAACCCCTAAAAACAACAAGCCATCACAGAATAAAAGAATTTAAACAACAGCTGGGGGGGGAAGAACGTACAGTGTCCCCCTAGACCGTTTTTGACTTCCTGCCCTGACCCAGAGGGATGCCAGCCAGAGAGGGGACCCCAAACTTCAGGGCCAGCAGTGTCTTCCCGTGGAATCCCACAAGGATGGAAGCCCCAGCTCTGCCTGGACACCATCACAGACTTGCACTTCTCCTCCTCTGGGTCACCCCTGGGGATGGTGGCGTGTGCGGGACCCAGGCCCCCAACCCCAAGGTGATCACAAAAAAGGCCATTTTAAAGGAGCTGGTCTCCTGGCCCATTCATTTCACAGCTGCAGGTACTTTCTCCCTAATTGAAGAAGATTCAGTTTAGAATTGGTCAGAAAAAGTCTGTGCCAACTTTCCATTTGATCTGGTTGAAACAGAAGCTGCCTTGAAGAGCAAAGTTCTCCCTGGATCCGCAGTAAAAATATAAAAGCTTGTGGCATGGATGAAGTTGGATTATCTGGAAATGGCTCTGACACAAAGTTTGACCTCACACCCTTACATCTGCAGCTGAGTCTGTTCAACTCCAAAACAAGAAGTGTTGCTCCACAGCTCTGGCACATCATTTTTTAAACCAGATTTATTTAGATAAAGGTAAAGCTACTTAGACAAAAATCAATATAACTAAAAAATAATATAGCTAAAAATGAAACATGCTCTAAAGCAAAACATTTTCATTCAGAGTGTTATAAATGAGAAGCTTGACTAGGTCAATATTCAAGCAGCAATCAATTTATTAANTCCCAAAAAGAGTATCCCAGATGGTGGGGTTTGGCTCTCAGATGTGGGTCCAGTTTTTAATTTCTAAAATATTAATCTTATGATAGTGACGTCCAGTTTCCCTTTTCAAGCTGCTTTCAGGAACTTTGAGATGCTTCCTTCTAAAGCTATAGGTTTGCAAATCCTTAATACAAAGCAATATTCTAAAATTAGACTTCAAAAGGTTATTATTGCAAAAATCTGTAAGGCTTACATATAAGCAGAAAGTTCTTGTTAAAAAGCAACATTCTAAAACTTAAATTCAAATGCTCCTAAATCAACTTAAGATTTATAAAAGTTAATTGCTAACAAAGGATAGATTCAAAAGCCTTCTTCCATGCTTTACTTTCCTCCGTTATTTTTTAGAATTCGTCTTTATAACTGTCCCATGGTCAGGTTCTACACATATCACAACCATACACGTTACTTGTATTTACCTGACACGAAATACAACTTTGTATTTCACAAGAGGATTGCAGAAATGCAGTTACTTTGGTTTTACTAAGCCCATGCAAACAAGTTTGCCCCAGCAGACCTAACACAGGCTAATTTAGATTCAAGAAAAGCCCATTAATTAACCAGAAAATCAGTTTTCTGGTGTCTAAGTTCACCCTGAGATCAGCAAGCACCAGAACCATCTAGGCAGTGAGCTGTTAATTAGTGACTGCCTGAGAAATGTAAGAAACATTGATTTGTACCTAAGAGGGAGGCAGAAAGAAAGAAGCAGCAGATGAAGCTGTTGCTTTTCTGTGTTACTGTTCTCTTATCACTGATCCTGCAATGTTTTAATTCCAAGTAGGCTGCTTCTAACAGGAGTTACAGTTTGTCAAAAGAACACACAGTTCTTTATTAGCTTTGATGTAGAGGTAGCATGAGACTTCTCAGCTGCCTAAAGAGGTCAAAATAAAATTTCTTTAATTGCTAAGATTTCATTAATTTCTTGTTTCAGTTTCTCTCTGGACCCACTGAAAAGTTAAAATTTATCTGGCAAATGCCTGCAGTTTGCCAGTTTTCCTGATGTGGACAAAGCTATCAGGAAATTTCTGTGCACCCATATTCTGGAAAGAGCTTCTGTGCACCCAATTTTCCATAAATCTTGTGTGGAATTTCTGAAATCCATGGTGTTTCACAACAATTAAAAAAATAAAACAACAATTTTGACAAGGGATGCTGCAGTTAGTGCACCCTGGTGGGAGATACCTATTTGAATTTGAGGCTCTCTTAACTCTACAGAGCTGGGTGGTGGGTGCAGGGAAACCTTAACCAGCCCTTTCCTCCTCAATCTCCCCTGGAGTCCTGGAAAAAGTCACAGGGGAATATAATTAAGACACAGAGAGGGAAATCTATGCAAAATGTGGCAGATGATCCTGATGCAGTACATTCTGAATTCCAGCTCCTCGTGTCAGGAAGGGCAAGGCTGGTCCACAGCTGCAAAATAAAATTATATTATTTGGGCCTGCCTAAACGCACTCCCTACCTCCCACCAACCAGGAATTTGCAGAATTGTCCATGAAACACCCCATAGAGAAAAACAGGATTGGTGTCAGACAGAGACCTTAAGGAGTGGGGTCCATCTTCACACCACTCCAAGATGGAAAATACAGCAGCATCTCCAGGGATCTTTCTGACCAGTCCCTGGATAAACAGTCTGGATTTGCCCCCCCCAAGATCTATCTCCCTACACTGTGTCTCTCTTCTCCCTCCTGTTCCCACATCCCTGGGGGACACCAGGCTGTCCCTATCCTCATACAAATCACGTGCAGGTGACACAGAGCCATCTGTCCTGGCCCCACAGCCCAGAGCTGAGGACTCCTGAACTGTTCCACAGCTCTGGTGCTCCAGGGAGGGAGTCAGGAGTCATTGTCTGGGGTGACAGGTGCTGTCTTTGATGTGCCATGGATGCAAATATGCTGCAGTGCAGACAAAACCTCTCCTAGTTATAGTTAGAAAAGTCAGTATGTTTTATTGGCAGCACTGGAGCACTGGAGACTCATGTCTCAAAGACATGGACCAAACTCACAAAGCCTTGGTTCTCCATTTATTTCCAAAAACTGTACATATTCCTAAAGTTCCCCAACAAACCTATACATGTTCATTACCTGACCCTGCCTATCCCCACTCTGGATTAAAATGAGTTTTAAGTTGACTTTGCTTGCCCAGTTCTCTTCTTGAAATGGGTCAGTGGGGTTTGAAATGGGTCAGTGGTCTTCTTCATCAAGGCAACCTGCTATTTCCCTCTTGTTAGGGCAACCTGTCCCTTGGGCACAGTCCAAACCCCCTGGCCAGGTTCTGACCAGCTTCGGGCCCAGCTGTAGCCACAGTTTCTTCATCTCTACAATATGATATTTTTCTTATCTTGCTTTACAAATATCAGTAAGTCATGTAAATAATATATTGTCTCAACTCTAGCTAGGCCATCTGCTAATAATTTTCTAGTGTTTAACAATCTACATAGCTTCTACTCTTTTTGCTAAGCTCTGATCTTTTAACTCTTAATTTTCTTAGTTTCTTGCTTCACCATGAAACTGCTGGTGATGGAATCCCACAGAGGCTTGTTTTCAGAGCAGTTTGTGGATCAAGCTCTGCTAACAGATAATGGGTTTTGCTTGTTGCAGCCTGAATGACTGTGATTTGGCAGATCCTGAGGTTTCTGCGTCATTTCCAAAGCTCAGGGAAGGTGTCTCTGCCGGCAAGCTGGGCACCAGGGCAGTGTGTGTTTGCAGGAGGATGCTCAGGACCTGACAGCAGAAGTATGGCTTTGCAGGGATAGTGGGTCAGCCTGTGAGAGCTGCTTACAGGGCTTTTCTCCCTGGGCTTTTCATCCCTGGGGGTGTCCCAGGAATTCCTGGAGGTGGCACTCAGAGCTCTGGACTGGGAACAAGGTGGAGATCAGGCACAGGCTGGGACCCAATGGTCTGGAAGGGCTTTCCCATCATCAGGGATTCTGTGAGTCTGTGATTTGGGCAGCTGCCATCTGCCACAGAGAACTTTCATCATGGAGCCTCCTGGAATCTGGCACAGCACCTAATTCAGATATTTGCAGCTATAAAAGTAAAACTCACAGGCAGGACCTCCTCACTCTAGGGGAACGATGTCCTCCAGCTGCCCAAGCATAACGAGGAGGTCACTGCAGAGGGAATCAGACCCAGGGGCAGGCAGGGGAGCAAAAGGCCCCTTCCAGGTGGTGCATTCCCACCTGCAGAGCCCCAGATCCCCTCTCCTGCTCCAGCAGCCCACAGAGATAGCTCTCATCAGAGGGAGGAAGGAGAGCACATCAGCCCAGCATGGGCCTAACCAAGAGCAGCTGAATCCCAGAGCAGCTGGAAGGTCCCAATTCCTGCAGCTGGAGGATCCCAGTTCTTGCTGGCGGTGGATCCTAGTTCCTGCAGCTGGGGGATCCCAGGTCCTGCAGGTGAGGCCAGGCAGTGCAGCCCCATCCCTCTGTATCCCAAGACTTCCTTATACCATCCTGAACCATACATGTGCACGGCACAAATAAATTCAGCTGAGTTGTCTGAGAGATACAACCCTGCAAAGGGACCCCATCTCCTTAGATTAAAGGGTTTATCTGAGAAAATACCACTTGTTTGGCTGGTTTTGCATCTTTGAACCAAATTCTTTGTGGTCTCATGTTTCCTTCTGTTCAGATTTACATGGTAAATAGTTTTGGTGTATTTAAAGTTGTCCTCATGTGGTTGGTCTGCCCTAGTTTCCACTGCCACACTCCTGACCTTTTCTGCCACACAACAGCCTCCTTTAGTCTCTCCTCAAGCCAGAAACAGTTGTCTGCCATGAGGTTTTCAGGATGTGAGATTTCCCACGTCTTTAATTGGGATCAAGTTGGGACTGTAGGAGAGCTGCCTTCTTCCCATGCATCTGCATTCCCTTATTAAATATATTGCCTTCCCCAGACTGGCAGGGCTCATCACATCCAGCTATGACCTGACCCTCCCCTGGAAGAGGAAGAAGCACCCGAGGGTGGTGGCTGCCCCTCTGCTTCACATCCCCCATGTGCAGGAGCGCGGGAAATCACATCTGACAGCCACAAGGAGTGGAGAGGGGAAGCACAGACCCCAAGGAATAAATCTGTGGGCAGAGAGGCAGCCTGTCAAGGATAAAACCACTCAGAGTTCAAAAGAGGTTGGGAGGAAAACAAGTATGATGCCTTACGTTTCAGCTCTCATATTTTCCAGATCCTGCACTGCATTAGTCTGTGACTCTGAACTTCATAGAAAGTGTCACCAAGTTCTCCTCATGGCTCAGTCAGACAGAACAATCCTTTTCCAGCCCCAGAACCAAGGGCACCACTGCAGCTTCAGGCCCAAAAAGTGCAAACAGCAGCAAACTGAGTAGAGCAACCTGGGAGGATGGGACTGTATAACCTGGAGCTGGAATGGGACAATGAACCCCAATATGGAAATGGACCAAAACTTATAAAAAGGTGAAAACTCCTGACCCGGGGTCCATCTTGGGTGTAGCCAAGGCCAGGCTCTTGTACTACCCAAGTTGTACCCTTTGAAGATCTTTTAATAAATCCCTACTTTAATAAATACCTACTTTATTCCTTTAACTCTGCCTAGCCTCTGTTCCTGGGAGCCTCTCCAGGCATCAAGAAGAGAGAAGAGAGCAGGAGGAAGAGGGGAGAGAATGCCTGGCTGTCTTGTGAGGTGGTGCCCCATGCTGGTGTGTAACTGGTGAGCAGCCACAGAGGAGGTCAGGCAGCAGTGGTGTGACAAGCGCATGAGCATAGACCAGCAGAAGGAAGGGTTTTACCAGCCCTGTGTGGCACAGGGAAGGGCACAGGGGAGAAAAGGCCACAGGCAGGATGCTCCTGGGGCTCACTGGGCCAGGTGCCAATCTTCCTGAGCGACAGCCAGGAGGGGATGACCACAGTGCAGGAAATCGAGCTGAAACAGCAAAGAGAGGGGTGAGATGGGCAGAGAGAACAGAAATGAAGATTCCTGTCAGAAACCTGGGCACAGAGGATTTCTGTGCTTTCTGTCCTGACAGGAAATCATCTTCAAAAATACACAGCATTTGGCCTGAGGCCGTGGGAAAGGCTTCCAGAGCTGAGTGATAGCACTGAGATTGTGAGCGTGTAGTTGAGTAGAAGTGTGTTATCTCACAGGGTGAAAGATTTGGAATTTAAGGTTTTTGTGATATAGTAATATATATGTAACAAGATGGAGGTTTTAGGGTGTAGGTTAGACCTCCTTCTCCTTCTCCTTCTCCTTCTCCTTCTCCTTCTCCTTCTCCTTCTCCTTCTCCTTCTCCTTCTCCTTCTCCTTCTCCTTCTCCTTCTCCTTCTCCTTCTCCTTCTCCTTCTCCTTCTCCTTCTCCTTCTCCTTCTCCTTCTCCTTCTCCTTCTCCTTCTCCTTCTCCTTCTCCTTCTCCTTCTCCTTCTCCTTCTCCTTCTCCTTCTCCTTCTCCTTCTCCTTCTCCTTCTCCTTCTCCTTCTCCTTCTCCTTCTTCTCCTTCTCCTTCACAAGTTTGGCTGATTTTGTGTGGTTGAAAAAGTCCACAATGCAGAAAACAGGTGGATAGTTATTGGGTGAAAAGTAAAAATAAATTAGTTGGCATCTCATAATTGGGTAGTTTAGGGTTAAAAAGACCTTGAAGACAGAACTCTAGAGGATACTTCTACTCTGTTAACTCTGTGTGTAAAATCACTCATGGTCAGTGAGGCTGTAACAGATAAATAATAAACATCTAAGTCTGAACAAGAATTCTGTCTCTCACACTCTTAATCCTGACCCTGAGAAGAACCAGATAAAAGCAAGGGGTTCACCTCAGAATCCCAGCAAACAAAGGGCCAGAGGCTCCTCCTCCCCCTGGAAGGTGCCACATGGCACAGTGTGCTGTAATTCACTAAGCAGATTTTCAGGAGAAATGAAGATTTCCTTGGGTCACTTTAATGACACAAAGAATCTGCCTTTGAAGAGAGTTACATTGTTATTTCCCCTCTGTTGGTGACCCATTAATCTTCCCAACATAGCAGCAAGATTGTATGTGTAATTCTGCGCCTTTTTGATCCTCCTTGCAGTGTTTTGCAGAATTTCAGGGGCTGCTTGGCATATCCTGGGTCCAGCAATCCCCATGGACTTTGGCAGACCATGAGTTTTACGGCAACTGTTTTTGTGCAAACCAGTTCAACACTTAAAAATTCCCAGGTGGAACCACAGGTAGCAGCCCTGATTACAAAAGGGATTTAAGATTTTTTTTTCCTGATCTGTTCAAGGAGCCAAGTCACCTTGAGCCAGTTGAAGCAGATCTGAAAAGGAAGAACATGAATACTCAGGATGTGCTTATTGGGGAACAGGTTTAAGGATTTCCACCAAACTCATTTTGCTGATTAGGGGCAGGATTTGTCACGGTCCCACACTCCATTTCACAGGCCGTGCTTGCAGAAGGGTTGAGTGTGGGGTTTTTCAAGATGTGAAGTTAAAACTGTCCCTTCTCTCAGGCTTCACATCTGTGCACTTATGGCTATAACTGGAACAGAGTTTTTCAGTCTCCTGAGGAGCCTTGATTGATATTTTGTGACAGAAAGCTGCAGCTGGGAGTAAAAAAACCTGCTCATTGTTGACAAAGTCAAAATGCTGCAAATGCCTTTTCACTGGAAAGACTAGCTATAGCTTGAAGAAAACAATGGGAAATCGTGTCCAGAACTGAAAATCTCAGATTTATTTTTGTGTATGTGTGGTTTTGGTTTGGCAGGGTTTTTTTGGAGGCTTATTGTTGTTTTATTTTTATTTTTTTTTAATGAGAGAAAACTGATAATGTATTCTTTCCACTGCAGACGTATAGAAATGGGAGAAAAGCTGTAGACTGTCTCCAGGACACCTGAGAGGCAGATCAATGATCCAAGGGACATCATGGGGCCAAACAAAAAGTGTTGCTTCATTTATTTGGAAAACCTCCTTTTCCAGCTTCCAACTCAAGTGAATATTCCTTCATATTCAGCAACACTTACCTACAAACAGGACAGGCATTTGTTTGCAATGACCAATCCAGGTATTTAGGCAGCCAACACAGAACGCGCTGGTGTGCCACAACCAAAAAAAGCCACCCAGGAAAACCACTCAGAGGTATCTGCAAAATGTTCAGGAAGGCTGTTCCAAAATTTGCAGGAACTGAAACTCTACTAGGCTTCAAACACAATGTGATTTACAAGAAAATTTACACTACTGACTCAGGAGAAACAAGCTGCAGTTTCTGATTTATGAGTTACCAGCTTGAAGGAAAAAAGAGTGCAAATATACATATATATATATATACGCACACAAGAGTAAGCACTGTCTTCTGATTTCATGCAGGTTTTGCCCCATAACATCAAATTTTGTATTGATTTACTGTATTGTTAGAGCAAGCAAATTAAGTGGTGACCTGGGAACCATTAAATCAGATTTCAGGCCTATCAGACACCAGTTAAATGCAATGTCACAAGGCTTACTGGAGATGGAGAGCACCTCAGAAGGTGTTCAATAATGGTAAAGAACAGATCCACCCTGAAAATGCTTTCTGAGCTCCTGGGGAAAGTTTTTGAAATGAAAGGTTGCACCCAGCTTTTTGGAAACCCTTCATTTAAAAGAAAAACAAAAGAAATACCAAAACTGCCACGTCAAAAATCAGTGTTTTAATGATGGCAGTGAAATGCCACCATTTAAAAAACTTTAAGGAAAGAAATAAATCTATTTTTTCTGGCTCCCTGGAACTCAGTTACTTGCCAGCTGGTGGGCTCATGGTTTGTCTCCTTGCCTTTACAGTGACTGACTCTGATTATTCTCTGTGCGTTTTTAATTAATAATAAGACAAAACTCCACTACTTCAGTTCAAACAACAGTGTTTAATGCGCTGCCTGAAAATCTCGTTTCCTGCCCCTGTAAAATTGCCAGATATTGGGGTGAGGGGCAATTATACAATATTTTAACTACTGATGAAATGTATGAGGAACAAAAGTATTCATTTGTTCAATTCAGCATTATCACAGTCTGTGAAATTTATCCTGTTTAACAGGAGTGAGACTCTTCCTTTTAGCTCTGAGCGGGAGTGGACGGATTGAAACATTGAATCGGTTTTGAAAAGATGATATAAGACTTTTGTTTGTGTGGGCATATACACATTGGAAAGCCTGAGGTGTTCTCAGGCAGAAATTAAACTATGCATGTGAAAAAAACAGCTTGTATTTTATAAATTAATCTGTAAGTGCCACTGCATCTTATTTCTGTAGGACACAAATAATTTTAACTTGAATTTTCTTGTTTCGGTACCAAGGCAGTGGAATGTCTCTGCTGTTCCAAAATGTGCATTTGATAAGGATTATTTGGCTCACAGCTTACTGGGAATGTAAGAATACAAGTTTTTGTTTTTCAGCCATGGGTACTTGCTTTTATACATGGCATCAGCAGACAAGAACTACAATTAAGATGATTTTTTTTTTTCCCTCATGTGCATTTTCTACCAAAGCATCATTAACTCTTTACGAATATATGGCTTATTCTTCCAGTCCTGTGATGAACAATGTATTTCCTGTCTCGTTCAATTACTGTATTTATCATTTCTAAATCTTTCTGCCATTTGAGTAGAATTGTGATGACACAGGGGCTACCTGGCAGAGGAGAATTACCTGCTACTGCCAGGCAGAGCTGCAACACAGAAAGTCACAGCAGAGATAAATATGAGTACTCCTTTCCCCAGGACCTCCCAGTCATGCCATGGTTTAGAAAAAGCTGATAAACTCAAAGAAATTGTTTTTCTTGGATTTTTTAGTTTTGGTGTTTTTTTTTTCATTTTTATCTGCACTTTCTTTTGTTTCTGAAGTTTTCCTTGTAAGTTATCAGGTACTAATTATTGTCTCTTGTTCGGGAAGGGCTGGGAGGGTTCATGAGTGCCTTCCTGGATGAACAAATCTCTTAGGACTCCACATCTAGTCTGTGTGTCACCTGTACTAATAAACAGGATATATGTGGGCATCTCTCAGGGTGTTTAAAGACCGCTGCAGTACCATTTGCAAAGGATACAAACAACTAATTCTGTAATCTAAAATTAAAAAAAGGCATTTGATTGCAAATGTAGTTTTGATTGATTTTCTGCTGGGTTTTCCATTGTTTGTGACATAAAAGCACTACATAAAAGCACTACAGCTTTGCTGTGTTCTTACTTGCTAGAAATCAGGGCCAAATTATGGCTAATTTGGAGATCCCAAACTTTGCCTCTAACAGAAGAAAGGATGAGTGAGAATGGCAGTATCCTAAGCTCTCAGAGGCAGCAGTGAAAATCATACAACAGTATCCTTTTCACTGCTGGCAGCTTCCACCTCTCTGTTCATATTTCGTTTTCCATCTGGCAATGTCATTCAGGTAGAAGTCCCAAGGGAGACTGATGGGATTTGGTGGAAAAGAAATTAACCTGGAATTACAGGATATAATGCTCATAATCCATCTCCTGGCACGGAGCTGAGCCGGGGAGTTGAGGGTAAGCCTTTGTGAGCAGATGTCTGGAGTTTTCCCATCAGATCCTCAGGATAAACCTCCAGCTTAGACACAGGAAAGCACCAGGATGCTGCTCTGTTCTGCAGCCACTATTTCATATGGGCAGTGGATAAAAATACACCTTTTGTGGCCCTGAAGATTCCGGAGTAGGAAAAGGAGTATATGGGGACAAAGAGATGGGATTGGGATTTGTGAAATAAAAGGAAAACACATCCTGAGAAAGAAACTGGTGCTGTTTTGTCAGGACACAGAGCAAATATAAAATGAGGGAAAATCTTGCCTTTTGAAAGAATGAGCAAAAACTTTCCTTTGGGGATTTTTTAACCTTTATTTAATTTCAAAGTGTCCATTACAGATTCTCTCTTCAAGACTTATTAACTTGGATGAATAGCTACGCATTTTGACTTTTTGCTACAGGAATGAATTCCCACAACATGAATATCTCTTACTCACAGTGGAAATTTTTTTTTCTCACCTCCTTTCCCAAGGCATCTTTGAGACAATTATCAGTGAATAACTCTCTAAACAAACTGTTACCTACTTTTACTTTCATCAGCTGGTAAAAAAATCTGCACAGATACCCACAACAGAAGAAAACACCTCTTGTTTCACTGAGATACGTGCTGCTAAATGTAGATTTTACCAAACTGTTGGTTCCTGAGTTCATAGGACTCATTTCCACTGTTTCTCAGTGGCTCTTTCTCATCCCCCATGTCACTGTCTTTCATCTGTGCAAAGTAGGCAGGGGAAGCTTTGCATTCATAGTGCCTGTCAAGAGATTTCAGGTGGATGAGCATGTGCAGAGCATAGGCCAGGACCAGCAGCAGAACCAGGGACATCACCAAGCCCATCAGGATTGCTGGGGAGAAGAAGGATGCACAGTCTCTGGCATGGGCAAAATGTCCTTCTTGAACGTTAAAACCTTGAATCTGCAGAGAGAACAAGAAGGGATCACATTAAATAAAGCACTGATATTTCATTAGTTTGCTGCTGGTGGCAGTAAGAATTTCTGATTTAACACCTGCACATTGGAAATTTGTGTCTTCCACTGATAGCTGGGGCTAACGCTCAGAGTTTATCCAGGTCAGTCTCCTGAAACTGCCAGCTATTCTAATCCCCTTCACCCTGCTGCCCAAAGGATTTGCAGCTGTGTTTCAAACAAAAGCTTCACTGGTTCACTCTTGGTGGCCCAGCAATGTTTAATTGCAAGAGTGGTAGGTACCCTTCATGTTAACTGTGCATCCCCAACATCACTTGCTGAGAGTCCCCAGAGTCTCTGCTTCAGACTGCACAAACTTCAACATTACAAACCAGGAGATAATCTCAAGTGCCTGCCCTAGGACCAGATTTTTCTCACCATTTCCACATGGGTGGTATGTAGCAGCAAACCAGCCAAACTACAGGAAGCTGCACCCAGCTATGGAAAACACCAAGTTTTACTTGTGCCTTCAGTTCTAATATAGATTTTAGCACTCTGGCACACAAGGAATTGACTATCTGCTCCACTAAATCAGTCCACAGACATTTTTCACACAGTGACAAAAGGGGATCAGCTTTTTCCATTCCTTTTTCAGCTCCTCATGCCCTCTGACTCAGGTACCTGAATGCAAGACACTAGTCCTGCCATCTTTGGCTCCCTCATTGTCCAACACAGAACTGGCACTTTCAGAAGATTAATAATCTCATCCTAAAATACGGACTTAAGATGGGTCAAGGGAATTATCCAGTGGCTTTAGAGGCAGGCTGGGGTGACTATAATCAGGGCACAAGGTTAAAATTCCTAGGCATCAAAAGTGAAGTGAGATGAACCCCATGCCTGGGTGTGTGGTGCTGCTATTGGTGCCGAGTGTGAGAGCTGAGCTCAGCACGATGTAACGACAGGAAATAAATTCACTCACCACTAGAGGGAACACAACAAGAAAGACTACAAAAAACAGCCCTTCATTTCCTTTGACAGGAAAAGTCCTCATTTCTATTTTGTGCTCCATGTGATGCCCTAGGATTTAAGCTTTTATATTTTTCACGTGTTCTTTAGTGCAGTTCTTTACTGTAGAACTCTTAACTCCACATTCAGTGGCGGCTGCTGCTTCCCCATTTTGGGCAGACACAACAATTCCTCTCCAGGCCTGGCAATCAAGGACACCTCACTGCTTCAGGTCCCAGATATGGAAACAAAAGTGAGTTGGGAGAGCAAACTTGGGGTAAATTACTTCATTACCTGCAGCTGTTATTGGGAGAGTAGTCCCCAATATGCAAATGGCCCAAACTTATAAAAGTGTGAGAACCTGTGACCCGTACCCCATTTTTGGGTGCAGGGGGGCTTTGTCTGCCTGAAATGTACCTGAAGGCCCTTCAATAAATACAAGTGTTTCTGATTCCCTTAATTTTGTTTGGTTTCTGTTTTCAGGTAGCTCATAAAGGCATCACAGGTAAGGCACAAGTGTAAACTGTGCAAGGAAGGTGACAATCTTTCCTTAGCACAGAAGGGCAAAACCTCCCCTCAATTCACCCATGGGGACCCACCTGGCTGAAATCCATGGCCTCACCTGGAAGTCGATGAAAGTGACCTCCCAGAGCTGGGAAAGGTCATTTGCAGAGCTGGGGACCAGTAGAGCATCGTATCTCTGCAGGCTGCTGACATGCTCACAGTGGAAGGAGTCGGTGGCCGGCGCGTGGATCCCCGTGGCGTTGAAGGTGGCCTGCACGGAGTGGTTGTACAGCAGCTGCAGCCTGTGCAAGCTGAACCAGTTCTGCACAGACAGGTGGTAGTAGCTGGTTGTTAGCAAGAGCCTAGGAAAGCCATGTTAGAGCAGAGATGAGTGCGAAAATTAGTCAGGGGTTTGCAGCTTTTAAATCTGTGCATCGAACAACTTCACAGGACTGGTTTGCGCGGTCAGTTCGTATCAGAATGAGCTCTTACTCCTTCCATGGAGTCTGGAAGGAGAGAGACAACTTTCCACAGAGGGTGGCAGAGCTCTGGAATTCCAGGGAGGGCCTGGAATGTCCCTCTCTGGAGACACCCCAGCCCCAGCTGGACACGTTCCTGTGCCACTGTCTGGGCAGGGGAATTGGACTGGGTGATCTCCAAATACCCTGGGATTCTGTGATTTGAGGTTGTTCACTGTGGCAGCTGAGGGAGTTTGGTTTCTCCCATCAAAAGCAAGAATAATATGAGGGGATTTTGCCTAATTACTGAGAAAAATATGAGTGTAACACTGGTGGTGTGCCTCCATCCGGTGTATGGGAAGTCACTTATCAAGAAATGCTGTTCTCTTCTACCACCAAGAAGCAAACATAGAGTAGGTCACAGTCTGATGCCCAGTCTGTAGTGAATTAGCAAGGTTTAGCTAAAATCTCAGACACAGGGAGATTCTGCACAAAAGAGATGACACAAACTTTTCCACAAGTAGAAAAGTCAATGTAGAAGAAAATATGCCTTAATAAAACAAGGCAGGTGACATGAATGCAGATGTTTCAGTTACACAAGAGTTTCTTTCACATTATTTTTGCTTAAACAAATTCCCTTTAATTCTCCAAGCAACTGCATAACACATGCTGTTAGCATGTTATTATCTGGTAAGGATTTTATTATATAAACTCACCTGATAACAAGTCCCTTTAGATTTCCAATGTCACCAAACTTCAGGGAAAGCCTAAGTCAAAAAGCAAGTAACATCAGGCTAGGAAAAATATTCAGGAAACTTCAGAGAAAAAAGCAGAACAAAAGATTAGGATCAGTTAGTTATACATGGATTTTTTTGTTCAATCTACCCTTAAGGTCAGTGGGGAAAAGACCTGAAAGGATTATATCTTCCTCCAGTGAAATATACTCATTCACCTGTTAACTGGAATGAGACCCAGGGTACTCAGGAGAATAGAAATTCATGTTTAACTTCAACACAACTCAATCCCACTGCTTCCCACCTTAGCTGATAATTAGGCTTAGTGGATGTCTGCTCTCCTCCCCAGGCTACAATATCTCAGTCAAGCATCCCCCCTGCCTGCCACAAGAAAGTGTCAACAGACACCTTGTCCTCATCTTTTTAAATATCAGAGAATGAAAGAAAGCAGAGGTAGGAGCTCAGATTCCCATTTTCCTTCTTTACAGCCTCGAAAATGCCCTGGCTGTGAGGCAGCTCTGCAATGCTCACCTGCAGCAGCCTTGGGCACTCAAAGTTCAATAACTTGAAAAGCCCTATCAGGTTAATTAATGCAATACATGACGAGGCTGAATATATTCTTCTTGCTTGAAAGTAGTATTTTGCCTCTTAAAACCTGCTTGGAGCTTCCCATTGTTCAAGTAAGACAGAAACAAAACATAGTGGAGGCATGCAGGTGCTGAAAGGCCTCCAAAATTAAACTTGAAGAACACTTGTGAAAACAAACAAACAAAAAAAGATTTAAAAAAAACAACAAAAAAAAAAACCAAAAAACAAAGAAAAAAACAGCTAGACCCACAATTTCATAGGTGATCTAGACTTCTTGGGTAGCACTGGTCCCCTAAGATAGGACACTGATTCCAAATCCCTGATTAATTATAAAGGGAAGTCAGAGATAGTTGAGAATTAGACACAGGCAAATATGCCACTCAACTAAAAA
>VZTB01001750.1:54702-98030 GCA_013397245.1 Thryothorus ludovicianus
AGGGGGAGCAGGCCCTGGCACAGGGTGCCCAGAGCAGCTGTGGCTGCCCCTGGATCCCTGGCAGTGTCCCAGGCCAGGGTGGAGCAGCCTGGGACAGTGGGAGCTCTCCCTGCAGGGCTGGCAGGGTCTCCTCAGGCACCGCCTCCTCCGGGCTCCCCATTCCGCCCTTCCCACACTCACGGTCCCGGGGCCTCCCGCTCCTCCTTTNGCCGCCACCCCCTGGGAGCAGCTGGCGCCGAGCGCGGAGCCGGAGCCGCCGCGGGCAGCCAAGAGGAAGAGGAGGAAGAAGGAGTACGAGAACCAGGACGTGAACGGGTTCGCGGCGCTCCGCGGGGAGCAGCAGCAGCAGGAGGAGGAGACGCGGAGGAAGGACAGGCGGAGGGAGAACCGGAGGCTGAGGAGGCAGGAGAGGAAGAAGAACGCCATGGTGAGTCTTGTCCTGCCCTGCAGCCACGGGAAGTAAAGGGAGGAACCCTGCCTTTTTGCTCAAACTCTTCACGTTCGGCGGGGGTGTCAGCGGCCTTGGAGGCTCGCATGAACAGTGCGCTCAGTTGCACCTTTTGTCATAAAATGTGATGGGTTAAGGCTCGAGCGATGCCGGTGTTGGCATCTGACTACGAAAGAGTGTCCAGAGCAATGTAATCAAAGCAGTACACAGACGAGCTATAATTCCTAGTAAAGCTCACACGGAGCACGGTCCTCACCCAGTGGGGAAGAGACAATAGGTTCAGCTGATCCCACAGGAGTCTTCCCAAACTTCTCCCTATTCCTAACTCACTTTTATACTGTTTGCATTTAAGTGGAGATTCGGTGACTTCAGTCTTAATCCTAGTTAGGGGTGGTCGTACTTTGGCAGTGGGTCACTCAGGACAGCACCTGAGGTAACCCTGGTGTGGGATGTGGTCATTCCAAAGAGAGGGATTTCACCACAGGTGCTGATCCAGCAGAACATCTCCCTTTATCTCCCTTGGCTTTCAGTTGCTGTGTGGCTGACTAGCTGCAAGGTACCACAAGGTTCCTTCCTCTGCAAGGATTTTGGCAGAGCTGTGGGGTCTCTATCCCACCCCATCATCCTGTTGGTCCTGCCTGGATTCTGGTGTGTGTAGGGGGTCCTATGCGGGGAGCAGCCGCTGTATTTTCCCCTGAAATTTCCCCTTTTAACCCCCAATCACTTTCCCACAATGTTGTTAAAAGAGAACCCCATGTGGGAGGTCTCTCTCCCGTGGCGATGTTGCTCTGGGGCTCAGCAGGAGCTCAGCCCTCCCCTGCCACAGGCACAGTGTGTTTCAGATGGAAGATGTGGAGTTTGGGATAAAAGATGGCTTTCAGCTCCTGTCGTAGCTTTTAGCATGGCTATTCTGGCTCAGCACTGTTCCCCCTGCCCCTTTCAGGAGTTCTCAGCCCCTCGTGCTTCCTGGGTGAAACTAACTCAGGTAATTCCCATGTGTGTTTCATCAAGGTGCGTGTTGCTGGCTAAAAGAGAAAAGTGCCCATAATAATGTGGTTTGATGATACAGAACACAAAGTCTCTTCCTGGCTGCTTTTTCCTGGGGACAAGGTTGTGTTTATTCTTTAGGCCCTGTGAGGCTGGGGTTTTCAGGTTTTGAGTGCCACTCACAGAATCACTGGATTTTCCTCTCCCAAGGTGTGTTTCCACTGCAGAGAGCCTGGCCATGGCGTGGCTGATTGTCCTGCAGTGCTGGAGAGCCAAGACATGGGGACAGGGATCTGCTACCGCTGTGGATCCACGGAGCATGACCTCAGCAAATGCAGAGCCAAGGTGGATCCAGCTGCTGGTGGGTCTCAGGAATTTGTGATGTTGAGAGGTGCTTGGGTCTAAATTGTCTGACTTCTGACCCTGAAGCTTTGTGTCTTAGAAACTTAATTTTTGCAGTATGATAACGAGGAACCTGGCAGTAATTTACAGCATGAAGTGATTAATATATTGTCGTTGCACTGTACTGGGCTTATGACTTCACAAAGGTTTTGATGTGGACCATAAACCCTGTGGGATTTTGCAGGGCCATTCCCATATGCGAAATGTTTCATCTGTGGTGAGATGGGGCACCTGTCAAGGTCGTGTCCGGATAATCCTAAGGGGTTGTATGCTGAAGGTGAGTATACTGATTCACTGAATTTAGTGAAATTAAATTTCTGTGTCCCTCTTACCTGATGCAGAACAGAGTAACACTGCAGGTGAATGAGAGTGCAGCTAAAAAGAATTCCTTTGTATCTTTCAATAAAAGCAGACTAATTCTGGGGAATTAATGGTTAAGTAATTGCCTGGGGATTTCTGTTTGAAGTGTAGGTTCAGTATTAAATGACAGGATGAGGTGCAGAGTGTGAGTTTGCTCGTGCCTCAGTGTCAGGAAATGCATAAAGGAACAAAAATCCTGTGTGAATGTAGGCAGTGTGTCTTAGATGTACCTGCACCCAAGTAGGTGGTAGGAACATTGTCACACAGTAGCTGAAGATTCTGGGAGGTGGCAAAACACGAGCTCTCACTACAGGTGGAGAACCTTCAGTCTGAGTAACTTTGATGAGACATGGGGTCTAACTTTGAAGGTTTCACTTCTCCATTGGCTCCAACAACCAGCATTCTGTCTCCTGGTGTTTCCCAGCACAAAGGTGGGGTCTTGGCAAACTCCAGAAGGTGATCTTGCAGCACAGTTAAAGTGTAACAAAAATCACCTTGCTTTCAGGTGTTTGTATTGTGTAGAATTTCACATCTCAGCACCTGCAGTTGGATTACCAGCCACTCTGGAGTCCCCTGTCAATTTTAAAAGGTCCTTTGACTATGGATTTCAGCAGAATTCCGCCTGCTTCTCAGAAAGAGAGCTTCCAGCAGATCAGTAATGCCCAGTAAGCAGTGGCTGGAATTTGTGGTGTGTGATGCTGTACAGAACGGTGTGATCCCAAACAGCTCTGTCCCCCACAGACACAGGAAGGGTTTTTGGTTGGGTGTTTTTGGGTGTTTTTTTATCTCTTCACATGAGTAACAACTCTCTGTATGAACAGGTGGGGGCTGCAAACTTTGTGGCTCTGTGGAGCACTTCAAGAAGGACTGCCCAGAGAAGCAGAATGCAGGTGAGCTTCAGGGACGTGTGGGGTGGGTGTGGTTCCAGCAGCGTTCAGCTACTGCTCTGCACGACTGTGGTCAGCCAAGAGCCTTTGGGAAGAGAACTTGGAAGCTGCAGAGGTGACCTTTTGTTGGGACACTCAGGGACGGTGTGGAGGAGGCAGTGAGTTGCAATGCAAGACTAAGATAATTGGGTTTTTTTTTAAAGAAAGTTCATCTTGTGTGTTTCTGAAGGCCATATGAAATATTTTGGATTTTTTTTGGCCAGTGTTTGTGCTGCTGTTCACAGTTTGGCAGCTGTACAGCATAACTGGCTGCTGCTTTTTTGTAGATTTCAGTGTGAAGTGGTGGAGCTGAACCCAGTGCCAGGTGCAGGGTGGTGGTTTGTGCTGGCAGATGTGTCAGGCACCCAGGACTGGGACAAAGATCTGTCCAGCTGGATTCACAGCTAATGAACTGCTTTCTGGAGTGTGAGGGGAAAAATTAAGTTAGATACCCCAAACCCCCACTGTGCTACAGGAGGCAAAGCTTCATATAAGGGTTTGAAGAATGATCCTGTTGCTGGAGTGGTGACACACATATGCATTTCTCTGCTTTGTTTCTATGACCCTCAGTTAATGTGCCACTTAATTATAAGCCACTTCAGTGAAATTTATGTAAGAGATATTTATGGCATTTTCTGTATCTGATCCTATATTTATGATATTTTTAGGTCTGAGACCATATGTAGGATTTGCCAGTTTAGAATAGGTGAGACTCAGTCTGAATTGGTATGACAGAAGTTTGTGGCACCAAAAGACTCAGAAATTTGCCCCAACTCATCTGCAAGTAGCAAGGCTATGCCCACTTGGGTGATTGATGCTTGTGAAGCCTGTAACTAGATTTTTTTCCCCTACCTTTTTCTAGTAAGTTTAACATCCATAATGAGGACTGTAAGTGCTGTTTATTTTCCCAAGGGACTTCTTTCAAAGCTAGTGATGCTGGTTAAAAACAGCCGAGTAAATTGGAACTGTGACACCGCTGGAATATCATTTGAGATCAAGTGTGCATTCTGCAGAATGTGTGCAGGTACAGGAAGACAGGTGAGAGCTGGCAGAGGAGTTCAGGCACTACAGCTTCTTCAGGCAGATTCTTACGCAGGTTGGACCAGCTTCAGTGTGCAGAGGCTGATGTGAGCAGCCGTGGCATTCCCTGTGTGCAGTTGTCTTGGTTAGAACACCAGGTGTCTTCTAAGAAAGGCAGGAGCCTCCCTTGGAGTGGAGAATGGAAACCATCTCCCTCCCAACTATTATAATTTGGAAATTGAGGGGCTCTCAGGCAAAGATAGGGGGATAAGAATAATAGTTCTTTATTAGGAGAACTAAAATAAAAATGCAATAATACAGAAAACCAACCCCACTGACAGAGTGAGAATCCAAGCTGACCCGCTGTGGCTCAGGGTGTTGGTGGCAGTCCCATTAAATGGTGGCTGCAGCCCTCCTGCAGTGGCAGATGTGGCTCTGGTGGAGCAATGATCCTGTAGGAAGGTGGAGTTTTCCTCTGAAGGTGCAGTGGTGATAGATGGGCCAGGTCTCCCTCTGGGAATGCAGGGCAAAGGCTGCTTGGTGTTGCAAAGCCCAGATTGTATCCAGGTAGGAATGCTTGGCTCCTGGCCTGGGTGCAGCATGTGCCAATGGGCTGCTGGAATTTTCTCAGGCATGCAGGGAGACTGAGTGGCCCATGAGCAGAAGATCTGTCCCTGGAGGGAGGATGGGTCCTGGCAGAGAGAAAGAAACTGCCCCAGCTGGTTTTTAACAGCTGAGCCATGAAGAGAGGGTTACCCCACCCTGCCTCCTGCCCCTAACTGATGCTGACAGAATACACACTTTTGGTTACATTTTGCCCTGCTGGGGTCCCTGCAGAGCAGGTAACAGTGTTGTGTTGTGTCCCTGCAGAGCAGGTGACAGTGGAGCGCTGGACCCCCGGCCTGAGCGCAGACCACGAGGACATCGCGGCCGCGCCGGCACTGAGCAGAGCGCGGCCCAAGCCACCCAAAGTTGTCACTTTCTGAAGGCCTTCTGGCTCCCCAACAGTCCTGTGCTGCTGCACTCAAGACTGGTGACGACAGAGAGATCTGGAGAATCTAAAATTTGTTGGTTTTTTGTCTCTTCTCATTTTCCCAGTTGGCCTCCCAAACTTGCCTGGCTCACTGTAAACCTCAGAACAACAGGAGCACAGCAAGTGGCTGTTTTATTAAAGGAATTATGGGTGTTTTTAAAAGGTTCTTCTTAGATTTTGGTTTGGGTTTGCCTTTCCCTTTTAGGCATAATGAATTTATTCCTCCATATGTCCCAGCTTGAGCAGTGGTGAAGTTACAGATCAGCCCTGAGCGCTGGCAAGCTTGGGCTGCAGTTCCTGATGGTTGTAGCTCTTGTTGTCAGCCACTAACCTGATTGGGTTGCACATTGGGTCGTTTTCACTAACAGAATCAAGCCATTCGTCTGAAACCTGTGGTGAACCACACCCCTGAAGAATTGGAGAGCAAGTGAGAAGCTTTCTTAGTTTATTTATTTATTTGTCAAAGAAAATGCTCCAAAATCTGCAGTGTTTCCATGCCTTATGGAGCTGGGAGTAAACTATTCTTTTGTATTGCACCTGCCTGCTTCTTGGCAGACATACAATTTTTAAATGGAGACTGCAGCCTTAGAAAAACTGGTGGATATCAAGAAAAATTAGGATACCAACTCCAGAGTTCCTGCAGCCACCAGTGTTACTGGAGAAATGCAGCCTGAGCTCCCCTCATATATTTTTCTTGCAGCAAAAACAAATACTGGAAATTAAATAATGTGGAGATATTTTATATTTGTACAGGTAATTATTTTTAATAAAATGCTGCTAAAGAAAACAGTGGTTAGAGGTCATGTTTTAGGTTTCTTGGTGTTGCTGTGGGTGTATGTTCAGTTGTATTATCAGAGCACATTTTTAAATGGGGAAGAGGATGTGGATGTGAATGAAACCAAGAATTAATTATGGAGTTTTAATTAACTATTGGATAAAAGCTCAATGCTTTCAGTTTAATGTGAACATTTTGGCAACAGACATTCATCCCAGCTTAAGAAGCATTTCCCTTTCTATTCTATGAGTTAAGTATATTGTTTAAAAAGCATCTTTTCAAATAACTTCCCAGCTGCTTGGCTTTGTAGTGTGTTCTTGCAGCCTTGGGGCTGTGGACTTGGCCTGTCCTGCTGGTTCCAGTGAGGGCTGGTGCAGGCAGTGGGGTGTGCTGTGCTTGTGGAGCTCCCGAGCAGGGGCTGACCCCCAGCTCCTGCAGAGCAGCTTCAGCTGTAACCACTGCACAAAACTGCTCATTAGATGCAGATTCCATTAGATGGAATTTGTTTCAACGAGGGACGTGTGGCTGCAGGAAGGTGTTTGGAAAGCATCTGCAAGAGGTGTTGCTTGTGAAAGTGTAAATTCATTCTCTCACAGGGCCTGGTGCAGGCAGCATCTGGGCTGGCTCTCCCCCGTGTCCAGAACCAACATTAGGGGTCTCTCTTCACCAGCACTGGGATCTCGGCTTAGCTGTGCAGCCCAGGGCTGCTCTGCCAGCCCCTGCACACGGCAGGGCTCGGGGAGAGGGCTGGACCCTCCTGAGCTGGGAGGTGGCAAGTACGACCTTGGTGGCCTCGTGCTCTGGAGGGGGCTGCCCGTGCTTCCAGAAGGAGGTGCAGCATTTTATCCAGGTGAGGGAAATGCTGATCCAGAATCAGATCTGGATCTGTGGTCCCTGCTGCTGAGCCAGAGGCCAGGAGCTGTGTCTCTCCCTGCATTCCTGGTGAAGCACAGCCCCGCTGGTGTGGCTCAGCAGGCAGAGCTGTGCCCACACTGAGCCAGGGGACACTGGACAGGTGACACCCCCAGGGCTCCCCTCCGTGCCTCCCCTGCCACACCTCTCAGGTGCAAACTGTGCTGGGTTCTGCCACCTGTAAACCCCTGCAGCGGGCTCTGGCTGCAGGGCCAGCTGCAGGTGTGTTCAGTGGGAGCTGTGCCAGCCCCAGGAGCTCTCACGCTGGCAGCGGTGACGCTGCAGTGACATCGAGTGGCAGTGCTGCCACCCGCGTGCTTTGCTCCCCTCATCCCCAGGTCCTCGCCAGGATCCCAACGCTGATGAGCACACTTCTTGTTCTGAACAGGCTCAAACAGGGGCAGCAAACAAGGCAGGCACAGCACAGCTGGAGACATCCCTGTGTTTGCTGGTGAGGTCTGGATCCTGGAGCTGCTGTTGTGCATTTGCTCCAGCCTGGCACAGAGGCTGGAGCTCACGGCTCTCCTGCAGAGCCCCCCACCACTGCATGGCAGCCCTCTGCACCCCCAAACACTGGAATGAGATCTGTGGTGGGCCTGCAGCCTCAGGAACAATAATTTATTGGGAGTCACGGATAAGTACTAAAGTGCAGACATTAGCAAATGCTAATTTACATGAGCTGCAATCAGTTTATAAATAATGGGTGTGCAAGGACCTGCACGGCCAGGTCAGAGCACTGGCAAAGCTACTTGGTAGCATGGGTTTCTGCAGATTGTATTTTAAAACTGCCAGGATGCCACTCTGTTCAATGTAACATTAAAACAGTGAAATCGTCTTATGAACTACAGCTCTGCTGAGCCAAGTCCTGTCTCCATTTATATAAAATTCATTAATGCAATCAAAAGCAGAATCTGTTCCTTAATCTTTTTTAAATTAAAGATTGAATTTAGAGCCTAAGGCCTAAGCTTGGTTTGATAGAAAATGCTTGTACCAGGTATTTTCAGGCTGAAGCCCAATACTGACTACATGATCCGAAGCAAGTCACCTACAGAAGAATGATCCACACCCTTGCAGGAATTTAAAGCAGAACTGCTTGATAATCTTCAGATGTCCCTTCAGAAATCTGTTTTGAACTTCAGCACTTGCTGTCTTTCCGCTCCAAGAACTTTATACATTCCAAAGCAGTGTCTTCAATGGATTTTGATGAGCCAGTAAGATTTGCAGCTAAATAAGGCATAACTCCTGATGTCACTTGATGGAAGTAACACACCTGTTTGAACAAAAGCAAATGAAACAAAAAAGCCTATGGATTGCAAGTTAGCCCTTTTTTTTGCAGAGCCTGGATGAGTACCACAGTTTTTATGGATGTGAATAGAAGCACGCAGTGCTTCTGAAACTGAAGGCAATAATTTGCAAAAAGCATGCCTTTTTTACAGCACTCCAGTGATCTGGGTGTCCTTGCTGCTCTCAGATCCTCCAGCATCTGCAGGTAAATGCATAGAGCAGTGCAGCAGGAAATACCGTGTACAACATGTTAAATATGTGTTTGTGAACAAAGCTATTGCCTGAAAAAAAGGAACTGCAGCCACCAAGAGCTGCTGAAAGTTGACAGAAATGTGTTTTCTTAAATGGAAAATGTTTAGCCTTCCCGTGGCAAAAAGATTGGCATGGGTCCAGAGGTGGGAATCAGATTGTGTGATTCCTGGCATATGAAAGTTCAAGCAAGGAATTTAATTTGAACTAATTCCTTGGCCTTTGTAGTCAGTGAAAAGAGAGGCGCTCCACCAGAGACCAGTGTAATGCACATCCTCTAGAGGTGTATTTTAGGACTCAATGAATGACTCTGGAGGGGCAGGGCAGCCTCCAGTGCTTGATTTAGAGCTCATTTCTAACAGCCAGATTGGCTGAAGTTGGGCAAGACAGACTCCACACACCCAGACTGAATCGTTTTTTGGGGAGGTATTTTGCTGTTTCCCTTGCAGACTGTCAGCTCAGGTGAGGTGAGAGCTCCAGGACAGGGGGGAGAGGGCAGGGAGGCACAGCTGGGCCCTGCAGGGCTACTCACGGTGCAGGAGCTGCTGCTGTTGCTGTGGATCTGGAACCCAGCACAGAGGATTTCACTCCTGCAGAACTCCGGGCTTGGGGGCACCGCCTCGAGGGTCACCGATCTCACAGCCACCGTGAAGGGCTCCCTGCAGGGGGGACAAGCATCACACCCTTCCTCTCGTTAGAAACGTTCAGGGCAGTGACTGCAGCATGTAATTTTCACAGGAGGGCAGAGGAGCTCGGCTGTGTCCAACGGCCCTGGTTCAAAGCCTGGGCCCTGCTGCGTCTCAGTGAGGCTTCAGCACAGACTCCAGTCCAGGAGACCTCTGTGGCAGCCAGAGAAGAATGCCCCACCTTTTCTTTGAAATTTACCCTGCTCTCCTGAGCCCACCTTTACAGCATCTGGGGACAGCCTTTACCCAGAGGCTCCACAGTGTGGCCACAGTAAATGTATCCAAACTCATTCAGTCTCATGGAGGGGGAGAGCAAGCACAGTACAGAACACTGCCTTTTAGTGTTAACTTGAAGAATTACTGAACGTGAGAAAAGAAACAGAATCAGGAAAGGCAAGATACACCAAAATGTTCCATTTGCCCATGTTTCCTGTGTAAGGACAAAAGGAAATCTAATAAGAAATAAAACTTTAAAAAGCAGAGTATGTTAAACTGTGCAAGGGACTTGGCAGAATTTAGAGATACAATAAATGTGTGAGGTTTCAAGCACTTCCTTGACTAAGTAAAAACTCTGTAATTACATGGAATGGGAGTACAAAGTCACTTCAAACAAACAAAAAACTTCCAGCTAGGTGCTTCAGCCCACTGACAGGCTCTCATGTGGGCACATGATTTTTTTCCCAATTTTCTCATTTGAAATTCTGGCCTATTTGCCCTCCTGGTAGACCTCTCTCAAAGAGTCACTATCAAAGAATCTATGCTGGACTATGCTAAAAATTTGTGATGGTCAGGATTTATTTCACTGCACCTTCACATTGCAAAGCAAATCTGGTTGCACAAACTCAGGCATCAACAAAGGAATCTCACTCCTCAGAAAGTAAAATGCCATCTTTGTCACCCGGAAACAGATCGAAGTCACAGGACTCCCAAAGTGCTCAGTTAGAATCAGAGCCATACTCACTGTGGCCTGCAGGGCTGCCTTTGGGACACCAGAATCACAAAGTCTCTGGGCTGGTGGCCTGTCATGGGGGCAGATGTGACGTGGTAGATTTTCTCCTCTTCACTCACAGCCTGCAGGACCTTGCATGTCCTGTGAATACATTAAACACACACGTCAGGCTCTGGTGTGTGCAACAGCCTCTCCTTCAACCAACTCAGTGCAAACGGGCTCCATCCTGACACTGAATCAAAGGATTTTCATGTCCCAGCAGCAAGGCAGAGAGAGTAAAAAAAATTTAGGTTTTCTACAACATTTCATCAACCTACTTCTTTAGGTTTCATTTGTTACAAGCTGTAAATTCAGTAGTTTGTAGGTTTTCAAACATCCCTACGGTTCCACTTCCACCCTCTGGTAAAAATCGTTCAGACTGGAATAACTAAGTGAAAATGCTTCACCAAATCAGATTAGCATAGTTTCAATTCAACTGTCTCTAATGGCTATTCTACACTGTAAAAGGTAAAGAAAAAACCTCAAACACCTTTTTAGAGCCATTCTAAAACCCATTTCCAATTATACAGACTTTCAAACGTTATCTTCCTGAAAATATGCATTTTAAAGGATGCCATTTCTTGATTTCTTACTTTGATTGTACAGTGAAACTGAGCATCAGTATCCCCAGCAACACAAACTTGAAGGAATCCAGGCTTTCGTTAATTTTTAAAATTAGCATGCACTATATATCAACCTCAGTTCTTACTTTTTAACTTTTTTTACTCATTTTGGCTTTTTATCACTTTTAACATACAGATGTCTAGGACTGGAACTGTGCTCATTTAAGGAAAAGATGACCTCTGTCCTACCCCTCTCTTTTGAAAGAGCATTCTTGTATTTTGGAACCTGATGAAGCACAAACAAAGTTTCACTCCTACAGCAAAAAAACAAAAACCATACTTTGACTGCTGAACGTTTGATGTCAAATTCTTACAACACTTTTTTCCTAAAGGGGCAGCAAAGTGCCAGCACATCGGAAATGTTTGTGTCAGAGCAGAGGAGCAGTCAGGGGGCTCAGAGCCCCAGGGAGGGGCAGGGTCTCACAGGAAATGTCTGTCCCAGCACTGGCGGAGGCTGAAGTCGGACAGGAGGGAGAAGGCGACCTGGGATGGGACCTTCACCAGCATCTCCACCTTGAATGACAGCACAGCACCCTCCTCGTGGGTCCAGATTTTTACCTGGAGGAAAATAAAACAAAACAAAACAAAAAAAACCACAGCATGTATTAAAGAATTATTACTGTAAACATTTAGATATGTAAATGTTACACACTTAGGACTTGAGCAGATTTTCTCAGGAATTCCTGGGAAGTGTCACATGCCTCTGTCCAGGCAAATCAGCAACACCCTGGCCTAGTCCCCCTGCCCCTAGAGTAATCCAGCACATCTCTTTCCAAAATATCCTTCTTCTTCTTCTCCCTCTCTTCCGTGAAGCAGAGCACACAGAATTAAGTACATTCTGAATAAACTACTTGAAATCATAGTTCTGCATCTCTTGTCCCACACCTGTACTATCTTGTCTTGATTATTTTGGATCTATTTATATTCATAGGCCTAAATCCCAACACAGAGAATTCAAAAGGAATAACCTGTATATAAGAATGCACACACAAAAGAAGGGTTTGGCACCTTCCACAAACCCCATATGATGGAAGAAGATGAGTAAAACAGAATGTTTAGAATTAGAGGATTTTATTCCCAAAATGTTGTGCGTTATTGCTTCTCTAATCCTGAGAAGCTTAACAGATTTTCATTTCCAAGTGAAGCAAAATTCATGAGGTTCATCATCATTTTTGAGTTTTTGTTGGGGCTTTCTTTTGCTGCATCAAAAATGAATAATCTTTTGGTTATACTGCATTTCTGCAACAATACAGATTTTATATTTCTCTGGATTTTCCTATCTTCGAAGAGGAAATAAACCCCAACATAATTGAGCAAGCACCTTGCTGAAGTAAAGTCTGCTGTAAAATTAAATACTTAAGAGCTTTAAAAACCACTTACAGGAGGTCTGCATCAATATTCTTCTAAGGAACAGAACAGAAATCATGTTGTTCTAGGAGCCTTCTACACCTGAGAAATCACAAAGCAAAGCAGGAGGTGCAGCTGTCAAAAGGCCTCTGCTAAGGGAACACTGGCAAGGCTGGATTATCTCTGCAGGCTTACAAGTCTTGTGGTTTTGTGCCAAAGACATCAGAGTGCCATTTTTTACCTTCAAAAATTGCCAGCCAGCTTGGGGTCATTCCAGCTGCAGGGAAAAGGGAACAAATCCTCTGCACTTTAGGATCATTCCTCCTTGCACCATCCCTCTCCAGACTTCTTGTAAGGCCCCTTTAGGTACTGGGTGTCCCCAAGGTGTTCAAGGTGTCCCCAAAACCTTCTCTTCCCCAGCATGAACAACCCCAGTTGTTCTCTCTGCCTGTCTCCACGAGCTGGTTCAAGCACCAGTGTTGTCTGCTGTTTTCTTGGCACAGCAGTGTTTGGTGAAAGTCTTTAACCACTGTAACAACCAACACATGGCACTGGGAGTTTTGCCATCACTGGAATTCCTTATTTGTATCTGCTCTTACTCAGGCATCTTACTGCCTATATGCAATGTTTAATAGCCTGTGATGCACAGGAGGTCAGACTAAAATACTGCAAAAGTCTTTTATTGTCCCAAAACACCTCTGGACTGATATGATCTTGAGGTAAAGTGCCAGTCACTACCCACATTTCAGAAACCCAGCCTTGGCAGCTGCCTGATCTCTCTCCATTGTCTGGAATGTACTGCAGTAGGGTTAACACTATGCTTTTCCTAGCAGCATCTTCCTCTGCTAGAACTGGTTTCCTCACTGATTTTGGGTTTACAACACCAACTCACAAACAGGGAGGTGCTTTGCTTTCAGATTTCTGTAATTTCTTTTCAGCACTTACATTATCCAGAGTCTTGGTTATGTCCCACCCTGGTTTTCTTGCCAGGTGTGTCAGTGCAGCTATATTGTTGTAACTCAAATATGCCTGCAACACAAGACACACATCTGAAAATGGAGGGGTAAGGGTACATTCCACTCAACATTGCAGAAATGAGGTGTTCTTTTTTCTATCATTATGCTTCAACTGCAAACAAATGTTTATTTTCCTTGTAAATGAAAACACACTTCAGTAGTTTCTGAATTAAAACACTTCCAGTGGCTTCCTGATGCACTCACATGGCTGTTGGCAAAACAATCTTAATTAAAGGACAACAAAACACTATTTTCAGCTTCTCCAGTTATAAAGCTGTGAAGAACAACTTTGACCACCAGGGAGACAGTTCGGATAACCTCTCAGACCACTGAATTAATGGTTTTGCCCATCCTCCTCTTAAGTAATTAGAATCTACTCAAAAATTAACCTCTTCTTTGCTGCCAAGCTGGGTCCATCTTAGCAATTGCTTTACACAGCAGGCTCACAGCAAAGGATGTGCAAATAAATCCATTCTTTATGCTTGGCTACAGTGAATGTAGTTCTCATTTAACCACTCTATAAAAAGAATACAGCCTTAGAGTCTTTCCTGACAGGTTTTGATTTCATAGGAAACAGATCTTAAGCCATTTTTATCACTGTGTGCATATTTATATTTGTTGTTCTGCAAGAGAAAAAAAAAAAAAAAAAGCTGCTTTAGCCACAAACAACTGGATACTTAAACAACATTTAGTTTATGTATAAATCCACCTAAATTCAGGTTCAACACCATTCACTGCAATACACAGGCACAGTCAATGGCCCAACATGCCCAAACCAAAAACTCTTGGTGCAGGGTATCTGGGAATGAACATAATTTCACCTCTCTTCCCACAGAAACAAAGTTTATGCTATTCCAGTGTTCATTTCTCTCTTGATGTCTCTCTCTCCACTTTCAGCACTTACTAAATGGTTTCCTCACTGCAATTTTTCAGACATTCCATGGATGGATAAAGACAAAAAACAAAATCCCAAACTACTTCCTCTGCAGGAGAATTCCTCTGCTTTTGTAACAGTGGAGGATACTGAGGGATAAATCTGCAGGAGACCTTAAGGGACCACTTGTATGCATCTTTTAAAGACTTTTTTTTTTCCTTTGTCTTGAGCTTACTCTTACATCAGTAGTGAATCATCTACTCTTCTCTCTTTTTAGAAGAGAAATGACACCATGTTACACATCCATCCATTTCTCATGACTACCACAACACTTCAGAGGGTCAACCTGTAGTGCCACAGCCTGAACAGCTGTTTCACACACCCCAAGAGGTGCACAAATACAGCTTTTTATGCACCTACAGATTACCTGGTTGCTTGTCTCCCAGGCATCAGAAGGCTTGTCTCCTTTAGCAGATAGCATGCATTTTCTAAAACATAGTTAGAAAGAGATATAGCAGCGTAAATTGGTTCTTTATGCAGCTGTGTATGCTACGAAAAATCACTTTCTATAGGATTAAATGTCTTCTAAATACAGGTACTTTATCAATTTTTGGTTTGCAATAAATGATTTTTCTTTCCCAGAAAGACAGTGAAACAAAATAACCTCCAGAGCAAAGTAATTCTGAGACAAGTAGCCACTAATAATTTCAGTGCCACTGAAACAAAATTATTTGTAAATCTAAGCCATATAACAGCCAGATATATGTTAAGATATATGTTATTTAGAGGATTTCAAAATCAAGATCTGCCAGTGACCCAGCTGTACCTGGTGAGTCGAATCCTCCTCCGGGCAATAGCTCCGTGGTACCTCCTCACACCATCCTGCATGAAAAGTGACCCAGAGAGCAACACATCTCAGCATTTTAGAACAAATTCTGAAAAAAGACAACTAAAAATTATCTATTACAGATGAGCAAATGCCAGAGCAGTAATACAAGCAAAGAAAGAATAACACTTTGTGCAATGGCCTTTCCACAGGCTAACCCAAGTAAACTGGTGGTTTACTTTTTGCCTTAGCAATATTCTCTGAAATTTGAAATAAAACCAATGTGATAGAAGAGTTGTATCATTGTAGCATCCTCCTAAGTGCTTTTTGATCCTAAGGCAGTGGCAGCTGGGCAGTGCACTGCCTACATTTCACTCTTCCTAAATGTTCCCCCCCACCAAATAAACTATTAACCCAATTTAGCATCATCTGGTGTTCAAAGCACAAAGGAAAATTTTATTTTTCAAAGTCAGTTTCTCCTCTTGGAATAGCCTGCAATGGGCAGTTACTGCCCCAGTGAGTACGTAAGACACCTTGACTAATTTGTCTAGTTCCAATCCTATAAAAAGTAAGGTCCCTGATGTTAAAAAATAAGTTAATTTCTGCCCACACTGGCTCTCTAAAATTCTTGTAACTGGAGCAGGAAGATTAGTGACAGGTGTCGCAACAGCAAATAATTCAACAATAGCATTCAAACTGCTTCAAGTGCTTCATGAACTGCTTTCAGGGAAACACCAACTGAGATCTCCATGTCAAAGGAGCTGAAAAGCCCACCCACATCATGGCATTTGATTCCCACAGATTTCTTTATTTATTCTATTTCTCATCTTTGTTAAGGGTTTATAAAAATAACTATTCACTGAATACTTCACAAATTTTACCTACAATCAGTGGAACTTGTACAAGACGTAGACAAGTGGAAAAATCTCCAAGCGCATCAGCTGCTTCTTCTGTGCCCATCAACCACAGAATCTCTAGTCGTGAGGACCCTCCACTGAGCCTCTCAGTTTTGGAAGACTAATGCTAACAATAACAAACCTCTCACTTGAGGGCAAACATTTCATTTGGAGCTTTTCTCTCCTGCCAGAAGATGCTCTGCAGCACCCTGCTTGGTCCTTGCTTCCCCAGGAAAGCTGTGGTGGCCACCCTGCTCCTGAGGGCTCACCTGTGTCGTGGGCTTAACCTTGGGGAAAGTGAGGAGCTCCCCTTTGTCATTCACAGCATTAAAAATGAGGAATGCACTGTTAATGTGCCGTGGCTGGTCCTTGATCCACTCCTCACAGTTGTAAGCCTCAACACGGACACCAACCTCCACACTGAAAGGAGAGTTTAAAAAAATTACTGAGCAGCTACACGTGATGCAGAAGCAGCCCTGAGACATGCTGGAAAGAACTGCAGTGTACCTGCAACTATGCAGGAAGTCTGAGTCAAATACCCTCTGTAGCACAGCAAATCAATTACTCACTCTGGACAGACACTCTTCTGGAATACAATAAATAATGGCAGTAGCTAAATAGCACTAACAAAAATAAGCAATAAATAGGACCCAGATCTGTCAACAAATGCCAAGATTGGAATATTCTGGCAAGAAGCTGACATCTTCTTTGGGAGCAATTCAGCTCTTGAAAATCCCTGAATTTCAGAGGAATATTTATTATCTGCATTTGCAGGCAATATTGCAGGCAGGATTTGGTGCCAAATGATATTAAAATGAAAATCAGAGAATACTTTTTGAAAAAACTTACACTGATAAAAGTGAAACAAAAAAAAAAACCACATATAGGCAGTTACAGATATAGACACATCCCTCAAAGTCACACCTGAAAAACAATTAATTCACTAATAAAAATCCTACTGATGAAACAGAGTGTAGGCTGGTGCTGGGGATGCCAAGGGAGACAAGGGAGAGGAGCTTTACCTGTTGTGAAAAGTGTTGTTCACAATGGCATTGAAGATGAGGCGGTCACCCACGAAGGACGGCCCCCAGAATTTGAACATGTTGACTGACTTCAGGATGGGGTGTGAATGACAGAGGCGGCTGAAACAGAAAGCCAGAGACAGAGACTAAAACACACAGCTGTGCTGAAAGCACAGCCAGGGTGGCTGACTACACAAACAGGGTTTGCAGGACCTGGAAGGTCACTGAATTACACTGGTGCACTCCACATTAGTATGTTTAGCTCCAAGAGCTGGTAACTCGAGCTTCAACCATCACAGTACCACTTTTGTCATGCTGTTTCATTTCCAACACATTTTACAAACACCAATTAATTCTCACTGCTTGAGACTGCCCTCTCTTAAAGCCAGACCACAAATCCCTTACCTACAGAGCTACCACTTACCCCACAGTTTCATTAATTTCTGTAGGGCTGCATGGGGAGCAGGCTCCTGAGCAGTGTAAAAAATGCCAGACCTCAAAGCCTTTAAACAATTAAAGGAAACCTGAGCAGAAAGGCCAAGCACCAGGGACAGTGCCCAAGCAATGCCATGTCAGTTTATGCAGTCTTAATATTTGTACTTTATGCTTGTTTTTAGATGCTTTACACTAGTGTGGTATGAAATGAGAATTAAAAAACTCTCACATGGCTACCAGATGCTGTCTGTGTAAACAGAATCTCATTTCCAAGCTCTCTGGAGCAGGCAAAAATCAGGTTTCTTCATCAGTTCTGCATGTAGTCAAAGCCCCTCACTTTCTGCTGAGATGTCTGAGCATCACAGGAAGAGGGGACAATGTACAACACAAGCAACACACTGCTCTCACTAAGGAGCCCATGTGCACACCTAGGATAGACTGTTCCATGGAGAAGTTTTCTAAATTTGAAAATACAGTTTTGTAGCACTTCTAGCTTTTAACTCAACTGCACTTTGAAAACTAATGTACCAGTATTGTTAAATGCACACAATTATCTGCAGCTAATTAACTGGCTGGGACATCTCTTCAATAGTCTAATACATTTGAATTACTTTGTAATTAAATTAAAATAATTTGCTCTTCTGATTTAAAATGCTACGCGTTGATTTTATTTACAATGTTCCACTCTAAAGATGCAAACACAATAATGACAAGGAGAGGAATAAACCAGAAATCAGGCTTAAATATTTATTTTTTCCTAGGAATCCACACCCTAGTGTTTTTATTGCAAATGAAAGGAATAAGAAAGTATACATCAAGTTCAAGCTAATATTACTAACAATCAAATGGTTTTATTGCTATCTGCAAGGTTTTCATGTATTGGCCAGCCAGGAAAAGGTGGTGGGGAGGTGAGAACCTTTAAAATGCCCTTAGAAATTTACTTTTCCAGGGCTCTCCCTCCTCTTCCATTCCTCCATCACAGTCTGTGGCCGTAGAAACTCTTACCAGGCACCTTCAAAGGTGGCGTCTAATGCTGAGTGGCTTACAAAAGGTTCATAGTGAGAGTAGTTACTTCTCAAGCAAAAACTACAAAATCTCTTTTTTCCACCGGCCTCTGATGCCAGCTATTATTCCTGAAATTTTCAACATGAGTAATCATGTTTGACATTAATTAGTCCATAGAAAATTTGTTCAATATTCTGTTTGCTGATGGTTCCCTTCCTTTTTTAAATTTAAATGTGACTCCCACTAGGTAAAATTTATCAGATGAAAACAGGTAAATATTCTGAGTCATATTATGGCAAAAATCTGCAACAGTCCCTTCAAGCCACTGGAACTGCACACAGGGGTAAGGTCAGTGCACTCTGATGTTACTAAAACAAGTTGTTTATCCAACCACTACAGAAAATCTGTTGTTATCAGTATTACCACTGGCTACAAATCAAAACCATATGAATAATGAATGGACAAGCCATTTAATTATTAAAGATAAAAAGGGAAAACATATCTAACATCCCTGCAGTGAATTAGGTCACTCAGTATGCAAGGAGAATTCAGACTGAAACTTGAGTGCTGCTTACAAAGAAGCTTTGTACAGTGTCCAGGAACAGGAAGGGAGACAAACAACAGTTTGACTCCCGGGAAGAGGAATTAAATGATTATGTGCCTGGGTCACACTGACAAGCAGCAGTCACAAAACATACTTTGTTCTTTTTACCTGAAGATGCCCCAGCTCTTCAAACTGCTAAAAATGTTGCAAGCCATAAGATGTGTAACTCAGAGGGACTGAAAGGTCAAGTGACTTGCTGAGGGTTGTGCATCCATTCTGTGTACACACCAACAAAGCAGAACCTGTTTATGTGGATCCTTTTTCTATGACTTATTTTTCTCCTGGCATCATGAGGATCTGCAGACTAAGTTCTAGAAGGCTGTTAATTTTTGTCACTTGATACAGGGTCAGTACTGGTTTTATCCTGTTTAAACAATTAACTTTGTTTTTAGAACACTGCACCAAGCACAAGGAGGGCAGGTTTCTGCTCCTGTATCCAGTGCTGGCTTTCTGCAAAGATTCCCAGGAAGGTAACACAGCCTATTTTGCCTTAGGGTCTGTATGTGTAACAGAATAATGTCTGAGTCTCAGTGGCATGGCATGCTGTGGGAGATGTACCACAAAATAATTCAAAGGCCTCCTGTAATGTGAGGAGGAAGAGAAGTCATAAAGGCCTGGGTCTGTATCCTTCATAAAACAAATCCTGTGAAACCTTTAACATTGAAAGCACATCTATTTAGAACCACATGCAGAGACAATATTGCAGGAAAGTACCTCGCTGAAATGCTTGCCACTGTCTGCATCCAGGCCATGATCTGGCCACCAAAAGTGTTTCCATGATGGTTTGCATGAGGAGGCAGGACAAGCTCAGTGCTCTGTACGTGAGTATGTTCAGTTGAAACTGCATCCCGCTCTTCACAAGTATCTGAAACACAGCAGCAATGTATGAATGAATGCTTTCAGAAGAAAACACACCCAGGGAAGCAAGCAGATTGCTTCAGACTCAGTGAAAAGAAGAAAAACAGAAAGGCACAGAAGAGCCTGTGGTTTGCAAGGGAAGCAATAAGAGGCTGAACATTTGCACTGTTCTCCCAGGAGCTGCTGCTGCCCGCCCTCAGTGCGTGCCCACATGCCTGTGTCAGGAGAAGGTGATGGATGTCCTGGGGACAGGAGCAGTCCCTGTGCCTGGGCAGTTCCTGCATTCCTGTGTCAGAGCAGTCTCTGTGTCCCTGGGGCTGTCAGAGCAGCTAAGTACCAACTCAAGTGTCTGTCAGACTCTGCACTGTGTGTGATGGGCACCTGTGCAGATGTGTTTAATTAAGGTTAGAGCAGGACACGATTATTTCCTCCTGTTGTAAATCTTATGATTGCCTGAAACAATGCTGAACAGATGAGAGAGATGAGGATCTGAACCAGAGATCACCCTGTACTACCTGAGCATTTCTGATGGCACTTTCAAGTGTTTAGCCATGCATCCTTACTCTGATCTCAATTATTTTCGGTGGTGTTAAGCAGGAAAAGATTCAGGCATGAGATTACATCAAGTAATTTTAAAAGTGTCTATGCTAGGAGCTACTTGACCTGAATGGTACTTTTGACTTATGCCATAATTAACTAACTTTGTGATTATGTAAGTGTGTGGAAACATATTACTAACTTGTACCTTGGACCTACTCAAGGTGTTCCCTAAGATCCACTCATCAAACAAACCTCACTTTCAGGGTATGATTTGTACATATGTTGCTACCTAGAAGTCTTTACACGCAATGTTCTCTCTTCTCCCACTCTGCTTGTTCTGTCTCCTTAAGGAGGTGAATTAGTGCTGCAATAATTCAAAGAAGTTTCCAGGAAAGGCAGTGGAGACAAAACCCATCGACCTCTGATTTGTCACTCAGGTTACTAAACTGTGCCCTGTGAGACAGTTACCATGAAGACAAATAGCTTGTTGTCTTGTACCAAACAAGACTCTTCAATTCTATGAAGTCTTACTAAATTGTTAAGGCTAGATCTTTGTTTATAACAGGTTTAATCTCTCCTCAGTAAAACCACATAATGCCTGTTATTTATACATGGAGCTACAGCTCAGATTTTCCAAATACCAGCATATTTCCTTAACTGCTCTGAGTAATTTCTTTTGTGGGGGAACACAACTATTTTCGAGCACAACTTTCTTTAAGAACAGAAATTACTACGATAAATAGTCTCTTCGCTCAGTTTTTCTAACTCTTTTACTTGTTTTGACCTCCAGATAATGAAACTTCTGCTTGCTGGGAATCATCTCGGGGCATAAACATGATTCTTGCTTTGCTTTCTGGTAAAGACATGGTCTTAAGCCTGAGTGAATTTCATGCTTCCGTCTGCATCACAGCTAGTGTCACAGAAGTTTACTGTTGTAATGCAGAGTTCTGTGTGTCCTGAGAAACCTCACACACACAGAACCTACCAGAAGATCTGCATTTCACATCTGCTTAATGCATGCTTGACCTTCAACCCTGTGCTTTTAAACCTGGAATTTCTGAGAGACAAGGAAACACCAGTCAGTATTAGAATAATTGCCTAACATGCCTCTGGCACCTCTAACCACACATCTGGCACAGACTTTTCTACCTGGCACCACAACCCCAAGGAGATATTTTGTCTGCTTTATTCCTGCCTTCCAGCTGCCCATACGTGTTTCTGTGCTGAGTACTGAAATCACCTTCCTTATTGCTCTCCTGCATTAGCTTCTGAAAGACCTGGACATAGCCCAGACGGATTCTTCTCCTCTCAATAGCCAGGCTGTGCTCCAGGTGGTCCTCTGCAGACAGCAACTGCACAGGTTTTAACTCAACCTATGCAAACGGAAAGGAAAAAAACACAACACTTCTGAATTTCACAATCCTAACAAAGCACACTTTGGACTTCAAATGGAATCAGCATTTTCTACAACTTTTTCCTATCAACTCTTCAAGATGATAAGTTTATTAATACAAGAAGCACAGAGCATAAAGTTCAAGAGATTCTGCATTATTCCTTCACAATTTTTCATTAAAACTCAATGACAAAGTACTTTTAGCTTTTAAATCCATGAGAGCACATGGATTAAGACAGTTCTCATTTAAGAAAAAAAAAGTAAGAAAGACAGGAAAAGATGAATATGAAGGCATGAAGATAGAATTTTTGAACCAGAAAAATAATTCAGTTGCACTGGTCAGTGTTGTCAGTGCAAATTCCTGTGTATGTCAGTTCAATGACAAACTGCATCCAAACCTGTACTGGCTTAAGAAAATTACTATATTTGGATAATTTCAGCACAGGTATCACTGAACAATCACTTGTGAGATTTGTCTAGATGGCCTAGCCTCAGAAAAATTCAAATAATGCACAAAGTGGTGCACCACAGCCAAATTCAACATTTTGTGTCTTGCAGTGCTGCCACTAATGTTTCTCAGCTTTTGACTCTTCCCTCTAACCCTATTGCAGATTCATTGCCTCCTTTCCAGTCCTTTTCAAAAGCTTCCTAGATTTTCCCAGATGGCCCAGTTAAAAAATTAAGATGGTGGGATATATTGAGATTCTCTCTTTACAACCTTAGAAACAGTTGTTCAGAAAAGTGGATTTGAAATATTCTTCAATGTCTCTGAGACTTTAGTTTGTGATGGAATTTGAACTGAACTTTCAAACTCCCTCTGGGACATTCCTGTCTTAAGCCTAATCTTAGTTAATCATCACCAATTTAATCCTGAATTAATCTCCCCAGAAATCTGGGCAAAGGTAAACAGGTTGATGTTATGAGTATGATATCAAACTAATAACAAACAATTTTACTTGATGATATTTTAGTGCTATCAGTGTAGCAATTTAGCCACCAACCTTTCAGAGACAAGAGCTGGGCTTCAGCTTCAGTAAAACTGCTCCAGCCTGTTTCTTCTCCAAACTGTGCCACATTCTCACAAAGGAGAAAGCAGTAGTGATTGGATGTATTAATTGCTCATGGGATGACTCTGCCAGTCTCTAGGGGATGTTTAACAGCCAGATGTGCTGTCATAACACATTCAGTGAGACCAGAAAGCCAGATGAGGCTAGTCACATTCGAGAAAACAGAATTCCACATCCAAAGGGAGTTTATTAGGAGATCTGAGGAGTGTTTGGCCTTCCTCAAAAGAAAACTCTTGAAGGACCATGCCTGTATGGCACAGTGATGTAAAGGCCAATAGTACCGTGACTGATTTCCAAACCTCCAGAGAGCCAAACACTGGGGAGGAGAAACAGCCTTGGCATGAAAACTAATCACTACAAATGGCAAAGAACCAATTTAGATTGGAAGCGAGCTTAAAAATAACATCTTCTGTCTGAACAGCCTTCCCAAGAGGGGAAGTGAAGGATAAAAAATCCCACCCTGCAATCAACTTCTGAAAAGGAGAAAGACTCACAAGGGTCTCCCTTCCACTGCTTGCCTTTTCCAACACTGCAGCCCTCATACATCCCAATTCTATAATGAACAAATGTGCAAAAGGAAAAGGAACTACTACTACTATTATTATTATTATTATCATTATTATTATTACTACTACAGCAGCAGCAGCAGCAATAACAACAACAATGTAACAATTTTGGAGCAGTGAATTGGAAAAAAAAAGTTTATCTTTTAAAGTCTGGACTTCATGCTTTTTTCCTGTCATTGATCAGAATTAATAGTGTTTCTGCTGTGTTTCACAACCAGAAAAGCTGTGTTATTTCACAGAAACTCAGTCACTCCAAGCTTAGGCAAAAAGAGGAAAAATACCTGTCCAGCACCAACTGGTTTGGCCACATATGTCGCATATGCCACACTCACAATCTTTTCAGCATTAGTCAAAACATCCTGTACTGTTACCTTGATGCCAACCTACAAGGAAGAAGGTGGTGGAGGAAGGAGACAAAAAAGGGTATTTGCGTTATTGTCAATTCATTTCAGACAAAACAGTGCAATTTTCTAAAAGGAAAAAGGTAAAAAACCTGCCTCTAATCACTCATACATCTCTGGGTATCACAATAATAACCCAACTCTGAAAGTTTTTTTAGTACTACAACTTCTATGTTTGTTTAGCATCACTTGTAGAGTAATATTACAAATACAGGAAAGACACTTAGATGTAGTTTTATGGATATTTCCTTCCGTTTACTTCTGTGGCATTTGGAGTCCCTATCTGAATCAATTTCTAAGACCCTACACACAAAAAAAGTGTGTTTAGAAGTGCAAAGCAAAATGAAACAATTGAATGTCAAACACTGGATTTGATCCTGTGGCATAGGCCTGACATACATCATAATTCTGATTTTTTCTAATTTTTAGAAACTTTTGGAATACATTACCTGTGAGGTGCATCACTCCCATTAATAATGGGAACTGGACACCAGCACAACACAGAAAAAGCACCCCCAAAGTTCAGTTCTGATTTGAAGTGACTGGGCAAGGCATTGCATACTTACTGCAATATGAAGATTATGATTACTTTGTATCAGAAGTTTCAAAAATGCTTTTGACTGCACTTATTTAGTGAATCTGGCCTGGACCAACAGCACCTTAATCCCATCCTGCCCACTACACCTGCTTTAATTAAAACTAAAAGCTCTAATTCTTTGGGGCCCAGTTGCTACTCTGACATGGAATATTTTGCAGGAAACACACAATTGTAAAAAAATGTGTGTTTCCTGTAAAATACAGGAAAAAAGCAGCGCCACTAAGCAGTGTTACTGTTCAGATATCTGCAAATACCTGGAACAAATAAACCTGGACCCACACTGTGTTCCTCTACTGCTCCCACCTCTGCTCTATCCCTTCAATATCTTTAGAAGAAAGAGTGATGATCTCTTACCTCCATGCTAGTTTTGAATGCTCTGTTCACCTTTGTTCTGATGGCAATAATTTGTCCAACCCTGTTAAGAAGAGCAAGACCTTATAGCATGCAAACTTGCAGCTTCACAAGGCTTTGAATCTGCCTCACTGTGTACTCCTAAAAGTAGTGAAGAACATCTCATTAATCAGTTCCTGTCTTCCTTCCTGCACTGAAAATTCACTGAAAAAAAGGGAATTTTTCGCTGTTTTCAATTTAACACTGTTATTCACCAGTCAGACTTGGTCAACAAAATTACAGCCACACAGAGATGTGCACAACCTTAATAGCAACATTCCTTCTCTCTGCTGGTGTCTGTAGGAGGGCAGGTGTGCTCCAGGGACACCCAGAAATTGTGGCTGTCACTAAAAAGCACATCCTGCACCGAATCATTGAATACACCCAGCTGCAAAAGCACTCAGATACACTCTGCCAGCGCCTCTGGCACACAGGTACGTGCACATGACCCCAGGACAAGAAGTGCTCTTGGACATCTTTAAAGGATGGGGAAAGAGTTCACGTGCCAAGTCTTGGCCAAGAACAGAACTGCTTGTCCCTTCTGTGTTAACATCATCCATCTGAAAATCACTCTTCACCATTTACCTACATAAAATATCTTAAAAGAATTTTTACTTTATTACCTAGCATGATTTCACTATACTATGTATTATCCTTATTATTTATTTAATTAGATTATTTATTATCTTCTAAAGTCTCTTTATTATATCATCAGAACAAATTTAAATGGGGAAATATTTTCTTTCCTTCTGGAATTCCTAAAGCACCTGCTCCATGCTGATAACAGGGGCAAACCTTGTTTCCAAACCCCTCAAATCCCAACTCTAAGCAGTGCTGAGAAGCTGGAAGGAAGGCAGCTTGCCCTCAAATTTTCCCACTGAGCAGGAAATAAAAGGACACAATGTGCAGGGTAAGCCAGAGCCAAAACAGATGGGTGTCAGGCCACTGCCTCCAGGGAATTCAAACTGAGGTACAAATGCTGAAGAGCAGTCCTGAGGCAGGCAAAGTGGATCTAATTACAGCCAAGACTGAAGTAAAATGTAACTCAGAGCACTCTGGTACTGACAAAACATTCACAGCAAAGGATTTTGCACAGTTATTACCACAAGTTACTTAAAATTAAAATAGTTGCTTCCGAATTTAAATGAATGAAGTTTTGACATTTAAAGGTAAAGGCTTACTTAAATTGCTTAGTCAACTACAGAACTATAATGGGAAATAGGAAAGCTGCTCCTCCTCCCCTGGACCTGACAGGAACAACAAACTAGACAGCAATTTTTTTCTCTTTTGTTCACCTCCAAGAACACAGGTGGAATCCTTTGGGTGGATAGGGCAGGGGAAATGGTGAGTGGAAAGAACTGAGACCATCTGCAAGTGCACAGCCCTCATTAGCTTCTGCAGAAGATGCCCAGAGGCAGTTTCTTGCATTATTCATTTCGAAGGAAAAGCAGAACTGTTAAGGCAATTGTTCCCAACTACACAGCTAAGGGGGCACCTTCCAGAAAGGAGAGTGTTCAGAATTACAGATACACAGGGGCAGAAGTCACACAACACCACACTTCCACTTAAAACTGTCAGAAACTTACCAGAATGAACTGACTATGATTCACACATTGAACACTAATAAAATTTGAATAAATGTAATTTAAAATCAGAGGTAATTGAATAAATCTGTACCACTGAACTGCTGTGTTGCAAGAAAAGGAGTGGTTATCATGGTATAAAACTAAGTTTTGAATGATACAGACTGATGACAATTTCTGTTTACATCTCAGCTGAAATAAGCACAGAAGACTTAATCTTTGCAGAAGACTTAGTAACCTGGTTTAAGTAAATAAACCTTACAGTTAAGTCACTCATGTAGGAATCATCTTATTAATTTACCAGAGAGAGCAGCAAGAACTCTTTTATTTATGCAAGATGTTTGTATAATGAACTAGATGTGGCAAAACTTAGGAAATTGCACAGCAAGCTGCAAGAAGGATGATAGGGATGACCTGACAGAGACAAATAATTTCTTAAATAATTCCTTTCACAGTTACAAGATTTGTACTGAAATTTTTGTTACAAATGAAACATTGGTATTACAAGTTAAAGAAGAACTGGAAATATTTGGAAACAAATTTGGAAGAAAAACCATTTTCATCATATTCCACAAGCCCTGTTCTGCTCACAAGAAACAAGACAGAAAAGTGCTCTAAAGCTACTAAGTCTGAACTATTACATCTGAAAGGGAAGCATTGCCCTGACTTTGATTAGTTTTTACAGACAGGATTTTTTTCTAAGGACAAAATTAAGAGCAAGTCCAGGCAGGACAAACACTTCACTATTGTGAGACACACCAAGAAAATCTCTTTTGAGCTCCAGATACGGTATGATCGCATTCTCTTCTTTGTCACTGGCTCTAGTTCTTACTCTAATGGACACTGCTCCAACAGTCTCAAGTCTGAGTGGATTCTTATGCTTATTTTACACTTGTGCCATGAACAGTTTTAAACTGATATCAGCTGTACCCCTTGCAGCCAGTGCTGCTTTGTTCACAGCCACAACAACTGCACGTGCATTGCTCTGCGCACCCAGGTCTATCCCATCTAACCACTCATTAATTCCCAGATTGCACTGTGTAAAGCCACACAAAATCCAGAGCAAGGGCGTTTCTGTAAAGATATGCTTTAGGAATAAAGGTCCTATTTCTTCTTACAGTGTCTTTTATCCCACTGAAAACCATGAAAAATGGTTAAGACAAGTTCAGTCCTGTGTTATCTTGTAGACTCAGTCGCTTCAGTGCTCAGTGAATGTAAAACATTTCTCTTTTTCCTAAGAGAGCTGAAAGAGGAGGATGCTAAGAAATGAACCAAAAGAGAACTTGCAACAATAAAAACATTCATGACAGTAAGTTTTATAGGTATGTATTCCTTATTTAACAGAGATAAGCAATGGTCAGCATTCACTAGAGCCAGAGACCATTGGGCCATCAGTTTCTCACCAGGCATCTCAACTGCCAAGTCAAGGTAACATCAGTTTGTTTCTGCTCTGTGAAATGGATCTGCTCTCTGGGTGGCTCAGGCCACCACAGGCAGGAAAGAGCAATTTTGAGACTTAGCCCTGTGCCTGTGGTGAGTTCAGGGGTCTGCTGCCTCCTCTGCTATAACGCCCAGGTTTATCTCTGCCAAATAAGAATCTCCAGAGTGAAAACATTGTCAGCTGGTCTGTACCTGGCAGCCTCCTCAAACTGGATGTCGTCCATGGACGCTGTCACGCAGGACACCCCAGCATGTTTCTCAGCTTCAAAAGAGACACAGGGGCACACGGTTAGCACTCTGCACCTGCAGGGAGCTGCTCACCTGCGGGCTGGTGCCTGACAGACAGAGGCCACACACGGCAGATCCCGCTCCCTCCTGTGGACACCACAGTGCAACTCTGCAAGGCTAAAGTTAACATTTTTCTATAACGATTTTGTTGTAAAGGGTGTCCATGTTTATGGGTAACATTAGGAGATGAGACTAGATGACAGCTACCATCTTACTAAGGTCTTTTTCTGAAAATGAACGTTCTGGTAAGAGAACCTTAACAAGCATTTTGAGAGACAGAAAAAGTCATAAAGTGTTACCAAGCTCACAGAAAGCTCGTCATTCTCCCTCAAAACAATATGTCATGAGCATCAGCTAGGGAAATCCAGAGGGTAAGTTTTATGTCAGCTGAGGATTCTGAGATACAGGAGAAAAACCTACTCTTATTACTAGGTAAAAATCTTAGCTTATTAGTGCGGTCACAACAGTGGAAAGCAGATAAGTGCATGTCTTTAGTGCTGCACCAAAAATGCAGGAATTAAATAAAAACAAAGACAAACAAGATTTTGAAAGTTCAAAAACAGAATTCACTTGCTGTGAAATGTTTTTTACCTAAATCTGAACTCTTATTCATCCCCCTGGGATGCATTTGGTTGTGAAAAAAAAAACCACATGCTTTTGGTGCTAATTATGAAAGCTAATCTGAAAAAGGTAAACATCTTATTTACTGTTAATATTTAACCACCTGTTAAGTTTTTATAGCAAGTTAATATGATATATTCTTTATCATAGCACCTAGAGCTTCCAGTCAAAAAGCAGATCTCCAGTGAACTAGGAGCTGTATAAACACAAAGAACCTCTGTTTCAAAGTCCTGAGTGACAGAGGCAAGAGAGGGGACCAGCAGGAAGCCTGGAAAATCACACTACACAACAGGCAAGAGTTCTTACTCCCAAGTAGCCCTGTAATTTTAGTAAGCATCACAAGAGGAGCTCAGAGAAATCAGAGCTTTTGTATCAACATCTGAAGAGTTCCCCTAGAAAATACAAGGGGAAGCCACAGTCTCCCCACAAAAAACACTGCTGAAGATTAAAGCACTGAAGGGGCTGAAATGGAATCACTCCTTCATAAACCTGAAAGCTTGTTATGGGCTGCTGATGCATGCACCTTGCTGCCAGGCTCTCGCCGTGCTTCCCGTGCAGCTGACAGCAGGCACTCACAACGCTGTGCTGCAAGTTAGCAAAGGGGTTGTGGAAGCTGTGGAAGCTGAGATTCAGTCAGACATGGAGTGCTCTGCATACTGGTTGGATTTGTGGTTTTTTCACAGAATCACAGAATCCCAGAGAGTCAGGGCTGGAAGGGTCCTCCAGAGACCATTCAGTCCAATCCCCTGCCACGGCAGTGGCACTTTTCCTTTGTTTTGGCACACATGCGCCAATAATCTTAAATTAGTACTTTTCTTCCTTCTCTTACTTACCTTTTCCCACCTCTTTTCTCCCCTTCTGCTGCTCCTTTTTTTAATTCTCATCCCCACATTCCCTTCCTCGCTCTCCTGTGCCATCTGACACCTCACCCTCGTGGTGTCTGTTCCTAACTGGACCCCAAATCTCCTGGGCTCCTTCAGAGGGATGTGGAGCTCCTGGAGCAAGTCCAGTGAAGGCTACGATAATGGCTGGGGGACTGGAGCATCTTCCTCACAAAGGAAGGCTGAGGGAATTGGGTCTGCTCGGCCTCGGGAAGAGATGGGAGTGAGAGGGGACCTCATCTGTGTGTACAAATATCCAGAGCGTGTTAGAGCATGGAGTAGGCTCTGCTCGGTGGTGCCCAGCAATGCAACATGAGGCAAGAGGCAGAAAACGATGCCCGGGAAGTTCCACCTGAACATGGAACTGTGTCAGGGAAAGTTCAGGCTGCATTTTAGGGAAATTTTTCCCCCAGAGTCCTTCCCCCAGAGGGTCGTGGGGCACTGAACAGATCCCCCAGGTCGCCGGAGCTCCAGGAGTGTTTGGATAATGCTCTCTGGGATGCACAGGGTGGGACTGTTGGGGGTGCAGGGCCAGGGGCTGCACTGGGTGATCACTGTGGGTCCCTTCCAACTCAGGGCATTCTGTGATCCTGTGATGAAGAATGTCTTCAGTGAGCACTGGAACAGATTGCCCAGGGAGGGTGTGGAGTGGAGCTCAGCGGACCCGTCCCAGCAGTGTCCGTACGCGACCCTGTTTCCCGGGCTCGGGGATGATCCCGAGGCGAGACGGGATGACCACTGTGGCGCTTTCCACCGGGTCCACCACTTTGGGACCCGGTGCAACCTCCCAAGTCCTCTCCCATTTACACGGGATGAAACCTTCCCTCAAGCCTCCCGCGCCCCAGGCGGGGCTGATCCCCTCCGCTCCCGGGCGAGCCGGGGCCGGGCCCCGCTGGCCGTACCTGCGAGGCAGGCGGCGGCGTCCATCCATCGCAGCAGCGGCCCCGCGCCCAGCTCGCCGCGGGGCCCGGCGTGTGCCGGCAGCACGGCCTGGCACATGCACCCAGCCATGGGGGGACGCGGCACCGCTCTGCAAGGCACCGCCACCGCCACCGCCACCGCGCCACAGCGACAGCCGTGGGCGGGACCGGCCCGCGGAGGAACCGCCTGCGCCGGCCCCCGTGGAGGCGGGACGGGCTGGGGGGAAAGGGAGCCCGCGGTGAGGGGATAAGGGCAAAAGCGGGCCAGGGCTGAGGGATTAAGGGGTACCTGGGATGAAGGAAAGATTGGGACGGGGCTGAGGGGAAAGGAGGGCCCGAGATGCGAAGAGTGAGGCCGCGGGGCCGGGGGTGAGGTGCTGAGGGCTAGAGAGTGCCTAGGATGAGGGGAAAGGAGTGTGGGGGGCTGAGGCGATAGAGGTAGCAGGGTGAGGGAAAAGGGATGAGAGTAAACGGGTGTTGGGGATGAGAGGGTGGGAAGCCGGTGGTGAGGGGAATCATGGAATGGTTTGGGTGGTAAAGGACCTTAAAGCCCATCCAGTGCCACCCCTGCCATGGCAGGGACACCTCCCACTGTCCCAGGCTGCTCCCAGCCCCGGTGTCCAGCCTGGCCTTGGACACTGCCAGGGATCCAGGGGCAGCCACAGCTGCTGTGAACACCCTGTGCCAGGGCCTGCCCACCCTCACAGGGGACAATTCCTATCCGATACCCCATCTTCACCTTCCATCTCAATTTGAAGCCATTCCCCCTTGTTCTGCCACTGCTTACCCCAGTACTAAGTCTCTCTCCAGCTCTCTTCAGACCCTTTAGGTGCTGGAGGGTACTCTAAATTGTCTCCGCAGCCTTCACCTCTTCAAGCTGAGCAGCTCCAGTGATGGGGATGCTGGTTGTGTACAGGACACCACGAACTAATGTTCCCTCCACTCCTGCCCCAGGACTCCCGAGGTCACCTCACGGCCTGGCATCAGCCACTCCTAGGTGTGGTGTGTCCACTGTTACTGAAATGTCTCAAATCTGGCTCATATTCTCATTTTTATTTCTGTTTTGGAGCTTTGCTCTCTCGTGTTCTCTGCCTCCAACGTGACAGCCCAGCAGGTGTGTCCAGGGTGAACATGTTCCCATCTCCATAGGCAGAGGAACCACTAGCACTTCCAGCATGGATGTTTTGATTCCCACCTCAGTGGCCACGGCCCCAATCACATATTCCTTCAAGAGTCAACAGTTGGAGAACTCACAGAGAACTCCTTCTCTTACCTCCTCCTTCTCACATGGCTGCTAAGGATATTGCTGCTCTTGAACACTGTGAAAATACAAGCAGCTGAGGAAAGCAGAGCAATCCCCTTTGAGCTGTCAGGAGGGTCAAAGCTTTATTGTTGCCACAGATACAGTGTTATTGCTACTGAAGGCTCAGCTCCTTTGGGGATGCTCAGTGCCTAGGCTCCTCAGCAGTTGGTGAGGTAGATGTGTTACTGCAATGTAGCAGAAGGTATAAAATGTAAATGGTTTCCAGGAAGGAATGCATGGCTTATATTTGACTATTGCTGCATGGTTTCAATGCAGCAGCAAGACTCTTTTCTGTAGCCTTTCCTTACAACTTTCCTCTTGGTAGTTAGTGTTCCAGAGAGGGCTTCCCATGTTTCTCAGAAACATACAGCCACGAGTTTATATCATGAACACTTTTCATTTAAACATTGTTAAAGATCCAGCTTTAACCTATAGCAGCCAGGAAAATTCGAATTTTAACCAAGACAGAGTTTTTCAGTGCAGCAGGGGTTCTCTTCCCACATGGTGTTACTATCACTGCACTGCTATAACACTATCTCTGTTTCCATGCACATACTCTTTTTATCAAGCAACACCATGGCTGTATCATCTCACTTGTTACATTTCAGAAGATCCTGGCTCTGAAAACCAGCATGTTCTGCTATTCCCTACATTTATTTTCGTTCTGTTGCTTCAGGAAAAAAAAAATAAATTACTGGTATCTCCCTCTTCCTCTGAGTTCTGTGAAGGGAAAAACCAGAGTGTCATGGCAGTGAGGCACTTTGGCCTTGCTAGAAGATGGTCTGTAAAAGGTTTGCACCCAGTGTTTTCTCCTTCCTCAACTGCTTAATCCAGATGTCAAAAACTCAAATTATAGTTTCTCACACTGTGGATCCTAGATGACAGAAGAAAAAGTTTGTGAACACAACTGAACATTTTCCTGTTAAAAAAAACCCAAACACCTACCTTACATTTTGCCTGCCTAGACCAGTAATTTGTGAATTTGTTTTCAGGTTTACCTTCTCATGCTCTAGCATTCTCTGAGATAATGCTGTTTGTTGTCCTTCCATGGGTTCTTCTTTCTGCACCTCTGTTAAATACAGGCCCAGTGATCAGGTGCCTGGCCTGCCAGAGATGTCTTGTTTGCTGTGAGATGAGGAGCTACAAAGCTGCTGAGATCACAGGGGAGCAAAGTAAAATCAAAATCTGAGAAACCTGAGAAACCTGCAGTGGGGGGGGGGAGGGAGCACATTTTTGGGCTGAGAGGAAAGAGAAGCAGCTGGAGCAGGGGAAAGCTGCTCTTTCAAAATCACACCTCTGATTTGCTTGCCCTCAGGGGAGGATATTTTCAGGGAGTGTCCTTTGGGAAACAGGTATACAGATAAGCAGTGCCCACGGCAGGCACACCTGGGCAGTGAGGCCAGGGAACTCACTGTCTAAAATGAGCTTTCCCCAGTGATTCTCTGCTTTCACAAGCTGCATTTCCTCTGCCCTGCAGCTACAGGAGATAGAAGCTAACGGAGCGTAATGGACTGCAAAGAACCACTGAAGCCGACTCCTGCAGTTTGTTACACAGTCTCCATTGGACTAAAACAGTGTTTTACAGCTTTTGGTGCTCAGGTAATATCTGCCAAATGTGTACTCTTCTCCTTTCACTGCTGAAAGAGGGCAATTCAGCTGCTGGCCCTAGTTCAGAGAGATTTGTGTTTTTCAATGGTTTCCCACTTGAAAAGTACTTTCTGTGGCACAGCTGCAGAAGCACCCATGCCATCACTGAGGTAGCTGGACCTGAGGCAGCCTTTGTGGAAGCACCTTTGTGCATCTTTTCCAGTTAATAAACAACAAGTTCAGCCTTAGATGTGAATAAATCTTCTGTAAAGTATAAAGTAAAGCCATTAGAGCTAGCAAGAAGTGTTCCAAAAATGCATCTCTTTTAAATACAGACGTCAGCTAGTGCAGTAAATCTACTGTGCATTTCTGTGGACAGCATACTTCTGTGTTCTAGAAAGAAATGTATTACTGCCTGAAGTTATGGTTTTTGTAGGCTTCTTTCATAACCCTAGTTATTTATGGAAAAAAAGGGTTTGGTTGTGGGGGTTTTTTTTGAGGATACAGCTTGTGAAAATACAACTACTTCTTGTAAAATGAAACTTTATTCTAAAATGTATCCAAAATTGCAAGACACAAGCACCATTAAACAGATAAATAGACATATATTTATGTACAGAGAGCATCAAAACACAAAACAATTGTTAATATAATTCTTATGCCATTTTAATGAGTATCCATCAATAAAACTTTACAATTTAAAGGAGACTTTTCAGTTGCAAAACAGTTGTAAAATCATATGTATAAATTATGTTTACTACAATTCCAATAACAGAGGCAAAGTAAAATACAAAAATAATAATCAATACTGCAAATTCAAATACAAACCCCAAAAGTAATGCTGCACAGGTACGTATGTACACTGGATGAATTCATGCAGCCAGGCAGTGCAACAAATTAACTGCTGAGTTTAACTTATCACAAAATGGAACCACCATGTCGGCAAACAGAAGAAAATATACTTTTGTAATAAATCATAGTGCATTTTGAAGTTAGACTTTATAAAATGATTGTTGAGTGATACACTTCTAATATTCCCCATGTGATCTGAGATCCCCCCAACTCCTTTTTTTTTCACAAAATAAAATACAAATGACAAAAGCTAAAAACCCCACTGTAGAACAGAGTCTGATGCACTGGTACCATCTTGAAAGCATTTGTTTAAATTCTCGGTATCAGACTTGTTTGCAATGCCCGTGTCCACAGGGACACGCGTTTTTCCTTGCTACCAGAAGTAAATCTTTCACGCTCCAATGCTGTCTCCATAAACTGCATCTCACACGATGCTTAGACTGCACTGGTTTGAAGAGACACAGCTGAGCCTTGAAAAAAAGAACCCTTAAATCCCTATGAAGCACAGAGAGAGTAAATGGAGGATAGAGAGACCTCATTATTCCTGAAGCTCCTATCCCTAATTGCTTTAATTACATAAACAGAGATTAACATAAGAGGCTTTTATGGCTTGGGTGAAATTTCTGCTAATTTGCTGGGCAAGTGCGAAGCCTGTGTCTCTCCACAGGGCTTTGCCTTTCACAGTGCAGAGGGCTACAGGCTCTTTTGGTTGGTGAAAGGAAGCTTCAGGTAACTATATAGAAAAATACCTCTGCAGTGAAAATGTGGTAAAGCAAGAAAAAAATCAAAACAGAACCTCTGGAAAACTGTGACTTCTTGTGTAATGAAAACATGGCTGTCACCTTTCAGGTCTGTGTTTGGTTGGTATAGCATGAACGTGTAGATAGAACTGGTTAAGTGTCAAAATCATGAGATACAGTTACACAGTCTGACACTTTTTTCCTTAAAATCTTAAGTGATAAGCACGCTCAGTGTTTTCACTAGGAAATTACTGCTAAAATGCTACATTTCGTTGCTGAAAAGACATTTATAGCAGCCTGTAAACTACTGAAGAGTTGCTCCCTGCATCCTTTGTGCTTCCAAAACCCCCCTTCGAGCCATCACTAACTTCTGAGTTGATGGGAGTTTTGAGCAAAAAACAGGATGCGGAAAACCACCTGTATTGGGTAAATAACGTAGCAATTTACACAGCATCTCTTCAGATTTTCCAACATGCAAGCACGTGTAGAGAGAAGCTAAGAGACAGCATGCACTGCAGCGTTATGTCATTGTGCTTATGTCTGCTGAGGGCACTATGGCATTTTCACTCAGAAAAACAGAAATGTTAGCCCCAGAAGACTAAAAGAGCCAATATTAATGAAGCCATCAGCTACTGTTATAGTAAAGAACACCCCAAAAGAGGGAGGAAGTTCATCTGCTCGTAGCGTATATATACTGAAGCTGAAGAGAATTACAAAGGCACAATACAAGCCTATATTTCTGGCAAATTATATATATTCATAAATTTCTGCTCATACCACCTCAAGAAAGTGAATGGTACAATAATAACTGAAGGTACAAATGTTAACTGGAAGTGAAGCTCTACAAATAAAGGACTGTTGGAGAACACAGCTCATTACTTGCTACATTTCTACTCTTCCCGGGTGGTGAGCTCATCCACCTTTCCTCCACTGGGTGACAACAACATGGTGACCCAGTGACAAACTGGAACACTGTCAGATGACAGACAGAATGGCTTTATGCATCTGAAAAGCTGTCAGTGAGTGGCTGCCACAAAAATCTTTCCCACTGCTTTACCTTTGGCTCAGAATTCACATAGAAACCAGGAACAGCAACTGGAAATCCATACCCATTTTCATGCAGAGCTGAGGCTGAGATAAATGAGGGTAGCATTTTCATTACCTTCGGCACTCAAAAATATTGAACAGCAGAGCAGGAATTGTACCAGCTCATCGTAAGAAACTAATCTCAATTTTTCTATTCATAGCTACACAAGATCTGTATAATTTCCAATAGTGAACGACTCACAACTTAGGAAACAAAGTGAATGGATCAATACTGCTCCTGTTAAACTCTTAAAAAGTGACACCCACTCTGGTGTGATGAAATTACAGGGCAACTGTGGAGACAACTGCTGTCCCAGCCCAGCTCTGAGAATGTGGACGCTTGATGAAGGTGAAAGGTGTGGCTACAACATTTGAGTTTTATCCTTGAGCTGCTACTCAGCTCACTGCAACAACTGGCACAACTGCTGTCAGGATTTCATACAGGTAACACAAGAAGGTATCATGGGAAACTGATGGAGGAACCTGCTGGAAGCAGGCTCTGCTAACCCACAGTAACGCTGCCTGCAAATCTGCCCTGTCTGACCTGGGATATTCCCTCATCTCCAAACTACCACATCCAATCCCAACACGTTTATCGTAAGTTTCCCCCCAAAAAACTACCATAAACTGCCACTACTACATGTACTCTCACAATTCTCAACCAGGACCTCATAGATTTATTCCTTAAAGCTCTCAGAAAAGGAATCTTCAGCCACGCCTGGAAAGTATGAACATTAATACCTTAGCTACAAGCTCACAGCTGAATTTAAGAGCTGCTATTGCTGTATGCTATTGCTGGTGTTGTTTGATCTATGCAATAGTTTCTCCCTGTGTTGCTTCCAGTGAAAATCAGTGCAGGTAACAAGGAAGCCCGCTTAACAAATTAAGGTGAGGATTCCTAGGCAGGGTCAATCCCGCTAGAAATGTTCCAACAAGTCACAAGTTCAAGCTACAGCTGTTCACTAAAATCAAAGTAAAAATAAATAAAAGAGCACTACGGGGCAGAAGTCTCATGCTTGAGATTGAATTCAGGAAGTCATCTGTAAATCACTCGGATTCAGGTTCAAAGGAGCTGCATTATTCTTGCCCATTCCAAGCTCAAATTATTTATTTGTGTAGAGATGTGAGAAGCCAATTGTGCACACTTAGATTCATCCCACCTAATTCTAGCTGTTCATCAGTGGTGAGAGCAAATGATGCCATAATGCAACCTTCCAGAGGTGTCTCCACTCGTGTCCTTCCTCTGATTTACACAGGAGACTCAGATTGGACATTTTTCACCAGCTGAAATTAGGCAGGATGAATCAGGCCACAGCATGGAGCGGAAACAAGTCTGATGTGGTGGTAAAGTATCACCATAAGAATCCAGTCTGTCACAGCCCTGTCTGAGGCTCCAAGCCAGACACGCTCTGGGCCAGTGACCCACAGCATCTGTGCCTTTGCAGCTCACAGTCTGGCAAGGAGCTCATCACACTTTAAACAGTGAGGCTTGAGTTCATGACGATCCCCCAAAACAAGACCCAGAGTAACTCGAGATGGGAGTGCTGCCGGGCAACTCTGGCACCGCAGAAAGAGACTGCAGCCCTCCCAGACATCCCACAGGCTGCCCTGGAGAGTCACACACAAGGTCTGGAGGGGTTGGCAGCTGGAGTGGTTGCTCATCCTAACACAACACACACACATGTCCACGTATCTGTGGTGCTGTGGGAGTTCTGCATCCCCACGCCTTGGCTACGGCATGGGCTGGCTCTTGGCAGGAGCTGTTGGTAATGAGGATGAAGCACACACTGAGGAGAAATACAGAGTTCTGAAACACACATTTGTGAGATCCCCAATAGTATCAATAGTAACGATTAAGGTCAGAGGCAGTATCAAGTTTTGCATGCATTTTCTACATTAGTATTTATATAGACAAGTTTCAATCTTGCTGGTTTGCAAAATTACTGAGGTTTCCTTTACTTCCAGAAACTGGAACATTGAACATTAGCTTCATTTATGATGTTGAAAGTCATTCTTTGTCTAAAATACACCTACAAATACTTGGTATTATGGGGCTGAGATTGCCCTGTTGTTCTCTGTAAAGGGCTGAAGTAACTGTAGAAATATTTTTTGATCTTAGAAATAAAGGGTATTTATTTACAAATCAGACTGTAAGCATGAGGAACACTTATTGCAAGTTCTCAAAGTCTTACATGAAAGGGTGAAGGTGCAAAGTCATTAAGACTGCCTTGATTCTAAAGATTAGCCTACTCATTTAATTAAACTATCAATAGAAACACAGAATTTAAAATAATCCAAGAAAGAATCCCCTTCAACTTTCCAAGTTTCTTCACTTTTCCCATCATTGCCTTTCAGACTAGACAGGACTTGAAATTCTGATGTCAGAAACCAGCAAAGAACACACAGACATTTTCAGGTCTTTGTTGTATATCATAAAATACTGTAAAAAAGAATGCAGAGTCCCAGAATTCGGGTTATTTTTCTCTCTTGGTAAGCAGACAGAGAGTTCAAGTCTCCTTAAAACACCACCTCAGGTACAGTCTGCAGTGGGTAGGGATGAGGACACAGTGCAGAGGCAGCGCTGTGCCTCTCGTATGCCCTTAGAGATGGGCTTCTGTCGTTGCACTGCTGCAGTTTTTGGGGGAATAAAAAAGACACGAGCTCACACATCTTTGTAAGACAGCAGCCTGCCCAGGTGCTGTGCCTGGGGCACCCCTTTGCCAGGGGACACTGCACAGGTGTGACACCTCCCAGGTGTGCAGGCACAGGTACCTGGGACACCACAAAACCTGCAGCTGCCTGCTCAAATCCAACCCCAAGCTCTCAGAAAAGGATGTGAACTGGGTTGAATTCTCTTACATTACATTTAATATCCTTGTAAATGGCTTTTAGATCTGCTGTTTGAAATAAATTCTGAAACCACTAAGCGTGCTTAACAGAGCTTCAACTCTATGTGGACAGCGAGTTCAGAGGACAAGAACAAGGACTGTTGCAGTATATAATACACATGGCTGTACAGTCAAATGCCAGCTCTTGCTTCAAAACAGGAATTTACAGTAGCAAGCAGCAGTGGCAAGATTTCTTACACAAAACCTACAGGAATTTACAGGATATGTATGGATCACTGAGGTTATAACACCAGCAAGAGACAACACAGATTATCTTGTGCAATGTGAACAAAGTTAACAGTAGTTTACCAATGCTGTAATTCACAAAAATATGCTAACCCACCAGGTAACAAATCTTTCTCCTCTTCCCACCAGAACCAGATGTGTGTACACCAATCCATAAAAAAAAAAAAAAAGTGTTTTTATGGTTTTAGATAAACATGCACAAAATAGATGCACTGCAAGGGGATACTTGCAAAAAAAAAGAAAAACAAACAAACAAACAAACAAAAAAACCACCAACAAAAAAAACCCAAAAAAACCCCACCCCTCAAAACTGGTGTCACAGCAATTGGATTCACACTTCTCAAACAGCCATGACGAAGCCAAAGTTTATTGTATGCATGCATTTTTTCCTGGAAAAATAGTAATATAAAAAATTCACTTGATTTTTAACTAACAGAAAACTCCAAATTTACTCACACCACTCTTCCATTCCAGCCCTACTTTAGGACCTTATGTTCTCTTCCTTATCCATTAATGTAAATGCAAATCAAATCAAAACTACAACATAATCAGAAAAAATATAAGAGACTAGAAAAATGACAGTGAAAATAGCTTATACCTGCTTTTGGATGTTTATTGACAATAATTTAGTAACACCACTTTGCTTTCCCACTAAACCACTGGATGTGCTCTGTGCCTCTGTTACAGAGAGCTTTAGAAAAATTTCTGCCTCAATTAAATATATCCTGTATTTGGGATTTTGTTTTTCTCCTATTTGCACAAGAATCAGCTTTTCTATCAAGCCATTTCCTATCATTGTTAGGAACCATCTTGTCTGAGTGTGTGGGTTGCTAACTTTCCTGATCTCGGGCAGTGAGAACTTTCAGGATGCTGGACTGCCACTCCTTAGCTGGTGTTACACTCAATTTCCCTCTAAAAGCTGCCTACAGCAGAGCTTTAGTTACAGATGTGAACCACTTCCTGCATTTTATTTTTTGGGTAAAATGCTCTTATTTTTGTGCAAAGACCTGGCACAATACATTTAATGAGGAAGTCCAAGTGAGAGAGGGTAAAACATGAAGATTATAACAACAGAAATAAGGCCTAGAATGTCCAGTTCATCCAGCTGACAATTTGACTCCTCAGGGATCAGAGCAGTTGTTCCATAACAATAATTTTTCCCATCAAAAGCAATTACTGAATATTTCAGTGTCCAATAGCCCAAGCTCCTAGACTGTACAGTCTATTTCCTAGTTCACCCAGGCTACTGAGAAGATATCACCTTTCAAAATCCCCATGTTTTGTGCTGTTTCCCTATGAAAACTGATGCTAAAACTGCCAGAATTTTCTCTTAGCAAAATCCAGCCTCTTGTCTCAGCACTGTAAAATCTTGAAAGGATCCCCAGAACCTAACAGCACAAAGAGTTGTGCAAGTTCTCAAGAGAACAACGAGGTAGCGAACATACACCTTGTTTCTGGTGGGTAATTGCCCAGTCCTGAGCCACCTGATCCTGGAATAAGCCTGCTCGACAACTCGGTCACTCTTCTGAGACCACAGAACCCTGAATCATCCACAAGACACACTGCAAGCATTGACCAGGCAAATTAAACCATGATTTGTGAATTAGGCTTTGTACACAGTCACACAAATCAGATGTCAAGCAGTAAACTTTTGGGAATGTGGAAGGAGCTTTCAACATTAAGTCCAGCTATATCATTTACAGCAACTAGGCAGCAAATCTCTTTTTGATCTGTTTTCCCCAAAACCATGTCTTTCAGCAGATATTTACAATGCTGAATTAAAATAAAGAAAGAGAAGGTGATTTTCTTTTTCGCTCTCCATTTGTTTTGCACACGAAACTGAAATAGTGGCTAGAAAGTGACCATTTCAAATTATAACTGAAAACTGCATTTATTAAATTTGAAAACATGTACCAAAGAAAACCTTTATACATTTTTATGGCAAGTTTTCCTATTACATGAGAGGCTTTCTTACACATTTTAAGCTTAAGAAGAACAGCAACCAAACAGAAGTTTGGACTACAACTGCAAAGCTGTTGGCTGTGTTGAGGGAAATTATGGCTGCACAACTGAAAACAAGATGGAAGAACAAATTCACAGAAATAGTTCATGTAATAGTGAACAAGGTTCTAATACAGTAAGAAACAGAAGAAAGCCAAATCTGCTCTGCTTGTCAGTACTATCAATACATAAACATGCTCCTGCACTGGTAAAAATCTGTAAAATAATCTCTACTTAGGAAAGACTTGATTTGAGCTCTAGGCTGTCCATGTTTAAGCATGGGTTTAGATTACTCCAGTCCTACTTTTCTAATTTCCTGAAGGATACTACCTGTGTTCTTAGATCTGTTTACAATTAACTATTTGCAGGCTCAATTTCAAATTAAGGTGAAGCTGCTGGCAGGATCAGAATTTTCATGTGCTGAGTAGATGATCCATTTATTTTTTCCAGATTTGATACTGTAATTTGTTTCCAATATGTAGAAACAATTCAGGAGTACACTCAAAGCAGTATTTTAAGCTCCTGTCTCATTTTTCAGGTTGAAACATCATTTTGGTAATTTCAACAGACCCTCTGTCTTTTGCTCTATGTATTCAGTTTTTACATCTGCCAAATAATGTTACACCACAGGTAAGTTATATATTTGACCCAGACTAGGGTGAAATCCTACCCAAAAATGACCTTATGTGAATGGTTTCATCAAAGTTTCAACAGAACTGGCACGAGCAGTAATGTATAGAACTGTGCCAATTATATCTGAAAACAGCAGAATTTAAACCTAACTAATTTACTTCTGATTTTTTGCAGTTGTTTTGAATCACTAAATCATTAACTGGATCCTCAGTGTGAGATAACAGTGTTCAAATAGTTTATAGGGGTTTATTTGAAAGATGTGCTTTGTCAGGATTTCCATCCTTAAGGCCTGAGCAAACCAAAAAGCGTGTCTGTGACAGCACACACAGTTATATCACCACTTACAGTGAATTGAAGAAAAATAAATTTACCTGCACTTTTTACATCATTAAGGTATATTTTACATTCTTGAAATGCAAATATGTAGGGTCAAATACTGAAGAATCCAGTCCATACTTAGCTATGATAAACAACAACAATGGAACAGAGCTGACTAGGAACAGGGGGAAACACTGATACAGAAATAGAAACCTGTGCAACATGTATCAGCTGAAAGTCATTTAGAATAAAGTGATCAACACTAAATATTTTAACAGCTGGTCCCTCATTAAACCTAATTCCAAATCATTTGCACATGCAGCACTGCATTTGTTAGACACAGAACAGAGAAAAATGTAATTTGTTTTAGGCAGTTCAAGAAGCTGTTCTTTGATGCATCCTTAAAGAAAGAAGCTTCTATTCACATCTTCCCAAGTGGAATTATTTAAAATAAATTATTAGCCTACATATTTCTCATTGAGTATTCCTCTTGGAAGGGAAAGCAACAGCTAGATGTCCTGGAACATGAAACATTTAATCCTATGTTATGCGGAACAAGCTGAAAGCCTGAAAGTTGTTGCTGTCTCAGAACATGTGACATATTGGATGGCCAGGACTCTGCAAACAGAGGGCTTCCAAATAAAAAACAGAATTTCTGGGGGTTAGGAAGTGCAACTGCAATTTTTCCTCACTCTCAGGCAGTTAAGAAAATAATTTTATCCCTACATGTAAATATCCAGGTATTTTGCTAATGCACACCAGGCCACAAGCTTGACCTGTGACTCATACAGCTTCTTCCTTGCCCCAAACTGTGTTCTTAGACATGGTGATAAAATCTGGGTGAAGTGGAGATACATCTGGGTCTGAATGCTCCTTTCCATGGGTTAAGCAGCAGAAGTTCACAAGTGAATCCAGTTTCAGGTGATTTCTACAAAGCTGGAATATTCAGAAGAGTTCTCACAGCATAAGAGATCCCTTACTCTCCATTTCTGCTACTCTTCAGATTTAATCACTTCTGGTTTTAAAAAGGTTCACTTCAACTTTGCCTGAAAGACCCATTTACAGAATCACCTTATTTCTGCACTAAAGAGCAAGATCTTTCTAAAAATCTAGAGTGAGAAGATCTACCCTCCACCACTTAAAATAAAATTCCTACCAGAGCTGGACAAGTTCTGACATTATCAACAGTGCTGTTGCATAAGGACAGAACTAAACAGCAGTTACATTGCTCCTGGTATCTGCAGCATAAAAAATATAAATGGGAGCAAAAACTGAGTGATTGGGAATAGTTTTTCTTCCCATATTGATACTACAGATACCATGAAAATCCTACAAGAATATGTAAGCAAAAGAAAGAAAAATGAACAGGCAAAAAGCCCTGTGCATATTTGTGGGAAAACAGGATTTGCC
>VZTB01001751.1:3942-17062 GCA_013397245.1 Thryothorus ludovicianus
AAAAAAAGAAAATCAAAACGCGGACCGGAGTTTGCTAAAACCCCTGCACTGGATCCGGAGCCAACCGCCCGTTTTCCTTGAATCCCACCAGATTTGGGAGCTCTCGGGTGGGTTGGCAGAGCGACCACGTTCTGCTGCGAACCCCACTGTGAAGAGTTAAAAAAAGGGAAAAAAAAAGAGGCTTTTAACGCTGCGAAAAGAGAAAGATCTGAACTCTGGGCCTGGATTTTCCCACTGAAGGAAAACTTATTGTGTTCCAAATCCTTGGGACCTGGCGATGCCGTGCGGGAGGGGTCAGCAGCAGGTTCTCCTGTCTGGAAAAAGCTGTCCCTCGGCCTCTCCCCCACCTCGGCGCCCCTTTTCAGTGGGGTGTAAAAAACACATCCCCTCCCGGGAAAATCTACCCTCCTAAAGTGTATTTTTAGAGAAGTTTGAGTTCAGGCGTCACAGCTGGGGACGGGGGGTGCTGTGGGAGAGGCAGGCGCTGAGAAAGAAGGTTTTTTTCCCCCCTTTTCATCAAGCTCTTGCACTGCCATTTTCCCGAGGCAGGGAGGGAGCGAGGGAGGGAGAGCGGAGCGACAGACAGCGCTGGCGAGGAAGTTTCTCACGGCAACTGCGGGCTGGATCGGGAACGGAGCCTTTTGTTCCCGGCAAGTTCAGCAGGAGAGAGAGTTGGAGCCTGCTGGAGAGAAAAACCAGCGGAGAAATAAAATGGAGGGAAGTAGGAAGAGAGGAGAGGGAGCTGGTGCTGGGCTGAGATTAACTGCAGAGCACCGCGCTCGGGTGTGCGCGGCATTTATTTAGAAAGTTGGTGTGGTAGCCTAAGGCAGAAATCCCTCGTTAAGTGCATGGGAATGAGTGAGAGACCCAAGGACACGCAGTGCTGGGCAGGAAGTGGAATTTTCCAAGGGGTTCACATCCTTCGGTGCTCTTTTTGCCAAGATTTGTTCTCCTCGCTCGATGAAGGCTGCCTCCTAGAGACACCAGGAAAAAGGCCTTAAAAATGTGGCGTGCTCTAGGCCTGTTTAAACTGAATAATTAAAGGCTGGGGACATCCTCCCTTAGAGATTACAGCGCAGTCTGAAGCCCAGATGCAATGTGGGGTACTGCCCTGCCTCCCCTCTGTGTCCCTTTCTCCCCAGTGAGTGTTGAAACACGGTGCACTGTGACCATGATCTCGGAATGGGGTGAAAAGTCACCTAAAACCCAGCCCCCCCGATTTAATGCTCAGACACACATCCAGTACATCCCGTATTCATATCCACGATGGGTTTTGTCCCCCTGCACACACCGCTTTCCGTGTATGCAGACCCGGAATGTGAAATAAACTTGTCTGAATTAACCCCCAAATCGCTGACAGACATCCATCCCTTTAGCAGGCACCCAGGGAGGGGGAGCAGAACTTTAATCCCCTCATTATTTTTACACTCGGTCCAGGCGGAATTAAGAAGGAAGAGCCTGATCATGAGGAGAGCGAATTTTTCAGCACAAGTTTGGGGTTCAGTGAGGTGTCCCGAAAATACGGTTTGATTAAAAATGTTCATCACCTTGTGCGTTCCTGGCAGGGCAGGGCAGAAGCTCCGGTGCCCTGTGAGAGCGCGGCGAGGCTGTGACAGCAGCTCAGCGAGACACCACGTGGGAAAACCGAGTTCGGGATTTAAACGTGCTTTTCCACTCCGGCCATGAGGGAGGGAGAGCCTGAGCTGGGGGAAAATAAATAAATAAATAATGAAAAAAAAAACCTTCGCGTGGAGCTCAGAAGCGACCTCTGTGGCTGCCGGGGACAGAAGTTCAAGAGCCCCGGGCTGGGAGCGCGGAGCAGATGCGGCTCCGGAAAATCCAACAGCAGCAGGGATGGGAAAGGGGCTCAGGGGGCGGGGCTGGCCCCCCCGGGAAGCGCAGCGGGGCCGGGTGGGAGCGGTCCCACCCCTCCATCGGAGCTGGCTCCGTGTGGGAGCNGCACCGGCGGTCCCCGTCCCGCCCGGTCCCGCCCGGTCCCAGGGAGCCGCCCCGCACCGGGACCTCTGCGGGCCTGGGAAAGTTTAACAGGGAAACGTCAGGAAGCATCAGGCAGGAATTTCAGTGCATCCCGTGTTTTAGGGTGGCGTTAACTTTTACATATTGTGAGTAATTAGCAGCGAGGCTGTTAAAAGCGGATTTAAATAACCACCCCCCTCCCCCCTTTCTCTCCTTTGCCAAAATGGTCCAAATCCGGTTTACCTCTGACTCGACCCCCACCGGGACAGAGGTGAGAGCACAAACCCCACGGTTTGTCCACATAGGCAGGAAAAACACATTAAAACCCGCATATTAATTAACAAGTCAATTAAAATAAATATAATTTTTGCGACGGTTATTTGGGGTTTCGCCCCTCCCCGCCCCCCAACTTTGTTTTAGTAAAGTGGGGAAGCGTATACAGAAACCTTCCTTGCAGTAGATGCTTTTTTTTTTTTCAAACGGAGCCCAGATGCTGGTCAGGATTAAGGTTACACCAAACACATTCTACATTGCCATTTTCCAAACAGAATAAAGCAGATGGAAAAGATGGAAGAGGATAAAGCAGGAACGGAGCAGCAGCGAAAACTGCAAGCCCTGCACTAACGGCGAGAGGAGTGAGCTGGGATGCCAGGAGAGGCAGAAAGAAAGAAAGCAGGCGTAGCGCCGCTGCATATCGCATTCCTCACAGTTAAAACGAGTATCTTTAATTAAACAGCTGTCAGAATTTGGGCTTTAAACCTTACATTTAAAAGTGGAGAAGGAAATTGAGCTGCAGCTGATGACTGCGTCTCCTCGGGGCTCAGTCCTAGGAGATGTGAAAGCCACTGGCCGGGGGCCATCAGAGTACTTAAGTCTCTGCGTAATTTTAAACATCAGCAGCCGCGGCGATTTTAAGGATCTACTCCCTTAAAGTTAGCCATGCACTCAGCACTTCGCAGGATCCGCCCAGCACACCCAGAGCAGCCCTGAGCTCCAGAACATGAGTATCTGCACATCTGAGAAACAAAGAAAATCCTCTTTTCAGTAGGCTAAACATTTCCACCTTATTTCTAAGGGACACCAGTTCATCCGTACTGGGAAATTGGATCAGACTGGAATAAAATCTCAAGGGGAAGTTAGCAGAATCTGTGCTTATTTGCAAAATACCACCATTTGGCAAATTCAGATTTTAGGTGAAATTCTACAATAGTGGTTTACTCAACACTGTGACTCAGTTACATGATGTGCTTTGAAAACCTCTTGCAAAAACTGACTTTAAGAGATTTTGTTGGTATTATATAGGCACACACACGACACAGGGAAGGAACACACAAACTATTAAATATTCATGCTATGGGGAGAACACTTAGTAACGTCCCTTCATTCCAGCTGTACAAAGGCAGGCACAAATAACTGCTGAAAAAAAAGAATAACCCAAAACAATCTCAATATTCCACATAAACACGGTGCTGAGCAGCTTGCAAACATTGGCCAAGAAAGGGTCAAACAGAAATTGCCCTTATCTACCTTTCAGCAGTCTCACATAAATGCGTAATTCCAATCTGAATTCTGTAATCAGCCCCCCCGGGAGTGCTGGGACTTCCCACACGTTCAGGGAATGATTTTCTGCTCCAGGCCTCCACCCCACGAGCTCAAAAGGCCTAAAAGCCACTCCTGAACATCACAAGTGGGACCTCGGTGACATTTATTCAGAAACCAAAATTCAACCACGTTGTGACCAGCTTTGCTGGAACTTTCAGAGTTCAGCTGTGGGACTGTGAAATGAGTTTTTTTTTTATCTATCAGTTATCTATCTCTGCCTTGAGAGAGGCCCGTGATCACACCTCAGCAACAGCTCTGCTGGTAGAGGCTGGGATATCACACACATGTTCACTAAAACAAAGGCATTGGCCAGAGCTTCCTCTGCAAAACAGCTCCAGACACACTGAAGAATCGTAAAAAAGACATAATTTTCAAATATTTATAAGAGTATTGAGTATATCTGGCAAAACAGCAAAAAATCCTTTCCAGATCCAAACATGTAATGGTTGTTGCTTGCATCCCAAACTTTAGAACCAAATCCTGAGTGAAACGTGGTAAGAGCCAGAGTCATCCCAGCGGGCAGAAAAAGGTGCAATTAATGGTACTATGAAACAAAGTATTTAAAAATATTACTTTTCCCAGCTTCAGGAAATATAGTTTCTGACCCCGGGCTTTCCTGTGCCTGGGTTCACCGAGGGCACCGAGCCCTCCCGACCCTCCGGAGTCGCTGCCTTCCTCCTGTTTCACCTACCTTGCCTATTTTTAGAGAGAATTTTGTGCAGGACTGCCTCATCCGTGGGTGCAGAGTGCCCAGCACGCTTTGTGTTCTGTTCAAACACAGGAAATAATGCTGAGGCAGCACGAGGAGCAGAACTTCTGCAGGGCAGTGATGAGCCACGGGCTGCAACGAGCCCCTGGCACTTATCAGCATCCCACAGGATAACGGAGCCCTGGATTCAGCTATCACTGCTCAAGAAACTGCTCCTTATCATTAATGCTTTAAAAAACTTCGAAAATACTTCAAAAATATTTTTTTTTACCTGTTTCATAGCCACAGCACTGCAACTTTCTTTAAACAATAAAAAAAAAACCAAACCAAACCAAAACACCCACCAATAGACAAAACCCAACCAAAACTTGAAGGATTACAGCTGAGCTGTGATGCAAATGAATGAATTTATACCACTTCTAGAGGTACAAAAACAATCCAAATTTGACATCCTATTATGGGAAGAAAGGGAAAACCCCACCCCAAAATCAAGATAAAGATGATGAAAGTAATGTCCAGATAACGAGTCACTAATTAACCTAACCTCAGTGAGATGCAAAACTTAAATTATTTTTCCTCAGGAGGGGGAAAAGGTGTAGAGGAAAGTAAAGAGATAAAATACAACAAAGGTTGCAATCATGCCATACAAAGCTGATGTCTTTCTTTGATAGGGTAGCAAATTTTTCTGGGTAAAGGAAGACACAGTGGATCTCACCCATTCCCAAATCAATAGTGTTTGGTCTGCTGCATCATGTAAAAATAGCAGTTAAATTGGAAAATATGAAGCTCGGTGCAGATGAAATTTTGTGGGTAAAAAATGACTAAAAATCCAGAGCTGGATTGTGCTGAAATGGGAAGTTTTGGGCTAGAGAGTGAGTGCTTTGAAAGCTCCTGCAGCTTTGGTCTCAGAACTGGTGCTATTGATGGGCTTTAAGTGACACAAGCACAAGGAACTGGAAAAGAAATGTTAGTGCAGGTGGCTGCTGACAACATCCACAGGAATCAGTGCAGGAGACTGGGATATCCCGAATGAAGAACTGGATGAGGTTCTGGAACAGCACAGGAATCCTGAGGAATGGGCTGGTGGAATGCAGTAATAAGATTATCACAAATCACAAGGCTGCTCACACGGGGACTGACAGCCAAAACTCCTGTAAACTGGGAATTCACCACACTCAGCAGGCAAGGATGAAGACTCAGAAGCGTTATTTAGTCACAGAAATGAAGATGACAAATGGGATCTAAAGACCAGGTAAGGCACATCCAGATGTTATGGCAACAGCTCTCTTACAGAATTTTGGGTACAGTTTCTATTCAAGAATGACACATGAAAACTGGAATAATCACAGAAAAAGCTCCCTGAGCTGGTTACAAGAGCAAGGAATCTGTCAGGAGAGAAGAGTGAAGCTTCCTTTCAGCCAACTCCAACAAAGAGAGGGGTGATAGGGTGAGTTTGTACACACAGACTATGGCTTGAAGACAGTATTTGAACTCAAGGGTTATGTTGGCAACAAATACCTGTCTAAAGGCCTGAGTACAATTAAAATCATTGCTAGAATAGGATGTCTTATTATTCGAAAAACTAGATTTTGAAGAATCCTTCTTTTTTTCTGGGGAACATAGACCCAGTGGAGAACTTTGACAGTTTTGTCATTATTTTTCCCATTTCTAATCAGTAAAATGAGGAGAAAATCTCTCCAATATTGTGGAGATGCATTTATGGTGGTTAAAAAGTATTCAGACACTGTAGTGATAAGTGTAACAAAAATCCATTACAATTAGTAATTCTGTATTTACTGCAGCACTTGAATTATATGCAATAAATAAAATATGGAAGCAAACATCAAATAACAAGGATAAAAGAAAACTCTGAATGAGACAAGAGTTTGAAAAGGCAGGTTGTATGATTTGATTTTTAATTAGAGTTTGCATCATGGTGCAAAGAACCGGATTAGGGTGGGCAAAAGTGTAAGAAGAGCAGAGAGGAAAACTGAACCCCCTGCTCAGCTCGCTGGTAAATTCACCCGGGTCACAGGAGCGTGAAGAAGCAGGAACAGAGGGGGAATGAACGAGGGCCTGGAGCACACAGCTCAGCACATTCCCTGTGTCAGACAGTGCTTGGAGGATGCAGCACCGAGCCTGCACACGCTGCCACTGCCACCTCGGCAGGGAGGGCTCCTCTGCTCTGCAGGAACTGCAAACACAGATTCCCAAGGGAGCAGCTTCCAAAACCCCAGAGCGCTGCACCTCCCAGGAGACCATAAAGGCTCACACCACAGCACTGGTTCTCCTGAACTCTTTCTGTTTCCATCATTAAGGAACCACCAGGAACGTGTATCACCCATTTCCTTCATCTCACATCTCTTCCCCTCTCCACACAAATGTACCTGCTTTAGCAAAACAGCAACAAACCAGGGCTGCCCTTCTGGGATCTCCTGCCCACTGGAGATGTTTCCATCCCACTCTTCTGAGCTTCCTCGGATCTGCCACCTCCTTCCCTTCCTATAACAATAACACTCACAAGCACAGAACCAAAAAGCATCTTTAGCTGGGGTGTTTTCCTCCTTTTTTACTTTGTCTTTTTGTTTTTCTCGGTGTTCTCACCAGAGGACACCTCACAGCCATGAATTCTATCTGCACATCATCAATGTTTTGGACCAAATGAGAACCCCAGAACTTACCTGCTGGTGTTTTCTTCAAATGCCTTCCAGATTTAATTTTGCCTGGAATATTCTCTGCTGGAATATTCTGTCCTTTTCCAGGTTCCATGCTAGAAAATCAAAGCAGATGCAAAGCAACTGGAAAGAGCATAAAGGGAGCAACAGGAATGCTGGGAGGCTGAGGAAATCTAACCCTCCAGAACAAACTGGAATGCTGGATTTGCTTAATCAAATGGAAAAAAGAAAAAGAGAAAATAAAAAGGGGACAAAACACCAGTAGTCCATTTTGTTAGAGGACAGGTCAGCCATCCAAAGTTCATGGGCACTGGAAACCACGTTCATTCCTTGAAGCTCCACAGCCCTTGTTTGATCCACAGACTGTACCTGGGAAAAACTCCAGGTAATTTCTTAACCCAAGCACAAAAGATCATATATACACATCAAAAGAAGGTCCCATGACAATATTCTTGAGTTTTCAGTCAGGAATAATCAGAAATCTGCTCTTCCACAGGTGGCAATGGGCTTCTGCAGGTTAAGAGATGTCTCAATGGATTTACCACTTTGCTCTTTGTGAACCTTGCAGCCTTTCAGTAAAGAAGCTGCACAGGGAAAAAAAAACCAAAACAATGGCTGTCAGGAGAAAAGGAGTAGTCATTTGTCAGGTTGACCCACAGAATCCCCAAATTCCTGAGAATTCCCTGTCAACACGTTGTGAAAAATAACATACAGCTGAGTAGCAGAACACCTCTCTGTGGGATAACTGCCCAGAATATCTTGAGAGGTAAATTAATACAAGAAAGAACCAAGCACTGTGCACCCGATTAACAGTGAAAATACCTGAAATCAGCATAACAAAGTGGGGTGAGTGCACTTGTGCTCAGGATGGTTAAACAGCTGTAATTAGATCAAACAAACTAGATTGATGTATCATCCCTTTGTAGCTGTGGCCTCAGAAGGCAGGTCAGGAGCTAAGTTCAGTAAAACAGTTTTAGTGCTGCAGCTTTTATCTAACAAGGCACAGCCATACACCCACTCCAAAGCAAATGCTACTCAGGAGAACTGCTGGATTCCAAAGAAAGAGTTTCTAGAGAAGATGCCGTTCTTTAATAACAACCTTAACTTTTGTCAGTAATAAAACTCTCCTAATTAATTCAATAATAGACTCTTTGGATAAACACTGCACAGAATTTTGGTTACAAATTCATTCAAGGCATTTGAAGGTCTTTATTCAGTTGCTTCCCATTCACTTAAAGTGTCTGCACAAAATGGGTGAATTCCAATTTGCTTTGTTCTTTCAGAACCTTTTAATTAAATTTTAAGAAAATCATGTAGAACAACACTGCATGAAATATGGTCACTACGTTTCAGAGATGAGCAAAACATAAGGTAGCAGATGGTATGAAGAGAATATATGTGAAGAAATGTAAATAGCAGGGAACCTCACCAAATCAAAGATGTGAGGCAGAACTGAAAGCGTCTGCAAGACCCCTGGGAGAGCTGAGGAGATGAAGCAACCACTGAGCTCAAAGGTATCAGCCTTTCCTTGCTCAGAAATGACACAGCACCAACAGGAAGCTCCCACCTGGCAGAGGAACCCCTCCTAATTGAGATGGTTGTGAAGGGTCCTTAGAGTGACCATGGGAGGAGTGGAGGGAAACAAGGACAGGTGCCAGTATTTATCAAACACTCCTGGAATTGAAAAGATACCAACTCTTCAGAGCTGTAAGCAATGAAGACATTATAAAGGAGATAATGGTAGAAAACAACCTTATATTGAACACAGATGAGATGGATTGTTTAAGTTAGGCAGGAGATCAAGCAAAGAGAGGAGCTGTGAGCAGCAGAAACGGGGTGACCCTGGGGTTGGGAGGGGATGGAACCTGTGTGTCACCTTTGTTTGCTCCAGGACCTGCAGCCCAGGTCCCTGAGCTGTGTGGCTGCACTGGCTGGGAGCCACCTCTGCCACGAGAGAGCCAAAGGAATTCCTGAGTGGATTGTGGCATATCTGTGGATCAGAGCAGAGCCTGGGTGAAGACCAAGCAGCCCTTTCTAACCTTCTGATAAAAAAAAAATAAAATTATCAATACCAGACCAATACTGTTAAAGGGAAGCCACCAAATACTAGAGGATGTTTAAGGGTGAAGGGAGGCACCCCTGAGGAGCAGGGGCCCATCTGATAACTGCAAATTCAGCTGAAGGAATAGCTGGAAAATGGTGACCATTCTAAACATTTGTATTTCAAATAGTTGGTAAGCACATTCCCACAAACCTCCTGGAGCCTAAATCACAGCTATTCCCATTTTGTATCTTCTTCTGCCCCAAGCTCCATTTGTCTGGGTGATTTATGAGGTGAGCTGTGGCTGTGCAGGGCTTCTCTCCTTCTGAACGGAGGAACAATTCAGATAAGGAACAAATCTCTTCTGAGTGAATAGAGGAAACTGGACTTAACTGCATTGACTAAGGTATTTATTGTACATCTAGGCCAGAGGAAGCTTAGCACTTTTAATACATATAGAACTGCAGAGAGCTGCTAGGAAGAGCAGAAACCAAACAAAACAGATTCACAAGTTCCTTAATAATTTAAATTAAGCCACTGAAGTAACAGGAAAGAAAGAGCAACAGATATCTATCAATTCCAGTGGCTGATTGCAGGCACCCACAGAAGTGAGGAGCAGTTGGCTCTGTGTCCCCTCAGGCACCCTCAGGCTGAGGGACAGCTAAATGGTAATCACATAACCTCCAAGGGCAGTGCTTTCGTGGCTGGTGATTTCATAAATTGTCTTGAGGTTCCTTGTCATGGAAGACCATTGGATATAATTACAGACAAAAAAAAAAACAACTCACAGGCCTGGTCCTGGGTAAGGTGCTGTGGCAACTCAGCAGCTCAGGGGATCGTCAGCTCTCTGCAAACAGGAGCCCAATGCTAAGAGATAAACTGCATGAAATAAATCTCCGTGGCACAACTCCAACTTACCAGTTTGGAAAAGACCATGTGCAGAATTCCTGAAAGGCATTGAAGCCACAGAATTAAAAATTTTAAGTGCAAACCCCAGTATTAAGTCATCCATTTACAATTGTTGGTGGTGAATCCATCTATTCCAGATGGGAAGAGGTCATTCTCTTCTTTTTCCAGGGCAAGTCTATGAATAATTTGAGTGATTAAAGCTCAAATCAGGTGTGAAAATGAAAGACCAGGAAAGCACATGGAAAAGAAACCACACTCACAAAGAGAGACTCACTCAGCTTTCATTCTGGAACCAGGAAAGGCCCCTTCCATTTCTGTCCTGCCACAAAACACAGGTGAGCTCACACATTTTTTCCCAAAGAGTTGTCACTTTTAAAGGCACATTGAAATCTTATTTTTACTTTTTAGGTCTCCCTTCCTCTATTGGAGATGACCTAAATTTTGAGCTGAAGCACTCACAGCATCCTCGCTTGGAATAGAAAACAACAGCAAAAAAACATCAGGCTGTGAAAAGAGGCAAAATAATAGGAGGGAAAATTACAGTGAAGTCCTCCCTGAACAAGAGGAGGTCACAAATGGTGCAGAAATAGAAGCTGAAGTGGTGCTACCCTGAGCCAGGGGACACAAAGTGGTTGCATTTGCAGCCCGGGCAGGGGACAGGTGGGCAGGATGTGAGGCAAAGCAAACTCTGGGAACACCCAGCCCCTCTCAGCACCCCTCCAACCCTCGCTGTGCTCCCGGGGCAAGGAGTGCCACACACACACCAACACCCACCACCAAAAAACCACAAACTGCAGAGACCTGAACGCTTTCCAGGAGAGCTCAAATGGAATCAGGCAGCTGCAGGAAGGGGTAGAGGCAGTATTTTATACGTTAAATAGAAAAATGTATGGGAGCACATAGAGAGCCCAATAATCAGCAGAGACTACTGAACATCCACGCAGCTCGTTGTTAACAAAACAAACCCCAAAATGTACTTGCAGACACATTGATTTTGCTTTATTTTATCACCTTAAACAGCCAGCAGAAACTAAGATTATAATCTGTGCCTTTTTAAAATTACACTCAGCAGATGTTCATAAACAGACTTGAGCCAAATTTCAGCTCCCCAAAAGGATATTCAGCCCGAGAACTTTTACAAATGGATGATAAAGTCCCGCTTTTCCCCTTGTAATCATTGCTTTTCTGAGACATCAAATCCTCTCTTAGCCTCATTACAAGTTCCCACCAGCATAAAATGTATTTTTCATTTCCATTTCCTATAGTATTGTTTTCCAAAAATGGCATTTCCCAGCACAAGACAACTCTCCTTCACTCCTTTTTTATGTCACCTCCTCAATACGAAAGGATTGTCTCAGTGACAAGGCTCTGTTCTTCTAAAAAGATGAAAAAAATCCAAGTGGTACTAATAAATATTTACTTAATGTAAAGAAAAGGGAATTCAACAGTTAAGGATGAAAATTACAGAGGGAAAAAAAATAAAAAAGGTGTTTGGAAAGGCAAGGCTGTAAGAAGTTCAGTGCTGTTTATGAGAATGACTGCTCAATGGCTCCTTCTGGGACACAGTGAGATGACTTCTTTAAAAGTATGGTCTAGAAATACCCCCAAATCACTGAAATTATAAGTCACCCGAGTATTTCAGCTGCAATACAAAATTAAGAAATATCAGGACGCATAATGAAAATGGTGGAATGAAACCAGCATTGCACTGACTTGTCTATGTTAAAAGGGGAAGGGGGGGCCGAAGTGAAAGGTTTTATTTTTACTTAATTACTCTCAGTGCTCCCTGGGGACTCCTTCCAAAGCGTATTTTGTATTTGGACCTAAATGCAAGCAGGATTCAGCCTTGATCTTATTCCTTATGACAATATGTTTCTTAAATTAGAAGTCCCACAACTGGAATGTTGACACCACTGCTGGTTCCTCCAGCACCTCCGAGTCCCTCCTGTGTTATCAATCCATTAACCCGGGAAGCAGTGAGAACAGGGGAACACAGACTGTTCAAAATTTAAAAATCCATCCACAAAATAATACTTCGTGAGCTTATGGCACCTTTCATCCATTTCTATGCATGTGGTAACAGGAAGTCTCAAAATACTTAAAAAAAAAAATCAACAAAGCCACATAAGTTCAAGGTATTCTGAAATGATAACATATTAATTGAGTGAGCATCCACCTGTGATGCGATTTAAGAGTCTCCCACTGCAGCATTTCACACATATTCAATCCACCTTCTGGTTACAGCGTGCAAGTTTATGGTATGTAGAAGGAACAGCAGAGCTGGTTAAAGATTTTCTCTTGCTTCACATACTCTGCAAGCTTCTCATTAACTCATACATGACTTTAATCAGTGCTGAAGCACACACTTCCTTCAGCATGCAGCAGGACTAGGCTGGGGAAAAAAAATCCTCCATAAAACATTATTGTAACCATGAATTAATAAGGAGAAGGGCAACGTTTTCCTAAAGTGGCTGCTGATTTTCATCTTTAAAGGGTTAAACCGACCTTCGCTGATCCAGAAGAGGTAATAAAATAGAACTTTAAGGACAAAAATGGAGCACTTCAAGAGATTATTATGAAGAGCCACATTCAAGAAGACAAAACCTTATTCTTAAAGCACAGATGCTTCTGAAACAAGAGATCGCACGTTTTTAACAGCACACTGCCAACCGCTTATAATGAATAAGCAAAACGAGGGGAACCGGGGTGGTTTTTTTCCTTTTTCCTTGGAGCTCAGAGGGAAGGGGCATTCAAGGATGTGGCAGCAGAGCCAGCTCTGCACTTCTGCAGGGCTGTGGAGCTGGCGCTGGTCGGTGTGTGGGGGGAGAAAACAGAGTAAAGCCTGAGAGAAACCCATCAGAGCTCCTGTCCTCCCCTTCCAGCGTTAATGGGAGGGATACGAGTCCATGGGAGCTGCAGTGGGGGATGGTGCCGGCGGAGGGGGTGGGGAGAACCGAGCGAGGCCTTACAACCATCAGCAGCTCTTGTTCTTGTTCCTTTCAGCCTTAGCAGGAGGATGTGAAGCTCATGGAGCCGGCAGCGGGATGGGGGGGTGGGGGGGAAGCAGCGCAGGATCACAGTTTAGCTTTTGTCCCCTCTCCACAGGGTTAATAGGAGGACACGAGTGTCACCGGGATAAGGGCAGGGCCGGGGGGGCACGGCCGGGACCGCAGCTCCCCGCGGGGCAGCCGGCAGCGTGTGCTGCGA
>VZTB01001751.1:18659-58927 GCA_013397245.1 Thryothorus ludovicianus
AAAAAAAAAAAAAAAAAAAAAAAGAAAAAACGTGAAAAGGCTCCTTTGCTGCCCTCTGCCTGCCGAGGCTGCGGGGGAGCCTGGCCGCCTTCGAGTTTGGGGAAGGGCTGACATTGCCTGAGCGAAAAAACGGAGGAATCCGGGCTGCTTCGCACACCTGAGAGGCTTCCACAGAATCAATTAGATTGGAAAAGACCTCTGAGATCATCGAGTCCAACCTTTCCTGGCTCTGGATGCAGTGAGTTATCCTTTTTCCCACGTGTGGACGTGCTCCTGTTCACCTCACTTCCAAACAACTTCAGTAGAGCGTAAAACTCCTTCCTGTTAGATTAGGCTGGGGGATATCTCCAGTCTGAGAAGGTTTTGGGGTCTGCACTTTAATATTTGAATTATTTAATGACACAACAGTACAAATGCCTAGCATATGCAAGCCATAGGAAAAAAAAAAAGAAAAAAATGGAAAAAACAGGAGGGTAGAGCGAGTGTGCTGATAAATGCCTGTGATACACAAACACGGGCAGTAAATACCGTGTGGTTCATTAGATACGGGCTGGGGCGATCCTGCCCTGCAGTTAAAGGCCTCTCACTTCCTCTGCCTTCTCCAGATCGGGGCCTTGGAGCGACTCCTCTCTCCAGCCCTGCTGGTTCCCAGCTTGTCACCCTTTAAATGTGGAGCTGTTGATCCTCTCTGGTGTTACAATGCAACTCTTTGATGCCAAAAGCCCCTTCCTCCACTGAATCCACAAGTTTCAGGGGTGCTGGGACTACACAGGAAAGGCAGGCAACATGTAATGAAATTATGTGGAAGAGAGAGATCCATTAGAGCAAGGAGATACCCGTAAATCCTGTTAGCAGCCAAGCATTTCCATAGAAATTTCCTGATTCTGGGTGCCCAGCACCTTTCCTATGCTTCCATTTCCTTAACACCATTCCTAAATCCCTACGTGGCTTCATTTACAAACCTAAACCCCAAATGTAAATTGAGGGGGGAGGATCTCTTTGATGTCCCTCTCCTTGGCTTTAGCTGTAAATTCCGTAGTTCAGGGTCTACTGGAAAGGGCAGCCTCCAGCTCTTGGACCAGGAATCATCTCTTGGCTTTAGACTCCTCCAGCACCGCTCAGTTAAAGATGAGCTGTGTTCATATTTTTTAGTTACGTGCTCTTTGTTGTACTTTTATTCCTTTGCTCTTTGTACCCCAGTCAGTGCAGAACAGCTTGTAAATACATGGATTTATTCTGTCAGCCTCACGCTGCTTCCCTTAAACATCAAAATATTAAAACACAAAAGCTCCCCGATTACTCATCACCAGATTGGTGACTTTACATGCAGGCAGCTTTTCCTGGAGTAAATTAAAACAACTCCAGAAAATTTGGGCTGAGATGGATTGTTTCCAGATTCCCAAGAACTGTGAGGGACAGCATGCCCAACACCGGGATCCTCAGAGCAGCTGTGAAAGGTAAAAATACACCTTGAGAAATCTTGTATCCTACAATTAAGACCAAATTAATTATTCTGGGTGAATTTTGTTCAATTAATGATGTTAATTGCCTGCCTGGCAGACTATTTAGAATTTTAAACCATTTAATGACTGGTACGTAAAGATTTTGCAGTTGGGAGTGATTTCTTGATAACAGATCCAACAGAAATCCCTGTCCAGCTCCCCAGGACCAGGTGGAAGGACAGTCCTACTGGGTTTGCAATTGTGCTTTAAGCCATTATCAGATCCAGGGCAGTATTTACACCTGTATTTTTAATGTTCTGGCTGACAACGTTTCGTATTTTTAAAGTTGTTCAAGTAACTCAATCCTAAGCAGACATTCTGCTGAATCCAGACTACCAGAATCCAGTAAAAAAGGTGTCAATTTTATAAACCTGAGCACATTTTCTGCAGGGAAAGCTGCGTTTATGGGCCTGGAGTACTCGGGACTCGCTGCATCTGAAGTGATATCACTGAAATATCACTGAAAGGCACTGCAGGAGACTCTGCTTTTCAGCTTCCCAGCCTTCTGCCAGGTCTCTGGCGGAGGATGAGGGAAGTTTACAGGAGCTTCTCAAATGGGAAAGGAAAAAAAAGTAATTTAAACGGTGTATTTGTGAATCAGAGGCTGAGGAAATGCTGTCGTGTGGAGGGAATCCCCCGTTAAGGACAGAAACGCTCCTGTGCCTCTGTGCCCAGTCACAGCTCCCACACAGCGAGCTGGAGATTCCTCGGAGATTATCCAGCCAAAGCAAACACGCTGGAGGAGTCAGGCAGGTGCTTTCGGAGGAGGAGGGTGTTTCAAACACTCCTCAGCCCTCCACATGACCTGTCTGGCATCCAGCAAGGCTGGGCTAGTCCTAAGGCCAAAGGAGTAAAATGCAGGTAGAATTCAGAGGTGTCTCCTCTCCATGGCTGCCTTGGAGAGAGCACACAAATTTCCAAGGCATCGCGCTCGTTTTTCATCAAACACCCATTAGTTAAAATTGTTTCCTTTGCTTTTGACAAATCAGTTCAAGCCCACACACATCCTGTAGGATACATTACAATGGGGGCTCGAGCCTCTTTCTTTTCCCAAACAGCTCTGTCACCCTGTTAGTGATCATCTACCAAAGTACTGCATTGCACATCCCTCATGACACAATGATTCCCAATATTTATACCCTTTGTAATGAATGGAAGATACACTGATGGGTAAGCCAGATACAGCATAAACATCAACAGAAGTGGCTGAACTTGATTCACATTTTCTGGTGCTGTCGAGTTGCCCTCTTGCAAATCCTTTTGCTGTTCTCCTGGCCTCAACAGATTTAGAATGGTATTTCAAAGACCACTGATGACACCATTCAGTAGCTGGCAAGACAAAGAATTCATGGATGGAGTTAATAAGGGAGATAAAAGCAGTCTGTGCCCCAAACCCAACATTTTCACAGTGCACGTGGGCTGGTTGTGTGAGCCAGATGCAGAGAGCTCCAGGGATGCTACGCCGCAATCCTACAACCCTAATTCTTGCGCATTTAAGGCTGTATCTGATTAGGCATTTCTGTATTTTCCGAGTATGTAATTATCTAGCACAGTACGTGCGAGTCGTGGAGTAAACCCAGTTGGGAGCGGAGCACTGGGAAGGGGAGAAAAGGTCTGTACGTGGGTGGGTGGGTTTGTCCGTGTCGGTGATTGCAGCAGCCGGGGAGTACAGAGTGGAAAAAAGCCTTTCCTGGAAAGAAACCGAGATGAAATCCCGGCATTGTGCTACGATCAGTTCCCACCTCCCTGTAGACCACAAGGAGGTGATAACTGGATCCCAGATCCTTGTAGGATCCTCATTAGGGAGAGATTCCTTACTGGGAGGATGTGAGGCCCCAGCACACCTGCCCAGAGAAACTGGGGCTGCCCCTGGATCCCTGGCAGTGTCCAAGGCCAGGCTGGACAGGGCTTGGAGCAGCCTGGGACAGTGGGAGGTGTCCCTGCCTATGGGAAGCAGTGGGACAGGGTGGGCTTTAAGGTCCCTTCCCACCCCAACCAGAACTCTGTTGTTCTGCTGGTTTTTGACCCAAAGCAGCCCCTGAAGAAATAGAAGTTTCGGGCTTCTCAGAGTTGGAGAATTAAGGAAATCCAAGTGTCCTTGCTGTAAATGCAAGGTAAATTATTCATTCTCTCTCTCTCCCCCCCCTTCCTCCCTCTAGTTCAGTTTTTCTTTTCATGCTTTAATCGTTTTGACACCAAGCTGTACAAAAGTAATTTAAAATTAACATGACTGACACTTGGTAGATAGCAGGACCCAGTGCAGGGCTCCACCTTCTACTGGGAACTGCGGAGAGGGGCTCTGGATTGGCTGCAGGACCTGAGGCAGCTGATGGGGACTAAGGAAAAACACGGCAAACAATTAATTTGCTAATTTAGTTTTCTGTTTAATTTGAGACCAGAAAATTGTCAGGCACTCATCAGCCCACGAGCAAGGCTGAGTGGACTCAGGGCAGCGCTGCACTATCGGCAGCAAGGAGGGGATGTGTTTGATTAGCCAGCAAAGCAATTTCTCCTGCGGTACCGGTGCCATTTCACAGCGGGCTTGAGCTCTGAGGTTCTGCGCTGTGGCTTTTGTGTCACCTCTCCCCAGTTGGGTGCATTTTGCACATCTGACAATGGTCTTTTTCCACTGGGAAGGAGGTGACGCGGATATGTGTGCTGCAGGACAGCTGGGAAAAGTTGTCACCTCAAACACAAAACGTGCCAGAGCCCATCACTAACCTGGTACTGCCACACGATGCCTCGGTCGGCCGGAGTGCTGACAGGGATAACTGCACACTGTGAGCCTAATGGACCTGGATCGGGACTAATGTCCTTTGATGGGGAAAGAAATGCTCTAATTTGATTTCCTCCCTTCAGCTGCCAAGTGTGTAATTTCAGATCTGCGCAGAGCAGGCCCTTTACGCTCGGCTTTGGGCCTATTTTTGATTGATTAAATTGAATTGTATCTATTTATTTCACGCATCCAATTCAGGATTTCACTAGCGGCTCGTCAGAGCGAGAACGTGCACATTTATCGGGAGTGAGAACTCACCGCAGCCCTCAATCTCCTGTGCTGCCTTTGCCAGGGTTTGGTGCTGTGCGGGCGAGTGGGTGTGCGCGGAGCTGGGAGCTGTGAAATCCAGGAGCTGGTTGCCAGCAGAGGGAGCGTGGGGCAGGGCCGGGTTCAGCGGGGAGTCAGGAGGCTGGAAACGGGACCGGCTCCCGAGGAAGCACCACACAGCTCTCTGGTAAAAAACCCCGAGACTGTTGGAACATCGGCACGATTTGTTTCCTTAATCCAAATGAACCGAGAGATAGGATCTCATTTGCAAATCTGGGACCTTCTTGGCCTCCCTAATTCGCAGATTCCCTCTTCCCGGCTAAGTGATGCTCCCGGGAAGCCCGAGTCACTAGATGGTACTGTTGCTGTTCAATATTGACGCCTCCGCGGGCCAGCTCCTTGGGAAACTCGCGTTTCTGTCGGGAGGGAAGGACGGCTGTGTAATTTGTGAGGGAGAAGTAAGCGAGAAGCCGGGGAGAAGAAGTAGGTCAGAACTGTTTCCTGGGATTGGGATGTGGGAGGGGGAGCGGAGGGGTGGCAAAGATTTTATCGGGGCTGGTTTTGCTTCGAGGTTTGCTGCCCGGCGGGGCACGGGGTCAGGCTGTCACATAAACTCTGTAAAAGCTGGGTTTTGGTCAGCCTCACTCGTGGGTAAGCCCAAGCAGGAGGATGAGCCCTCTGTGGCCACAGCCTGGGGAAATTTTGTCACTCTCTGACCTCAGGGCACACAGAGTCACCTCCTGGCAGAAGGCAACACAGCAAATCATAGAATCATAGAAGGGCTGGTTTGGCTTGGGAGGAACTAAAGCTCATCCAGTTCCACCCCTGCCATGGGCAGAGACACCTTCCACTGGCCCAGGCTGCTGCAAGCCCCGTCCAACCTGGCCTTGGGCAATTCCACGGACCTCCAGCTGTCCCCTAAAAGCCAACCCGCAGCGAGGGACTGGCCACACAAATTCCTGGAGCGTTCTGAAATCCCCCCAGGCTTACCAATGACATCATTGCCCGGGTCCCATCCCCGTTAGGAGGTCACCGAGCTCTCCCTGGCGAGGGTAACAAACAGGTTATTGTGCTCGGTGCTGCAAACAAGCCCCGGCCCTGCCGGCTCCAGCCCCAGCGGAGAGCGGAGGAGCTGCTGCCTGCCCGGCCTGCGCTCGGGTTTCTGTTAGAGGAGAAAGTCAGGCCAATTAAATCAGGCAGCATTGAATCTCTAATTGACACAAATGAGACAGACAGACAGCTGGGAAGACTGGGAGGAGGGGAGGGAAAGGGGAGCAGGTGCCCTGGATGAGAAAGAGATGGAAATACACCCTAATAGTACCACAGCTTTCCTTATTCTGTGTGTTTACATTAGCCAGCAACATCGTGGAAAGTATCTGAGCCCCTGCTGCAGAGAAATTAGTGAAATAAATACAAGTTACTACCATTGTGGAGTTGATTAGAATGTCCCTAAAAATCTCCAAACAAACCCAAAGGAAAAAAAAATCACCCTCAAAAAGACGTTTGAATCTGTGTAGTTAAATTAAGAAATTTGGTTTTTCCCATGCAGTTTGAACATGAAGCCTTGCAGCTGAACAATTACAAAATAATTTAAAATCATATTTGTTTAATTTTCCACATCTGAGCAGTGCTTGCCCAGGTATTTCCCCCTCTTCTTTTACCAGGGAGTGCTCTTTTGTCTTTAACAGACCTTTCAAACACTAAATTATACAGAAATAAGGTATTTAAATTCATACATTTCAGAAGGATGAGGCATAAAGAGGAGGAACTCAGCCGGGTCCCACCCGGCACTGCAGAAGGAACCAGAATTTCCAGCCCTCGTCTGCCTCGCCCAGGGTGTGCCCTGATGGAAACAAACTGCTGGGCATTTTCTCCAAACACACCTCTGCTGCTGCACAGGTGAGAAGCACAGGTGGGAAAGCTCTCCCGGGTGGATGCAGTAACAAAGAGGGGGCAAATACAGTTCTGTGGTTCTGGTGAATCCTCCAGTAGCACGGCAGAGCAGCAATTTGGGATAATCTCTTACAAACCAGCCCATTGCTTAGTTTTAAAATAATCAACATTTGCACATTGTGGTGTAAGAATCAGAAATGTTTTTCATTTACATTTCTCGAAACTTTTGAGATCTCTTCCCGAATATTTCAACACATTCTCCTTCCCCATTTTCCCAGCTGGGATAATTTTTTGCCAGCACAGGCAATTCTTCTTGGTATCCATGGGAATTGCCTCCATAATTAGACGTGCACCCAGTGCACAGATCAGAGCGCTCCAACCCAGCAGCTGGAACTAGGAGGCAGGTCTGATTAAATCTGCTCTGCCACGAGGAGAAAAGCCAGCTTTAATGAAACATCACAGGACTCCCTACCCCATCTTTAAACAGGGCAGGAAAAGGGACTCCGGGATTACTTTGAGAGTGGCTGCTCGTGGTGTGCTCACAATTCACAGAGCAGAAAGCCAGCACGGAGTGATCCAAGGCCTTGAAACTGGGGATCTGCCTCATTAAAAAGGGGCTGATTGCCAGCACCTTATTAAAGGGGCTCACAGTCTGCCTTCAGAACTGCACTGAAGGTTGGAGGGGTCAGCAGGTGCAGATGGAGGTTTGCTCTTTGATAGATTCTCCTCAAGCCAGTGAGATCAGGGTCAGCCTGTAGAGGAACAGCTTCTCTGGCCTTCCTGCCCTGCCCAGCAGTGATTGTTTGTGTGGATCCACCAAAAGACACAGAGCCAGCCAACAGCTCTTTTTTTGTTGAATCCCAGACTGGTTTGGGGTGGAAGGGCAATAAAGTCCACTCAGTCCCGCCCCTGCCATGGCAGGGACACCTCCCACTATCCCAGGCTGCTCCAAGCCCCAGTACCCAGCCTGGCCTTGGACACTGCCAGGGATGGGAGAGCCACATCTGCTCTGGACAATTTTCATGGAAAGTAAATGATTTCTGTTCCTGCACACCCAGTTCTGCAGGTACAATTTGCTCTTCAGGAAAGAGCTGGTGAAAGAAGCAGATGGTCAGATAGAAATTATTAATCCCATACAAGTTTTTTATCTTTAGTTGCTGCCTCTACTTGGTGTCACAGACCCCATGACTCCTGGGGGCTCCCCCTTTTTAGAAACAGTGCTGGGAGTTGGGGTGGAGCAGACATGTTACATTTCCAAGTGGTTTGGTGGGTGGGAAAAAAGCAACTTTTAACAAATACACCGGGGCTGGGGGATCAAACAGGGCTCTGGTCTAGACAGAACCCCGCTCCCCGCCTGCCTCAGAAGTTCACACCACACCAGCTGACAGAATTTAGCATCTCGTTTCCCTGACGTGATTAAAATGCAGCTCCGTGTCCTGGGGTACTGACAGCCCCTCAGATCTCCACGTTCCCGTTTCCACTGCTGGAGTGGCTCCCTTTGGAAAGGCGGCCTCACAGAGCCCAGCCATGCAGGCTGCTTCAGCTGGGGTTTGAACTCAGCCCTTCCTGTAATTCTATGATTTGAATATCATTTTCACAACCCTCGCAAGCAGCAGATGAATGAGAGATTCCTGGCTTTGAGTCAAAAGCTGCAGTAATTAAATGTTTATAAAACACTTTAAGCAAGCGAAGTGCTGTTATAGACAAGGAACCAACAGATCTGGCAGATTGGAGCCGGATTTTAAGGCACACCAGCAAACAGAGCCCATTTCCCCCACTACATCTCCCTTTTAGAGCTGCTAGCAGAGGGCTATGGAGGCCATCACCAGGTTCCTTTTTTTAGAACCAGAATAAGCGAAATCAGAACCACTTTCTTTCATATGAATATGTGTCATTCAGAAGTTTTCCCCTCTGTAAGAACTCTCCAAGCAAAGGGCCAGCTTGCTGTTCAGCTCGGGAAGGAACTACCCCGTGGGAAACAGAAATTGCTGCTACTTCTGATCTCTCACATAAAACTGGAGAGCTTCCACCTGTTACAGGTTTCTAACACCATCTGCTGTTTAAAAGGAAGATGGCATTGGAGCTCAGCAGCACCGAGAGCTTGTTTGATAAACCAGGCATGACACCAGCGAATCTGGAACGTTTCTGTAATTGCCACAATTCCTTTTTTTTTCTTATTTCAAGCCCTGAACATATTTTGACTTGATCTTCATTATGAAGTGAATTATTTCTTTGCTAGAGGAAACAGAATCCCAATGAGCAGCAGCTGAGTGTCAGGTCCACAGCACTTCAGTTTTCAGTCCCAGCCATGGGGCTGTGTCATTTCAGCATCAACACAAATTTCAAGCAGTGTCACTCTCTCCAAAGCTTGGCCCAAAAAACCAACTTAAAAATGTTTTCATAGGAGAGAGTCGTGGTCTCCTTGGGTATGAGGAGCTCAAAGCATATAATTCTTCCCATTAAAAATAAAAATATTGACCTTTTGCTGGCTCACGCTGCTGCCTGCAGGACAGAATAAACACACTAACCAAGGATCTTTCTGCTGCTTAATTGAAAGAGATACAAACTTTTGTCCCAGGAAAAACAACAGAATCCAGGAGCCCATTACACACTTAAATTGAAGGGCTCACAACTACTGCTCTTCGTTTTGGCAGATATTTGTAATAACAATTTTTTCTAAAACAAAGAGACTTTTCTCCAAAAGGGTCCCTGGCCATTCACTCTGAGACAAGCAGGGGTTTAGATAAAAACCACCCAAAATCTCAAAATCTAGCACCAAACAGAGGTCGCTGATTCTTCTCCAGTCTGATCCCATCAGCCCAGTTGCAGCGTTACCCCCCTCTCGCATTTCTCGCCCCCTCCGCACATCATTTAAAGTCAGTGGCTCCTTTTGTGAGCCGTCGGCTCCTCACCCCGGCACTTTCCCTGCACTTCGACAAAAGAGACCTTTTACATGTCAATTTATTTTCAGACAAGCATATCTGAAAGGGAGTTTCCCTCCGGAGTCGAATTAGTATTAATGGCAGGTGTTCAGTGGCACACAAAGGGAGGGAGGCAGCGCCTCGCCTGAGCCGAGGCACTAAGACAGCTTGATGTTTTAATAACCAGAGGCAAGGAATGGAGTGGCAGCGGACCTGCGGCTTCCCCGGCGTGAGTGAAGGTTTTATTCAGAGCCCCCATGTACTGCCGAAAGAAGGTCTTGAAATATTTTGAATGTTTTCTTTGCCTTGAAAGAGGGATTAAATTGTTGAATATTCCATGAAAGCGCAGCATCCACCCCACATCCCGTGGAACTCACTCGCAGTCACCGAGTACTTCCGAAGCCTCCCGCGGCCTTGGGAAGCGGCCGTGGCCACCACGAGGGGGTGGTGGCAGCCAGGAGGCCTCCAGCTGCACAGTTCACCATCCACCAGTGCCCAGAGATGCTGAAAAAAGAATTACACGGACTAACTCAAAGGAGGGAACTTGGAGAGGGATCTGCAATTAAAGTTTAAAAAGTTAATACCGCAGATCGGTTGCTCAGTGAAGTTTCACTCTGAAAAAGAAAGAGAAGATGATTGCTGGGAAAGCTACTGGCCTTCAGTTTTGAACTGAATCTTGATGGGAATATTTCCCAAGACAAAAGACATTTATTGATGCCCTTGTGAATCTGACAGAGCTCAGCAAGGGAAAGGCACAGCTACACAGTGGGGAGAAGGGAAACATCCTCTCAGCTGGGTCAGCCCCTTACAACAGCAAAATGGCTGATTTATGCCCCAAAATGGGAAAATGTGACCTGTATTATACAGAAACGATATTATATAGAGCTGTTCAATGGTTTCGGGCTCCTTGACTTTGGATCAATATGCTCTCAATATGAGAGGCTGCCCTAAGCAGCACTGCTGGTTTTCAGGGTCTGATCAAAAGCTCTGCAGCTTTTCCAGAAGGCAGACAAGGAGCACAGTCCCTGCATAGCACGGAGGAACAACCTGGGAACGACCTGGAAATGAGCGGGGAACGCCCCGGGGCGCTGGATCCGCAGCTCGCAGTCAGTCAGTGACAGCACGGCCCCTGAACGACGCGTTTATTGTCCGAGGCAGAGAGAAACCCTGAGTTATCGGCTGGAGAACGAAATTAAATTAAAAAATAAAGGGTGGTTTGGTTCAGAGGTTCCTGCTGAGGGCAAGGAAAACCCCAATTGGTAAAAGCAGCAGCCAGAGCCAGCCCAGAGCCTTGGCTTTGCCAGGGAGGAGGTTCTGTCCTCATCCATGCACAGGAGACAAACTCCCCATGATGGGAGGGCAGAGGGAAGGAATGAGCCAAACCTAGGAGGTGTCCCGGCCTGCTGAGCATCTCCGGGAGGGCTTGGGAAAAACGTGGTGTCTTTTGTTCAGAGATGTGAGCTGCTGGCTGGGCCGGGGGAGCTCGGGAGAAACGGGGGCTGCAAAATCCACCTCACATGGAACACACAGGACTTGGAGGGCACGAGTGGTGCTGGCTGAGAGGCTGCAGGGCTGGCTTTGGGAAATGCATCCAAAGGTTTGAGGGAGGAAAATCCTAAAGCCTAAACCCCAAGGTGTGACACCATCTTCCAGCTGCTGTGGAGTTGGAGAAGTTCAGTTCCAAGAAATGCTGTAGCAACAAATACCTGGCCCTACACAAGGAAGGGTGAATCAGAGCTGCTTTTTAGTGCCACTTGAGATCAGTTATACATTCTAGTTCTCATATACACAGATGGATTTCTTTAAAAATCAACAATTTACACGTCATAAAAGTTTTACAGTGAAATTCTGTCAGCAAAGATCAGTCCACACGAGGAGGAGCCAGTCTTTCAGGAGCAGGAAGGCACTTGCCTTTTGAGAGCAAGTCCCCAGGGCAGCCCCTGTGCAGACCCTGCCCATTCCCTGTCCCCCTCTTCCATAGGTGTGCAAAATCCAGGCTGTTCCTGCACCGTGGGGCCTCACAGGGTGGTGGAGGGGAGCTTCTTCACCCGCCTCTGTGCCAGGACAGAGGCCTCGATGGGCTTCAGCTGCGGGCTTGGCTTGGAGCTGTTCAGAGCCGAGTACGTGGCAGCCATGGCGCCCTGCAGAGAGGCACAGAGGAGTCACTCGGGTGCAGACTCGTGGCTGTACAACACCGGGGACCAGAGCAGCCACACCCACAAACAAAGCCAGAAGCTTCGTTCTTATTTCTTAAAGGCTCCCTCCTGCACTGACATGCTGTTAAAGAATCTCCCCTTTCTTTTCTCCCCAAAAGCCCCAGCTTCTCTCTACTGGCTCACACCTCCCCAAACTTCCATCCTGCTTTCCCACTCCAGATTTTGTACCTTCACAAGCTGAATGTCCTGGTGATTGAGCTGGCTCTGGGGTAAACTGTCCTTCTGGGTTATCCAAGGATGCTGCAGGACCTGCTTGGCTGTGAGACGCTGGTGAGGATCTACATGGAGCATCTTTGATACCAGATCCTACAGGCATTGTTTGGAAAATCAGACTTTAGAAGATTTCATCATTTAAATGCAAAAACCCCCACCTGTGTAAGGCCCCCAGAGAAGGATTTAAATGCAGAGGCCAAGTTTGAAGTCCCCAGACATGAAGGTCTTTTTGTATGAAATTTGTTTTTGGCAGGCCTGGGGGTGTAACACAGAGCAAACCCCACAAGGGTCAAGCATGAGGTTGGTCTGCCATGCAAATATCCAGAGCCAGAGCTAAAACAAAGCTGCTGTGAGGGACATGTGTGGGGTAGAAGCTGCAGTGCTGGTTTTCTTCTCTCTCTTGTATGCTCCCTCCCCAACGTGCTCTAAATTTGTCTCACAGAAACCCCAACCCCTGAGTGCAACCCAAATGTCAAACCCTACCTTGGCCATGTCAGAAATAGTGTCCCAATTGCCCCCACTGATGGAGAACTTCCCCCCTCCTATCCGTGCCAGGATCTCTTCTGGAGTGTCACTGGGACCATTTGCAAAGGGAGTGCAGCTGGGGAGAGAGGAGAGAGCCCTGGATTTACTGACCCAGGCAGGGGGAGAGGCACAGCTGTCCCCTGGGGTCACAGCCCCAGCCCCTGCCTTACCCTGCCAGCATCGTGTAGAGCAGGACCCCCAGGCTCCAGATGTCACAGCCCTCGTCGTAGCCTTGGCGTTTCAGGACCTGAACACAACAAGCAAAGGGAAAAAAGAGTGTTTGGTTCCTGTCATGGAGCTCATTTCAGAAGAGGGGCTTGGCCTGGGTGCAGTCCATATGCAAAGCATCCAGAGCTGGACAGAACAGCAAAGTCTGGGACTAAAATATCAGGATTCAAAACAGATTAATTACTACAAGTGGCATTTCTGTAACTGCCTCTTCCAGGGCAGGCTGGAGATGGGAACAGGGCAGAGCCCCTGTGCCAAGTGGGAGCACAGGTTAGAGGAGGGACAAGGGGCCTGCTGGAGGCTCTCAGGTCAGTCAGGTGCTCACCTCGGGTGCCACGAAGTTTGCTGTGTAACAGGGGGTCATGAGGAGCCCGTTGTCAGCCCTGAGCTGCTTGGCAAAGCCAAAGTCACAAATTCGGATGCTCTCGGGGTTCCCTGATTTATCCACGTAGAGGATGTTGCTGGGCTTCAGGTCCCTGTGAACCACCTGTGGAGCCAAGAAAGGGCTGTGCTCACACCCCAGGCAGATAAAGGTCTGAAAGCTGCCTGAGGTCACATCCCCTGCTCTGGCCCCACATCTGCTTTGCCAAGAGGGCAAGAGCAGCAAGGAATAATTGTGATGGGCAGAGTTACTCCTGCCAGGAGAGGGAGCAGCAAGGCCAGGGAGCTTTCCACAAAAACAGTCGTGTCCACACTCACCCCTTGGGAATGCAGATACTCCACTGTTTTACAGATCATGTGCAGGACTGAGCTGGCTTCTCTCTCTGAGAAAAATTTCTGTTTGAGGATTTTATCCAGCAGCTCCCCTCCCCTCATGAGCTCTGTCACCAGGTACACGTACTTCCCATCATCGTACACCTGCCAAAGACACCATGGGTGGGGCAATCAAAATGTGCTTCCAGAGCTTCCCTTCCGTACTTCCAGCACCAAGGAGCAGACAGGGATCACCAGAGGTGCTTCCCCACCCCAGAATGATGGGGAAGGGACCCACAGGGATCATTGATCCTGCTCCTGCCCCGTCACCCCAACAATCCCACCCTGTGCATCCCTGGGAGCTTTGTCCAAGAGCTCCTGGAGCTCTGGCAGTCTCTGGGGAAGAGCCTTCTCCTGACAGAGGAACAGCAACACGTGGAGCTGGGTCATTGGGCTGCCCCTGCTGGGGCTGAGCTGTGCCCCTGCCAGCCTGCACTCCCTAAACCAAAGCACAGGGAGGTCTCCCAGCCACACTCACATCTTTGAGGGTGATGATGTTTGGGTGCTGCCCGTACCGCAGCAGGATCTCAATCTCCTCAGAAGGGTCTCGCTTGCTCTTGTCAATCACCTGCAAGAGGAGGGACACACTTCAGCCACCACGGATGGGAAGGGGCCAGGACAAAGCACACGAGCCGAGTTTGGAGCCCTGCTGAGCTCCTGTGCTCAGACACTCCCTGTCTCCTCATCTCTTTAGCTTTAGAAATCCTTCAGTTGCTTCATCAGTTCTGTGTCCCCAACCCACAAAATTTTATATCTTTTGTTAAGACCTGATGTAGCCACAGCTTTGCACAGAAGATGAGATGCTCTCCCCCCCTCTGAGGGAGGAGGACACTGCTTCCCTGCTATTCCTAGGGAAGTGCAGTACCTGCAGAGCAGCACAGAAATTGTCCTTTTATGTCCTAGGTGAGCCTAAAGCTCATTCTGTTCCCCCTTGCCATGGGCACACACCTTCCCCTATCCCAGGCTGCTCCAAGCCCCATCCAGCCTGGCCTGGGACACTGCCAGGGATGCAGGGGCAGCCCCAGGTGCTCTGGGCAGAGCTGTGCCGGGGGAGCTCAGCTGGGAGGGCAGATCCCAGACCTTGACTGCGTACTCCATGTTGGTGGCCTTGTGGATGCAGCGCCTGCAGACCGAGTAGGAGCCGGTGCCGATGGTCTCGTTCACCACGTAGCCATCGCTGAACTGGACGTTCTTGCCATGCAGCTGCTGCCAGGGCACAAAGGAGAGCTCAGCTGGGAGGGTTCAGGGAAGGGTCTGTGCAATGTGATAGCTGCAGCACAGAGCTGTCAGACTGTCTGCTACAGCCCACAGCTTCTGCCCCCGGCAGGAGAGAACAAGGCAGATATAGGTCAGTGGGCCAACGCTGCCTGCCCCGAGCATGGTGCCTTTGCCTTTGCTTGCCCAACCCATGGGCACTGCAGACCCCCTGCCAGCACAGATCCACCTGGGGACAGGAAAGCCACAGCCCCACACTGCCCTGACAGCCTGTGCACAATGTGACAGTCAGTGGTGATGAAAGAACAGGAGGCAAGAATTCCAAAGAGAACTGCCCCAGGCTCCAGGTGGTGCAGAGGTCCTGCAGACCTGGAACATCCCTGCACCTCCAAAGAGCTGTTCCTCTGTCCCCATTCCTTACCTGCACAACTGAATGCAGGGGTGGCTGGGCAGGTTTCACTTTGCCATCCTCCATTAACCCGGTTGCCACGAAACTGAAACCTCGGAAGAGCTGATGGGCCCCTGCACTCGGGGGGACACCTGGGGAATCTGCAGCAGGAGTTGAGACAGCTCAAGAAGGCCCTGAGCAGCCAAAGCCTCCCCCTCGCTCCCAGGAGCTACAGCTCCTGTAATTTATTTGAGACAGAAGCCACACCAGCAGCACTGAGCTTACCCCTAACATCCCACACAGAATTGTGGAATTGTCCAGCTTGGAAAAGCCCTCTAAGATCAGCAAGTCCAGAAATTTCCCCAGCACTGCCAGTGTCCCCAGCTGCCACATTCACATGGCTTTTAAAGCCCTGCAGGGATGGTGACTCCACCACTGCCCTGGCCAGCCTGTGCCAGGGACTGACAACCCTTTTGGGAGAAGAAATTTCCCTGATATCCAGCCTAAACCTTCCCTGTGCAGAAACTTTATCCTGCTGGTGCTGGGTACTCCCTGGTGTGAGGTCACAGAGTGAGATCTCACAGGAAATTTGGGCTTTGCCTCAAGTCATACAAACCTTTTGGTGTTCGTGATGTGAATTCTGTGTCAAAATAAAAGGTGTCATCTGGCTGGCCCACTGCAGGCTTGAAAGGGGGCTTGATTTCCCTGCGGTACAGCTTCTGCAAAACACACAAAACCCAAAAAACAGCTGCAAAACCAGCTTGGAAGTGCTCCCACAAGCATCCTCTCCCAAAGAGTGCAAAGGCTGTTGAGGAATGAGGGCCAGGAAGAGATTTTGTGAAACTCTGTGTTCTTAGCATTTTGCTACAGCTCAGTAAGGTGACAGGCAGCCCATACATGAGACAGTTACATGACAAAGAATTTTGGTTTTGGGAAGGGTTCTTGAAGGGTTTTATTAAAGGGGCTGGTGGCTCTCCCATAGCTGACCAGGCATCAGGACTGTGCAATTCCTGCTGCCAGAGCTGTTACTGGTGCTGAGTGGTGCAGACATTTGCTCTTTCTGACACTCACATTCCAGTCAATGGTGGAGTAGAAAGGGTGGCGCTTGATCTCCTCTGCCCCATCTGGCCCAGACCCTGCAAGAGACACCAGGGGTCAGATTGTGCTGAGTCCCCAAAGCAAAGGGGGCAGCCAGGGGTGTCACAGAGAACCCGGCTGGGATCCCCCAGGTGCCCCAAGCAGCACAGGTGTGAGCACACTGCTGACCCAGGGGGATGTGAGAGGCTCCCATAGGGCATCAGGGGCACTCAGAAACCAGAAAAAGAATTGGTCTTACCCAATCTGTTGGCTGGATTCCTTTTGAAAAGGGCTCGCAAGAGGCTCTGGGCCTCAGTGCTCAGGAACTGTGGCATGCCCAGTTTCGCTCTGGGGAGGAAGTTACACAATCAGCTGCAGGTTTGAAGTGAACCCACAAGGCAGCTGCAGCACCTCCACCCCCAAAAGGCAAAATTGTCTCTCTGGCGTTTGCACTGCACCCTTTAAACGGGTGGCTGATATGGCAGCACTTGCAAAATAACCCCACAAAATTGCGAGAGCCCCCACTTGCAACACCCAGGAGAGAAGGAACTCTTACTTGAGGATGAGGGTCATGGTGTCCTTACGGTCCTTCCCCTGGAAGGGCAGTGACCCCGTGAGCATTTCAAACTGGGAGGGAAAGAGAAGAAACGGGGTCATGTCTGAGCAGGGCTCAGGGTTGCACAGGTCCCACTGTCCCTTCCTGCTTGTGAGGGGTCCCCAGCCTGGCTGTCAGAGCTCACAGGCACTGCGTGTCCCCAGCCCGGCTCTCCGGGTTTGCAGGGAAAGTGTCCAGGCCAGCGCCTGCTCCCGCCGCAGCCCTGGGATCCAGCAGCTGCCAGACGGTGGCACCAGATCTGCACTGACAGCGATGGCCCGGCCTGGGCTGGATATGGANNNCCCCACAGAGACCCCACACACCCCACAGCCCCCTCTGAGCCCAGCCCCCGCTGCACAGCAGCCTCGAGGGACCAGCGCTCCTGGCTGGAGGCCTGGACAGCCCCTCAGGGGTGTGGGGAGCCCCTGGTCAGCAGGTCTGGAGGACACAGAGCCGTGTCTGGGGTTCCAGAGGGGGAGCAGCTGCCATTCCCAGTCCTGCCAGGGCACCCACCATGAGGACCCCGTAGGACCACCAGTCAGCGCTGTGCGTGTGGCCCTGGCGATTGACCACCTCCGGGGCCATGTACTCCACGGTCCCACAGAAGGAGTAGGCTTTCTTCTCATGGTCTATGGCCTCCTTACTCAAGCCAAAATCTGCACAAGAGAAAGCTGTCAGCACACAGCACTGCTCCAAACATTTCAAGCAGCTCTGTATTTCAGGAGCCAACCTTGCTGAGGCTGAGGCTCTGTGGAGCCCCTTACCTGTGAGTTTGATGTGCCCCTCCTCATCCAAGAGGATGCTACAGCAGGAATGGAAAAACAAATTATTACTGTCTGTGGTAAGGGCTGGTGAGAACAAGCACAGGAAGGGCTGGTCTGAGATCATCCTTTGGCTCCCAGAACCCAAAGGAAAAGTTACCTGTCCCTTCTCCCAGTGCTTTAAGCTCCACCACCAAGACAGGAGTGGGACCAGGAGCAGCTCCCTCCTCTCCACACCCTCAGCTTCACAGTAAAACAATGTTTACCCCTCTCTGATCCTCACATATCCCAGGCAAGGTATAACCAAGCTGGAGTGAGCTCTGCAGAGCCCAGCCTGGTCCCTTCTCCCTCTGAAGGCTCCCAGCTGGAGGCTGCCATGGATCTCTGCTCAGCCCTGTGCACACAGCTCCTGGCTGGAACCACTGATCTGAGGAGCAGCAGCCTGGGACTGGCACCACCACCCCCCATGAGTGCAGCCCCTCTGGAAGGCAGGAGCTGTTCCCTGACTCCAGGCTGGGCTGGATGCAGGGCTGGGGTCCTGCTCCAGCTGGTCACACGTACTTCTCTGGCTTGAGGTCCCTGTAGATGATGCCCAGGCTGTGCAAGTGGTCGAGTCCCAGTGCCAGCTCTGCCAGGTAGAACTTCACATCCTCCTCAGTGAACATGACCTGCAGGCAGGGGGAGGAAGCAGAGAGGTGCTGGGGTACAATGCCAGCAGCCCCCCCTGCACCCAGGCAAGACCTTCCACATCCATGTTGCTCCCTCCTGCCCTTTCTAAGTTTTCCAGACTTCATCCACTTTCATGGTTTGGATCAGAATGGACTTTGATGGATCCAGCACCACCCCTGTCACAGCAGGGACCCCTCCCACTGTCCCAGGTGCTCCCAGCCCTGTCCAGCCTGGCCTTGGACACTGCCAGGGATCCAGGGGCAGCCCCAGCTGCTCTGGGCACCTGTGCCAGGGCCTCACCCTCATAAAAAACAATTCATTCCTTAATTCTAATCCAAACTGACCTGTTCTTGTTCTTTAGGAGACGCTCATCTGAAGCTGTGGCAGGGGCAGGACCTGCCACCCGTGCTGCTGCTTTTCTGGAGCACAGGGCTCCCACAAGACCCTGTCCTGGTGCCAGCTCTGGCCTAGCAGCACGCCGGGGCTGTTTTCACCCTCCCAAGGACTGCAAGGCTCAGTTACTACTCCAGGCCGCAACCAGAGATGAGCTGAGCCTCAGCAGCCCACCGAGATGCCAGAGCATACCCACCTCTTTGGAAAGCCGAGTGAAAAGGTCACCTCCTCTGAGGAAATCCAAGATGAGGTACAGCTTCCCCTCCGTCTGGAATGCTGAAACACAAGCCAGAGCAGGAGTCAGAGCCCTGCACTGAGGGAAGGCTCCGTGGTGTTCCATTAATCACTTAAATCCCAGTGGCTCCAGCTGGGCACATGCCCTGCGTGGTTCCTGGGTTAAATGCAGGTAGGGCTGATGGGGTAAAAGAGATGGCCTGTCCCTGCTGCTGAAATGGGAGCTCCCCACAGCACTCTGGCACTGCAGAAAAGTCCTCATTTTATGGGGGTCTGGTTCCCTTTCTGCCAGTGATACCCTCCTGAAAGGCTGTTTTCCCGGGAGAGGCACTGGTCACCTTACAGGGAACAAAGCTGTCCTTGCCTTCCCCAGAGTCAGAGCATTAACCCTGCCAAACTCCAGCTTGGCTAGTTAGCTCTGTTTTCTGTTTCTTGTGGTTTAATGTTTTAATCCCAGGGATCTGATGTTTAAACCTCCTCTCCCAGTCCTTGCTCAGTTCCTCATTCCTTAGCTGGAGCAGGCAGTACAACCACAGATTCTTCCAGGAAAGGATTTGTGCCCAGGGGTTGTGTTTAAAGGCAGCCAGAGTCTGCTGGGACTCCTCTCCCAGCACCCCAACGAGCTCCACTCACCATAGTGGAGTTTCACCACGAAGGGATGGTTGACATCAGCCAGGATGTCCCTTTCTATCTTTGTCCTCAGCCGATCCCGCACTGTGGGAACAGAGCAGCAGCTCAGACACAGAGAAAGGCCCCTGGGCAGTGTCCAGCCCCATCCCAGCCTTGAGCACCAAGCTGCTTGAGCTGGGTGTTCTCCCACCTCCATTATGATGCTCTTTAACAGATGAAAGAAAGGGAGAATGTTTTGCTGGGATAAAGATGCTTCTCTTTCACCCAGCCCATCTCAGGGCACGCAGTGACTGCTGTGCCCTTTCCCCAGTGCTCTTTAAGTCACAGAGGACCAGAGCACTGCAGGAGGAGTCTCCTTCCTACCTTTCAGCGTTGCCTTCTTGAGCACTTTCATGGCATAGAGGTGGTTGCTGTCTGGGGGGGTTATTTTCCTCACCAAGAAAACCTGAGGCAGAAGAACACAACATTCAGCAAGTACTAAACTCTGGCAGTAGGAGCTGGATGCTTCCCAAGTGACAAACCCAGAGTGTCCCTGAGAAGCTCAAGCTTTCCCATGGGGTTTCCAGGGAAGTGCTGTGTGTGGGCTCCTCTCACCCCCCAGTTTTTTGCTGCACTTTCCTCCTTTGCAGCCTTCCACACCTCCTGACTCCTGCGGGGCTGATGCCTGGGAGCTGTGACTGGGGGCACTGGTTTCTCAGTCACATCAACTCCTTGTCATTCAGGTCCTGCATCCTCTGGATTTTTATCTCTTTCCCTGATGCCTCATTCTACCTGGCAGCATCAAAAGGACACCACCTGCAAGTGGTGGGCTTGACAGTGCTACTGGTTGGACTGGATGATCCCAGAGGTTTTTTCCAACTTTTCTCTGATTCTCCAAAGCCACTGCTGCATTTGCCCAGGCAGCAGCACACAGTCCTGTCCAAGCCCCCACTGCCAGCTGGTACCTGACTGACACCAGGCTGATTTAATGTGTCAGCAGATGGTCTGTAGGAGACCTGGATTATTGAAATAGATAAGAGCTACAGGCTGCTTCCTTCCTCCTTCACAGAAGAGAAACTGGACCATAAACAGAGGCCAAGCCCAGCCTGGGGCACACAGCAGCAGTTCTGAGAAGGGAGGAATGTGCCCAGGAACATTCCTGGGAATCAGCAAAGTGGTTTTGTTGGGGATGGTTCCTTTCATCACCAGAATCATTTCCCTGGCATGGCACAGAGGAAGAAGTGATCTCACCTTGCCAAAAGAGCCCTGTCCCAGCACCTTCAGGAGCTCAAACTGGGAGGGATCAGCCTTCTCAGAGCCCTCCTTCACATGGTGTGTGATGTTGATTTCCTGCATGACACCTTCCCCCTGGAACAGAGGGCACACGGTTGGCAGGGACTCCTGAGCAAGGGAAGGAGCCTGATGGGATTATGGGACAAGGACTGCAGCTCTCTCAAAGAGAGAGCCAAAAAGGCTGGAGCTCCTCACAGGTATCAGCATCTGCAATCAATAAGTCAGGGCAGGGAGGACCAGGTAAATACAGAGCCCTCCCTCCCAACCACAGGAGCTGCTTTCAACTGTATTTCAGAAGAGTGCTTGAGAAGCACCTTCCTTTTTGAGGCACTGGTAGCAAAAACAGGAGTGTTTATGCCACTAGAAATCCCACAACACAAAAAATACGGCACTGTTGTCAAAACAGGGCCAGGGCTGGCAAAAATCAGACATGTTGGAGCCCATCTGCTCAGCAATCTGAGCAACTCTGCAACATAAGTCTTAGTGCATCTTCAGCACATACAGATGATGCTTTAACAGACTCCAGCCTTCAAGAAGATTGAGGGGAAGCCAAGGTCTCTGGCACATGTTTTGTTTAAAACACATTATTTTACTTAAAAAAATAAAAAATAAGAAAAAGTAGATTTAATCAGCATAAATAGAATAAACTCAGCAAGGGAGTTGGGACAGCACAGCCATAGACCCTGAGGTGAGGCTGAAACATCTCCTATTCCCAGCAAAACTTTTGGACCCAAAAAAACCAGCAATTATGTTCAAAAATTAAACTCTGCTGTCCCCAGCCCTGGGGAAGCTGTGGCCAGCAGTGGCTGCAGAAAGCTGGAACTATGATTTATTTTTTTCCCTTGCAGAGTTGGGGGGAAAAAAACTTACACTTTGTTTTCTAGACCTATTCAGACACTTGGTCAGGAAGCACCTCATCACAGCAGCTTTTAAAGGCAGCCAGAGGCAGGTGCCAGCCCTGCCTGTCTGCCCAGCCCACTCCCACCCTCCAGTGCCCACCTGCACCAAGCTCCCTCCCCACTCCCAGGCTGGTTTTCTCTCACTTTAGGGAGTGGCTTTGCTTCTGTGGTGGGAGCTCTGCTCCCTCCGGTGCTGCTCAGGCACTCAGGGCAGGGCCCAGGAGCTCCCTGGTGTTATCCTGCCTTTCCCTGGCCTCGCTGATCACAGGCAAGAAAGATCCCATAATCCCTTAAACAACACATTTTGTGTTCCAGATCATCTCCCAGCTTAAAGCAGCCACTTTGCACTGCTGGGGCCATCTGGAGGCTCAGTCCCTGCAGACAGCTGCTGTGAGGAGCAGCTTCCACCTCCAGGGCTGGAGCAGGAGCCAGCCAAGGTCAGCTCCTCCTGCCAGCTCAGCTGTCCAGGGAGAGACCCAAAAATGGACCCATTAGGAAGAAATTCTCCCCTGTGAGGGTGAGGAGGCTTTGGCAAAGGTGCCCAGAGCAGCTGTGGCTGCCCCATGATTCTTGGAGCTGTCCAAGGCCAGGCTGGACAGGGCTTGGATCCACCTGGGACAGGGGAGGTGTCCCTGCTGTGGCAGGGGTGGCACTGAAGGGGCTTTAGGGTCCCCTCCAACCCAGCCCATCCTGTGATCCTCCTGCCAGAGAAACACTTTGAGAAACCATTGCTGATACAGGGGAGGATTTTCCCTCATGGACTCATCCACTAACTTGGAATTCAACACTCAGGACTCTTGTGAGCAGCTCCTACAGCCTGGCTGGCAGCACACACAAAAAGCACCTGTGTGCCACCGAGTCACCACAGCAAACCCAGAGGGCAGAGAGAGAAAAGCAAACCAGAGTGCCCTGAACAGCCATGGGGGAACATCAGCCAGCGGCAGGAAGGGAAGCAGAGGGGGGAGGCAGTGGAGGTGGCAGCAGTGGTGGCAGCGGGAGGTGGCAGCAGTGGTGGCAGCGGGAGGTGGCAGCAGTGGTGGCAGCAGTGGTGGCAGCGGTACTGACCGGGCTGGTGAGCTGGCTGGGGGCTGGCAGCTGCAGGCTGCAGGGCTTGGCTCGCTGCTTCCTCTGCAGCCAGAGCGTCAGGAACGCCCACACTCGGGGGAGTTTGGGGTCCCTGTCCATTGTCCCATCCCGAGGAACATGGCCCGGCCCGGCCGCAGCTGCTGCTTTGGCTGTGCCCGAGGCGGATGCGCGGCGGGGACGAGACTCGGTCGCAGGGAGGGAGGTTCATGCTCACCCTCCCCAGCAGCTTTGTGGTTGGGGACTTTTTTTTTTTTTTTTGGGTTTGCTTTTTTAAAAAAAAAAAGCAACCTCACAGCTTCTCGGTGACATTTGGGTTCCCTGGCTCAGACAAGACACTGACAGAAAACACACACGGTCTCCTTCAAGTGATTTCCATCTGATGCTGCCTGAAGTTCATGTCAGGCTGGGAGCTTTGGGGTATTTCCACAACAGGGGAAATCCTCTCTAAAACAAACGAGAAAACCTCACAAGAACCCACCCAGAAGTGTGACAACACCTTGGAGAGCTGCACATCTCTGGCACAGGGATGAGGGGTCACCATGCTGGGATTCCCCTGGGAATGTTTGGATTTACATTCAGCCCTTCTCTTGACTTATGCTGCACTGGAGTCCTTGCTGTGGAGTCTGGAGTTATTTATCTGAGAGCCACCCTGAAGGTCCATGAGAGGTGTTTTTAAGGGCATTTCTTATTTCTGAACCCACTGGGGCTAAGATGATTGGCAGGACAGAGCAGAGGTATTTAGAGGGCTTGTTTTGCCTCCTTCCCCCTCCAAACCTGTTCCCCTTTGACCTTTCCATCAGGACAGACAGATATTTCCTGCAGCAAGACCCCAGAGGGTGCATGTAAGAAAGAAACCCCTTGAAATGACTCAAAAAACACCCCACAAAAGGAAATAGCCCCATGTCAGCACTGATTTCTGAATTTCTCCCGAGAGTGCAGAGGGTGGAGCCACAGAGACAAATTATGACTGTCGTGCCCCCTCTGCCCCCACCACGTGCTTTTTGAGAACTGATAATGAAAGCAACAAATGACTGAACACCAGTGAGGCAGCTGGGCCCACTGAGCTCCAAGGGCTGGGGCAGGTGCCAGAGCAGGGAAAAGCCCCTGGAGCTGCTGAGCCTGGCTCACAGCGACACCTCCTGCCTCCTGCCAGCCCGGGGGAGAGGCCCTGGGCACCCTGTGCTGCCCAAGAGAAACCCCCATTCCACAGCAGCTCCACGTCCTCGGAGTGGGGGAGCAGTGAACTCCCTGTGCATGGGCCTGGCAGGAGCTGGTAAATCAGATCTCATCCTGACCCAGACAGTTTTTCATGTTGTGTTACCAGCGTGGGAGAGGAGCCTCAGCAAGGCAGTAAAATCTCCCCTGTACATCCACGCAACCAGAAGTGCCTGTCCTGGCTCACTGAGAGGATCAGAAAGCCACAGGAGACACAGATGACAGCACGGAAAGGGGGTTGGTGTGGGGAGGAAGGAGGAGGAGGAGGATGAAATCAAGTCCAGGATGTCACGTGAGTAGTGAGCAATAGCTGCAGTCCCACAGAGCTGAGAGGGGCAGGCAGGGCTCAGGCAGGAAAGGGTTTGGTTTTCAGAGAGGTCCCTGCAAGCTCTGCTCAAGCCCTCGGTGTGGGACAGAATGCAAATGAAACGGAGGAGGCTCCTCGAGGTGCCCTCTGCAGCCCTCCTACCTTCTCTGCCGAGTCCACCAGGTCTTTCTCTATCCACGTGATGTCAGATTTTGCCTGTGAGACAAGAAACAAATGTCAGCACAGAGGGGCTGTGATTCTCTGCTGAAGTTTTCCCAAAGAACTTGTTCAGCAAGGCCAGGTGAGCTGCTCACAGCTACTGGGGGTGTCTCAGCAGCCACTGCTCCTCAGGATGTGATCCTGAGCCATGTGGTGACTCCAGGAGAGCAGCTGGAGCCAGGTCCCAGTAAATAAATTTATATTGATTTGATAAACTCAGGGTGACCTGGAGGTGGGACAGGAGCTACAGAGAGGGAGAAGAGAAGGAAAAGCAAGCCCTGAGGGAAGGGAGGAGCTGCGTGAGAACAGTGAGATTAGAGCTAAGAATTAACTGATTTTCAGCTCCAAAAGGACTGAATCAGATCGGAGGGGCCCCTGCAGTCACCTCTTCCCCTTCCTCCTCTGCACTGCTGTGCCTTGCAGGGGGAGCAGCCACACAGGGTGACTGTCCTGCTGCTCCAGGACCAGCAGGTGACAAATCTGCCAAAGCCACAGCTGAACTCCTTCCCGAAGGAAAAGTGATCAGCAGACCCTCAGCAGACCCCGTCCCAGGGACCCCTCCCATGGGAAACCACCCTGATCCTGGCTCCTTCAGAGCAGGCCCAGCCCCTGCCTGGGATGGGTGGGAGGATTGCAGTCCCACAAGCACAGATCCCTGCCCCTGGGGGCTCTCAGCACCTGCTGTCACCCACAGCCTCCAGAGAGGCTTTTCCACGGATTCCTGCACGGGAAATGAGTCTGGCTCCTCCTGGAAAAGAAAAGCCCAGGAGGTTGCTCCAGTCAGACGAGGAGACAAATTCTGAACCTCCCGGCGCCGCCTTCGCAGGGCACACGCGGCTCAGTCACCCCAGAGCCAGGGCTGGGGACACAGAACAGGGGGGTTTCCCAAATTCAAAACACAAGTCCTGTTTTCTACTTTCCCCTTTTTTTGAGGGAGGATTTTACAAGCCAGAAGCCAAGAGACAGGTTTGTTTTTGCTCGCATTTTGTCACTTTGCCGGTTGAGACCGTCACATCTAAATGCAAGGAAAAAAAAAACCACCCTGCAAAAGCTCAGAACAGATTCTGCTCTTGGCATTTCGCTTCCTATTCATCAACAACTAACCAGAAGCTGTTTTAATTTCTGTTGCTTCAACACATGCTCTGGTCCCAAAACACTCCCAAAATCTGGCAGCACCTAAGAAAGACACTTCTGAGAAAGCAGTCATACCCTCCAAAATGCCTTTTCCAAAAGAGTGCTTCATTAAACCTGGGTAAGGTCTGGCTCTCTAGGATCAGCAATTCCCTGAATCCTCGTGTCCTGCAGAAGAGACAGAGCCCAGCACCGCAGTCAGAGCAGGGATTTTATCAGACACTTGCCTCCTGGATCCTTGGCTTGCTGCGGAAGAGGAGCCTCAGCATCTCCAGAGCTTTGTGCTGTTATCCTCCCATCCTTCCCCAGCTGGGTCCTGAGCTCGGAGCCCGGCGGCAGCCGAGCCCCGGGGCCGTGGTTGTGTCACTGGGATGTATTTTGGGAGTTTTACTGAAAGGAAACGGCGGTTTCGTATGGGGAAATGGCTTTGTGTGGCCATGGCTGCACAATGCAGCAGCCCAGCCACAACACTGGGAGGCTTTACGGGTGCTTAGGCATGGAAAGAGCCATCAGCAAATCTCAGCGGGCTTTTCAGGAGGATCAGTTCGGTGCCTGTGTCACACACACACGAAAAGAGGCACAGAAAGAGCAATTTTAGGCCCTGCACAAGGCAGAAGCGAGCAACTGAGGGTCTCAGTAGTTTTCTTCCTCAAAATTTCTCTGCCCTTGCTCTGAGCAGCACAAACGCTGATGGAGCAGGGATGCTCTCCCTGTAGGATCAGTTGAATTGCAGCTCTCCAGGGAAAGGGCCAGGAGGCAGCAGCAGCTCCTGGATCAGCACAGGAGCCGTGTGGAGCTGCTGGAGAAAGCCATGAAGAAGTTCCAGGGACTGGAGCCCCTCTGCTCTGGAGCCAGGCTGGGGGAGCTGGAGAAGGCTCCAGGGCCACCTCAGAGCCCCTTCCAGGGCCTGAAGGAAAGCTGGGGACAGAGTTTTCAGCAGGGTCTGCATTCTCAGCATCAGCTCCATAAAACAGGACACTGGCTGGCCCCGAAGATTTCAGTCAGAATATCCAGGGAGTGCCTTTGCCTCCTGCCAGGATCCAGTTACACCCCCGAGCTCGGGAGGGAAGGATCAGACTTCCACAAACAGGAAGGTGATGGTGTGAGGAACTGCTGCCTGAGGAGGGACAGCTGCTGGCACAGCCACAGCTTCCCGAGGGGATTTCGTGCCAGAGGCTTCAGCTGCTGCCCAGGAAGGACTGGATGAAGACAACCTCAGACCCCTCCTTCCCTAAGTGTCAGCCTCGGGAAGGAATGTGGGAACTTTTGCATGAAGTTATTTTACACGATCTACTCTGGAGCAACAACTTCCCCGTGGAGCAGCAGCTCCTGCTCTGGAGGGAGCCTGGAATCAGTGGGAAGCACGAGGTGCTGCAGCTCTGCAGAGGAAGCGAGGCTGAGGTTGTGGAGAGCAAAGGCTGCTCTCTCTGTCCGCAACTTTTTTTTCAAGTGGTGGCTCTCAAAAAGGGGAACAAACAAAGCAAAGAAACCTTCCCAGTCACTGCCTGCCCTCCTGCAAAGGCCTTTTTTGGACAGGGCTGGCCCTTGACCTCATTTGCAACAAAAGAATTGGCCAGAACCTCGTACTTTTGACTGTACTTGTATGGTGGATCCTCTTCAGCACTCCTGGGAACACCCAGCCTGAGAAATCCTGTGGGACACTGAGCAGAGACACGGCCCAGGCTGGGAAGGGAAGGGTTCAGTCTGGGGTATCTGTGCCTTGGGGCCACAGACTCTCTTAGAAGAAGAGGGAGATTCTTGGAGCAATCCAAGAGGATCTGCAGGGAGACAGAGGCTTCCTCAGCCCTGGAACTCACACTGAACCGGGCACTCGCTGAGAGACAAAAGCCTCGGGGACTCTGGGGCTCGAGGAGGAAGGGACACGGCGGGGTGGCTTGGAAGGTGGAAGTCCTGCACAAAGTCACTGCTGCAAACAGCCCGGGAGCACCGGGGCCCTCGGGAGCTGGAACTTCCCAAGGAGTGGGGGAGGCTGGGGCAGTTCCTGGCAGGAGCTGTGCAGGGATTACTGTGAGGGAGCAGGGCTGCACGTTTCACCCCACACCATCCCCAAGGACTGCTACTGGTATCCTGAGAAACAAAACCAACCAAAAATGGGAGAGGAGGAGAAACCCAGAGGACATTGTCAGGCCTCTGCCCAATGGGGGTAACGTGGTGTCCAGAAATCCTCAAATTCTCAAATCATCAAAGCCCTTGTGCCCAAACCCTCACACAGCCAAGGCAGCTGAAGAAGGGAATGACCAGCTCCATCCTGGTGTGGAAAACATCAGGAACCTCCCCACACATGGCTTAAACAAAGACTGACTCCTGGAAACGCTCTGCCGTCCTCCTGGGGGCAATTCCTCCCCACTCACAGAGGCAACCAAACTGTAAAATTAACCTGGTGACTCCTGGGGAAGGCTCTGCTGCTCCTCCAGTGACCCTGGCCCCCCACAACGGGGGTTCCAGGCAAATCCCTAAAGAGGGAACACAGCCACGGGACCACAGTGTCACACGGGCACCCCTCGAGCACATTCCAGCAGGTGGCACTCAGAGCATCTTCAATGTCCAAAACGTGCTTGAAAGGGGATGGGGGGAGCCCAGAGCCCATTTCAGAAACACCCACATCATAAACACCCCTCTGGGAAGATTCAGCACCCCTGAAACAGAGGGCCTTGGAAATTATCAAAGCATGAAGGGTTTTCTCAAGCAAAGCCCGAGGCTGAGGAAGGGTGAAGGCAGATGCTGGCTCACACAGCTGAGCCCCTGTCCTTGTGCTTCACGACATCCTTTTTGATCTGTTCAGTTTTTAACCAACTCGTTTCACAGGAAAACCAAAATTCTGCTTTATGTCAGAGGGCTTAGGTCGGTTTTGGGATGGAGAGAGCAGAGAGGGACCCCCTCGCACTCCCCACACTCCTGGCTCTATCCAAGGCTATGCTGGCAGCACATCCTGAGAGTTTCTTGAATAAATAAATTAATTAATCCCATTTCTCCACCCTTTCCAGACACCACAAGCTGCAACTGGCCAGGATCAGCTGACAATGAGCTGTTTGGGCTAAAGATACAAGCTCAGGCAAAAGATGTTCCCAAACTCCCCAGAGACTCCCCGGTGGCTCCATCCAGAGCTGTGAGAGGAGCACGGGGATCCAGCAGGACTTTGCACCCAGTGGAACGTGACACTGGAGAGAAAAGCACCTTTAACAGCCAGGAGATAAGGAATTACTCAGTTCTGCAGCTCCCACAGAGCAAATCAGCCTCCAGTGCAAAAGAGCAGAGGATGCAGCCTCCCCTTCCTGCAGCCCTGCACGCACCTCCCAGCAGGGAGGGAAGCTCTGCCCTCAGCAAATTCCAATCACCTCGTGCTTCGATGGTGGTAAAACCGGGAGATGCCGTCCCAGGCTGCTCCAAACGCAGAATCCCACTCTGAGGAAGCAGCAGTAAAGCACCACCTTCCATCAGGACACAGGACAGCTCTGCTACTTGCAGGAGAAAAGCAGAAAACTCTTTCTAGCTGAACTATAAAATACAACAATGCTTTCACAACAAGACCCAAGACTTGTTTGCTGCCCTTGGAGTAATCGTGGGATGTGGAAACTATTCTGTATCGCAGGAGCGCCGGAATTCCACACTCCTCCCACAGCACACAGCCTGCCCTGCCCTTGCAAGGCACACACAGAGGGTCTCAAAGGGGAAAAGCCTTTGCTTGGTACCTGCCAGGGCTGGTCTGTGCAGGCAGGGAGAACCCGGCTTTCTCCCATCCTCTGGGAAGGTCACACGTGTGGGACACGCTGAGAGAAAAGGGATTGGCACCTCTTGGGGTGGCTGAACTGCAGCAGGGTTAAAAGCAAAGAAACCCTGTCCAAAACACACCAACACCCCAGCGAGAGTGCACAGGGTGAGTGTCTGCTGGAGCAAAGCTCTGTTTTATCATTTCATGTTCATAAAACCACAGATGCAGCCAGCAGCCACCCCCTCTATGGCTCAGCTGCTCCATGTGCCAGGACCATGAAGTGGAGATCACATCCATCCCCTTCCCAAACATGGGGATCACATCCATCCCCTTCCTGAACATGGGGATCACATCCATCCCCTTCCCAAACATGGGGATCACATCCATCCCCTTCCCAAACATCACACCACAGGGATTGCAGCCACCCCTCACACTGGGAATACCACGTTTTGTCCTGTTCCCTATAGATGTTAATTAAGGATCTTTTCTCTCCTCACTCCATCCCTGTGGAGACCTCAGGGGTCCCCTCCTGGTCCCCAAAGATGACCACTGACCCCAGTGCTGGTGCAGAGCCCTCCCCTCCCCCTCTGGCAGCAGCCAAGGCACATTCCCAATCCCTATCCAGGCCAGCCCAGGCTGTGCAGTAAAATCCACCCCTCTGACAGTGAGGGGATCAGTTCAGCCACACCTCAGGGGCACAGAGTGTCCTCCTGGCATTCCCAGAGCAGCTCTGCCCACACCGGGCTCCCAGCACAGGCAGGGATCAGCAGCCTCCTTTTCCTCATCCAAAGGGGTGACACCTCCCAGCTGTGCTCAGCAGGGCTGGCCAGGGAAAGACCTGGAATCCACAGCTGGGAAACCCTTCCTGCCTCAGAGCTGCAGTGAGATCAGCAGGAGTTGTTGCAATGCCTCTGCTCCCACGGCTCGGAGGCTGCCCCAGGCACACACAGAGGGGATTTCCTAAGGGAGAAGGAAAAGGGCTCCAGGCAAGGCAGGAATTCTTAGGTAGCTGGGACTCCTCTGCCTGGATGGTCCCCACCCCGTGGCAGCCCTGGCAGGCAGCACAGTGCAACCAGAGGGAAAACAGCTTTTACAGCTTCACCTGGAGCTATGGAAGGAATTTACTGCTCGTGTCCAAACCAGGCTTCACTTCCAAATAAAGCTGAGACTGCTGAAGCCCCAGGAGCTTCAGGCAGATTTGCCTGTGTGTGCAGGGAGAATCCCAGTCAGCATCCCGGGCAGCCAGGGGGCCCAGCAAACCCAGCCAAGGGCACTCCATCTCCCAGCTGCTGGGGTGGATGACCCAGTGACCCAAACTCACTGGGGCCCCTTCAAAAATCAAATGTGAATGTGTTCTTTGGGGTCCCCTCCAAGCACAACTCACAGTAACAGATTTTCAGAGGGTTTTTTTCCTTCAAAGAAAGAGGCTTTCTGGAGACAGAACATGAGGCAGCTTCTACAAACTCACCAGGGGGGTGGAAATGGCAGAGAAGAAACCAGAGTGGGTTGGATGGGCTGGGGACCTTGTGGGAGGGCTGCTGGAGCAGCCTCTGCTACATTCCTCGTGTGCAAGTCCTGTAAACTGACCCCTCTTCAATTATTCATTAGAGTCTGCAGCTCATCAGAGACTCTGCTCCTCAAACAGGCATTTATTTGTGTTTTTTAAGAGCTCAGAAGCTGCTGTTCACCATAGCCCAGCCCTGCCAAGGACACAGAGCAAAGGCTCTGCCAGGAACAGTCCAGGCAGCTGTCAGGCACTGCTGGAGCAACAAATCCACTTGATTCCTTCAGATGACAAGGCAGAGCAGACACTTTGAACTCAGAGCTTCACCAGTGACAGGCTGGAAAAGCCAAATGTTAAAGAGTGGCCACAGCTGCTGCCCAGTCCCTGCAGCATCAGGGAAATTTCCAGGCAGCACCACAGCACACTGGAGATGTTCTGCTCCCATATCCTGCCCAGCCACGGGGGCCAGTCTGGCCAGGACAGTGCAGGCTGGGAGCCACAGGAGAGGGGCAGTGGGCTGAGAAGGGATTTGTGGGGTTCCTGCCTCTCCCACAGCCCCACAGCTCTCCAGGCCCTGGAGGAACCAGCAGCAGCTGTGCAAACACGCAAAGAGCAGAGCACTCACTTGTTTGTTTTGAAACCCTTAAGAGGCTGTGGTTAGTGGTGTCCAGCAGTGACCAGCATCACCCACTGCACCATGATCTGCAATTCCACTCCTCTGCTCCTGTCCTGCTCTCAGCCTGGAGCTCAAGGGCAGGGCTGGCCTGAGAGCCCTCCCTGGACACACAGGCCAGGCTGGATGGGCTTGGAGCAACCTGGGATGGGGGAAAGTGTCCCTGCCCAGGATTCCTCCATGCCCTTGCAGGATACTGCAGAGAAGGACCTGCCTGCAAGCTTTACCTGGTCAGGAGAAACCAGTGGGAGCTACACAAACCTGGGGAAAAGCCTCATCTGAGCCTCTCCTGCCCTGCCCCAGCCAGGCTCAGCCTCCAGCACCTCCTGCCTGGGTCTGTGGCAGAGCTCAGCCCTCGCTCCAGTCTCAAAGGTCCCTTTTATGGTGCAGAGCTGGGAGAGCTCAGCTCTTCCCTTCCCCAGTGCTCGTTGTGCTCTGTGATTATCACCCCAGAACAAACTGCTCAGCACCCTCAGCCCATTCCCCAGAGAGAGTGTGGGCACGCTCAGCACTGCAATTCCACTCCTCTGCTTTTCATGAAGAAGTGATTTCACTAATTGGGTGTTGTACTTCCATGTATAATTCCTCATGCTTGGCACCTTCAGGGAGCACAGGCTCACCCCTCAGCCAAGCTGAAAAAACCCCAGTTATGAGAGGTTCCATTCTTCCACTGAATTCAGTTGCTGTTCCCCAGCTGAACAAGGACCAGTTTCACCCAACCTGGCAATCAAAATTTGGAGAACACAGGAGAGAACGGAGTTCTGTACCCAGAGGGGCTTTTAACCACCACCACCAAGGAGGATGAGAAAAAAATCCATCCTTGTATCCATCCTGCACTGGATCATGGCTGTGGCCATCATTAACCCTGCTGCAAATTCAAAACACAGCCTCATCCCATCCCCTGTGAGCATGGACTCTTCCCCAGCCCTAACCAGCACAAGGATCTTGCAGACATTCCCAAGGTAAGCACTGAGGAATGGGGCCTGCAGGGACTTGTGTACCATAACTGTTCTTGAAAGGCAGAAAACACAGGAGGTTGTGAAATGCACCAGCTGGCCTTGGTAGGAAGCTGAGCTGGAGCTACAAAAGCAGCAAGAAAGCACCAGAGCAGGGCCAGCCTGGCCCAAACCGTGCCCTTGCCACCTCTGCAGTGACCATGCTCTCGTGCTTCTGCTAGGGAGGCATCACTCCCTCAGTCTCACAGCACCAACTGTGAGCTTCCCCAGTCCTTTGAGGAACTCTTGGATCTCCTCCTTTTCAGAGAGCCTTTGGTTATGGCCCAGGCACACGAGGTCTGTGCTCTGGCAGAGTCCTGGCAGGGCCGGGGAGGGTCGGGACTGCCCGTGGGCATTGAGCGATCACTGTGCAGGTTATTTTTAGCAGAGTTCACACAATGAGCTGCAAAAGGACAGCACAAACCTGGCTAAAAGGTGCCTCTTCCCCTTGCAGTTCTCCACATACAGCATAGAAGGGTGTGGGAGGGAGCCTGAGCAACCCTCAATGTGAGAATGGTCACCTCGGATGGTGATGGTCACTTGTTTCTCCTGTGGCAGCCAGAGCCAGGAGCTGCTGCTGCTGTGTGACCAGAACTGAAACACAGAAATACCCTGGGTGCTGCCTGTCCCCCCATCTGCAGCATCTCAGGGCACAGCCTGCCCTCAAGTTGAAGGTATGTGTTTACAGGAGGGATTTCATTTGTGCTGGTAGCAAACATACCTTGTACAAACTTGGAAAACGCCACCGAGGTTATTTCAGGAGCGCCCAGCAGAGCTTTGGGTGCTCAAAAGTTACCCAAAATGGGATTGTCAGATGCTGCTCACAGGCATTTTGGCCACGAGGCCCCAGGAAAGTGGAAAGCAGGACACCTGCAGCAGCACAGGGCTCTTGTGGCTTCCCTGCTCTGGGATGTTGGAGAACTCGCTCTGCTCCAGCCTGGATTCCAGCCTGGATTCCAGCCTGTCCCACAGAGCAGCAGAGGAAACCTCAAGTGCTTTTTGGCTTCTGTCTCATGATCTCTCTGTGGAATGGCACCTACAGATGGAATCAGCCAGGGTTTGTCTCAGTGATGTCCTCCAAAGAGAAAGAAATCCTAAATGATTTTTAAAGCAACATCCACCAGCAGCAGTTAGGGAAGTGCAGTTTAGCCAAGTGTTTGAAGATGAAAGAGGCAAAGTCTCAAACCTTAGAAACCCAGCTGGAATCCAAGCAGAAGACACAGATTCCTTTTTCCCCCATGCCAGGGATGCAGGCACAGTGAAGAGTCATAAAACCACGGTTCTCAGGGGAGGGGAGTGCAAGTTCCATTGACCTGAACTCATCTGACCCAAAGATCTCTTTGCAAGCCACTGGAGAAGTGCCAGGCCAGCTCCAGTGGGACAGAGAGGCAGAACAGGTAGGGGAGATACACTGGCACTGCTAGAAATCCACAAACATCCAGGGGAAAAAAAACTGGCTGAAATGTAGGCAACTGGGGTTTAGGTTTAAATGTCTTTTACTAAAAATACAACGTAACCAGCTGGAAAAACAACCCAGCAAGCCCCCAGAGCCTTCGGCAGGGCCGATGATTCAGAGAGAGGAGCTGCCACAGGGCCCTCGCTGAGGGTACAGAGCTCTTGACAGCCCCTCGGGAAGGTTGCCCAGGGCAAATCCAACGTGTTCTGTCATTCTCTACGGTCAGAGCACGGCTGGATCAGAAAAGGAAATCCTGAAGGGATTATGATTTCACGGTACTGACATGGCTCTTCTGCTCTGCAGTGAGTGCAGGACAGAGGAACGGGCACAGCCAGGAAATCCCCAGGGTGACAGCACTGTGCTGCTCCTGCACCTGGGGAGGGCTCACAGCACACAAACCAAGCCCTTCCAGCTGCTCCTGTGTGGAGCAGGGGGAGCTTTAGGTGCCTCAGGAAGGACTGGCAGGTTCAGATCCCCGCCCAAAACACGGGAGACAGCAGCTCAGTTCTGTCTGTCCTTCCCAGCTGATGCTAACAGGGATGCAGAGGGCAGCTTGGCAGAAGTGAAGCTTCTCCCAGCCCCACCAAGGCAGGAGAATAAACAGATTACCAGACTCAGCAAAGGCAGCTGTGCCAAAACCATCAAACACTCTCCTAATTCTCATCCCAGCTGGCAAGACCACACCACAGAGAAAGGCACAAACACAGCACGAAACACCCCAGGGCTTCTCACTCCTTGCTCCAGCCTCCACTCCGAGGCAGCCCGCTGGAAAACCTTCCAGGTATGTTTGGATGACCAAAGGGACAGGAAGACAAGGGGTTTATCTTTCCTCTTCCCCATCTCCAGTGCCTTGCACTCCCACGTGCACTCCTGCAGCTTTACAGGGTTTAAAAATAACCATCCCCATCCCGCTCCCGAGTCAGCTCACACCCCCACGCTCAGAGGGACTCGCAGACGGAGCCCCGGGGCATTTGTTACCTTGCATGGAGGATTCCCGCCTTCTTCTGGAGCTGCCTGCCCGTTCTGCAAAGGAAGAGAATCTGCTGTTAGCACATCCAAGGCATGGGACTGTTCCTCACGTCCCTCACAAAAGCTGATGGCTCTGGGAGCCCCTCACGTGGGACAAACAGGGCAGGGTGGCACTTTGGACATGGCACAAGGTGGTTGAACCTTTCCCCATACACCGGACTCTTGTCTTCTGACTTGTTTAAAAGAAAGTCTCTCACCCAGAGAGTCTCTCCACACTTCCCCCCAATGAAACTGGGGCTCCTTATCCACCCAGTATCGCTCCTGGGGCGGTGTGTGCAGATTCCCCCCGGGCACGATGGGCTGCAGACGCCGCTCCATCCCTCTGGCCGCTGGCTGGGACTGCTGGAAGCAGCAGCCGGAAGAGTTCACAACCATTGTGCGTGACACGGGCTTTAATTGCAGCGTTTATCAGTTATTTATTACCCTATCGCAGCTGATACCTGCAGGCAATCCGCCCCGCCCGGCTCCAGGTCCAGCTGGCCCAAAGTCACGGCAGGTGACCTGAACCAGCCGCCGGTCACCGCGGAGCGGGATCGGGTTCGCACCGGCACCGGCACCGCCCGGGCAGGCCGAGAGCAAAGGTGGGTGGGATTTCACCGAGACACAGATACTCAGAGCAGGATAAGCACGTACAGGAGGTTTTCTGCAGACTGTGGAGAAAAACAAGGGCAAGAAGACTTTGCTTTGACATCTGTTTGCACTGCAGTCCCAGGCTCCAAAAATCATGGCATTGCTCTCCTCCTCTGAAAGGACAAGGGCAGTTTATTGCATCCTTTTCAGAAGTTGTGGGCCAAGTGAAGAGTTGCAATGCCCGTGGATTGGAGCCTCAGCTCCTCAGTGGAGTGACTGGGTTCTAGAGCCTTGCAGGAACTGAGAAACGAAGCCAACTCCTTCCCTGGAGCAGCAAGGACCCATGGATATGATCAGCCTGACTTCTTCCTCAGGTCTCCACTATACTGCAATATTTACATCTCCACAACTCACCTGAGTCCCAGCCTAAGTTCCAAAGTAGTTTCAGCCGAGGGCTGAAGCCAAGCCCCAGCAGCACCAGGCAGCCGAGTTCTCCCAGGGGAATCTGCCCTGGTGTTTACACGGAGCTCTCGGTGCCATCAGCACGGAGAATAGCTGAGCAGTGAAGTAAGAATTTGTGTTTATGAACAGCCCCCACAAGGCAGGGGGAGACACAGCGCTCGAGATAACCACACTTGGAAACAGGCTGATGTTTACTGGCTCAGCTGTCACCCATCCACATCTCATAACTGGCTGCTAATCCAAACCACAGCTCGGAGAGGGCTGGTTTTCCCTAAACAGCTTAAGAAGCAGAATTTCTGTGTTGGACAGAGGGAAGCAGAGTCTGGCTCTTGGTCTGGAGAACAGATCCACAAGGCACGTGTCAGGAGAGGGGTGAATGGATGCAGGGGGTGTCCAACCCCTCTGGGAGACACCAGGTGACACCTCCAGAGCCACCAGACTTTCGACGGCTGAGTTTTATCAGCTCCCTGCTCTGAGGAAAGCATGTCCTTCTTCTGCTGACACAAACCCATCTTACCCGGGATGGAAGGGATGGAGAAAGAGAGCAGTGTCCATGCCAGGGAGGTTTCCTGGGCATGCAGGTCCTAGAGGAATGAAGCTCCTGATGAAACAGTTGCTTTCTCAGGCTGACATAAATCAGAGGAGTGAGCAGAGAACGGCAGTGTTTAGAGCCAAGTGCTCTCCTTCTATCCCAGAGCAAAACCAGTCCTTATTCCCTCATATGGAATTGGAGGGCCATTTGTAAATGTTCCAGATGGAAACACAGCTCCAGACTCATCACCTCCTGAGATAAAATATGGCCATTCAGCACGTCATGAGCAGAGCTGAAACAGTTTGTGGGTTTCTTGGGTTGACATTTGCCTCTTTAAAATGCTTTATTTCTGCCCTGCCCCTGCACCCCTCACAGCAGTGAGCAGGTGCAGCTGCCCTCTCCCAGCACTCTGGGGCTGCTAAGGAGCCTCCCAAACATTCTGCTCCCAGAGAGCTCCAAGATGTCCCTCCTGCAGCAACCAGGCACCGTCTGCTGCAGGAGGGAGGCACAGCTCCTCCCTGGGGTGCCCAGGGCAGCGAGGAGCTCACCCAGGCTGTGTCAGAGCAGGGCTTGGGCTGCTGCTGAGGCAGCCACAGGAGCCTCACCGGGGGCAGCCTGTCCTTGTGGCTGCCCTGCTCGGGGTGAGCGGGGATTACAGAGCTGATCTGCTGGGCACGTGGAGCAGCAGCCAGGGCACCTCTGGGCCACTGACCGCTCCAGCTGCCCCAGAGGTGACACAAAAGCCCTCCTGAGCACACGCCGGGAGAGTTTCCTTAATAGCACACAGGAAAGGATCCTGGAAAACAAGTGTACGCAGTTACGCAACTGCCAGCCTGGCTGAACTTGGGAGATGTTTATCTTAGGACATCTTGCGCCTTAAATCCTTTTAATTCCACGTAATCCGCAGCACAGGGAGCAATTTCCAGACCAGGCCAGTGTGCTCTGATGTGAAACCAGGACGAGGCACATCCTGGCAGGACAGTGGGGACGCTGCCCAGTCCTGCTCTGTGGTTACACCAGCTCAAGTCACCCTGGGTTATTGACAGCTCTGCCTGGTGCTGCTCCTGCATCCTTATGTTCTGAGCAGGCACTTTTGCCATGCCCCAAAGCCCCTCACAAGAACCAGGTACCCAGAGATGCTCTTTCACCCAACTCTGATGAGCCATGAAATGCTCAAGGAAGGAGCAGGGGAAGAAACCCTTCACCCCAGAGCTCCTGCTAGTTTGACACAAGAACAAGGCACGTTTAAATTATTACCATTAAGTGGAATTCATGGATCTTGCCTATTGCAGTTCAGAGAAAGGAAATAATTCTACAGAAATAGAGATCTCCAGAGGAACTCAGGTAACCCAAACAGAGGAGCACAAGGAATATCAGAGATGACAGCCACTCAATTTGTCTCTTGATTGTAGTTTGCACAGCTTGAGCAACCATGCTTGAGAAGAGTTATTCATGAGTAGCTCCTGCTCAATAAAGGGTGATACACATATACAGGCAAAAATAATTAGCTTGAAGTGGTGGAGTTTGGCGCAATCCCACGTCAGTTGCATTGTTGTAGGTTTGTGTAATGAAAGAAGAATTTGAAGCAAAGCGAAGCCCTGATGACAGATCCATCTCTATGGGGATGAAGTCATGGAAGCAAAGAAACACAGGATGGTTTGGGATGGAAAGTACCTTAAAGCCCATCTCATTCCCCCTGCCATGGGCAGGGACACCTTCCACTGTCCCAGGGTGCTCCAAGCCCCGTCCAACCTGGCCTTGGACATGTCCAGGGACAGCCACAGCTTCTCTGAGCACCCTGTGCCAGGGCCTGCCCAGCCTCACAGGGAAGGATTTCTGTGTCACTCAGCTCCATTCTCCTGTGTTTGCACTCTGCCCCAGCCATGTTTTTCTACTACATAAGCAATATTTGGAATAATATAAGCAGAAAAGAGAATGGCAAGGGTGAAAAAAAAGCTGGAGAAATGATTATAAAGCTCAGCCTCCAGGACAGAGGGACTTGGCTCCTGCCAGGGAGCAGTTCCAGCTCCCATTGCCACCCACTCCCACGCCTTTCCCTGGCATGGCTGAGCTCTGGTGGGCCGGGACGAGGGGCACCACACGGCCAATTCTCCCAAAATACAGTGGAAAAACCCCAAATCCCTCAACAGCAGGACTGATGCCTCCACCAGCACGGTGACAGCACCTCTGCTCCGTGACTCAGAAAGCAAAGGTCGGAGGAAGCCGGTTTCTAACCTGGATGGCAGCGATCCCAGGGCAATTTACGTAACCGGTGTTCCAGAAACGTCTCCTTGCTTTCTCAGTGGTGCCACCTCTCCCAGGAGTGCTGAAAACTTCCCCCTTGGGCCCCTGCCCTTGGCGATTTTAGCCTCAAAGTGCAAAACTCCTCCCCAGCCCCGTTCCTGCTCTGCTGCTGGACCTCAGGGAACTCTCGAACGTTTGACCCAGGTGTAGAGGTGAAGAACACCTGTGTTATTGTCCTCACTGTAATTAAGAGTGTGTACTTATCATTTTAAACCAAAGGGAGGTAAGTTGCTAAGTCCCACTTGAGATCCTGAGACGCAAAAAACCTGATCTGCTGAAATCCCACCTGCACGCAGTGCCTGACCCTGACCTGTGGCCAAGGTGAGACGGGGGAAGGGGAGAGCCAGAGGCTCCCTCCAGTTTCAGTTTACGATTAACACAGCCGTTCCTAATTGAGGAAAACAGCCCCTGCCGCTGCCCGGAGCCCCGGCTGTTTCCGCTCGGAAGCGATCCCGTGGCGCTGACACAGCGCCCGCCCGGCCCCGGGACCGCCGGCTTCAGGCACCGACTGAAGCCTCGCCCGCGGCTCCCGCTGCCCGGGGCACCGGCGTTCGTTTCCTCCCATTATGAGCCGAGCGGCGTTTTCTGGCGTTTCGGGCATGTCCTTTCTTAGGAAGGGAGGAACCACAAATAGAAGGCCCCGTGTCCCAGCAATAACCTAGGCCTGGCTCTGGGCACATGACATGGTTTGGGAATTGCCGCAGGACTTCCCTCCTCTCCCAGCTTGGAGCACAAACTCCTCCTCACGGCTCCAGCGATGTTTCAGAGCTTTTCACCCACCGCACCTTTGCGCCAGGTGTTTGGCCAGGACAGAGCCTCCCCACCTCAGGGGGACTCCAGGAGAAGCTGTGCCATACCTGATGCAAATTAGGAAACCTCACCTTGAATGGCCACTGCCTCCCTGCTGTCCCTGCAGCAGGAGTGAAACCCTGCCTCTCCTCAAATCACAGACCTCTGAAGAGGCAATTTTAAACAGGAATGAACAAATCTGAGCAATTAACCATGGAGACATCCCCAGCTATGATAACAGAGTGTGACAGCGTCGAATCCAGACAGAATGACAGGAAAGCACCAAGGTCTGTGAAACACCTGGGATGAAATCCCCACCTCCCCTCTGGTTTCTCCTGGAGAGGTGCTGGCTCCAGTTTGAGTGAGATGTTTTCCTGAGGAGTGCCAGAGCACAGTGCCTGGCTGCTCTGCCCTGGGGGACAACTGCTGCAAGCTGCCCCTTCCTTCGGAAACGGCAGTGCCAGCTGCAGATGTGGCCAGGGGATGAGCTCCATCCTGCACATCTGGCTTGGGGGTCTTAATGAGCAAAAGGGCCAAGTGGAGGGAAAAGCAGGCGTCCAGCAAAGTGACACGGGAGCGCGATCGGAGTGGCAGCGCAGGCCTTTGCGAGAAGACGGAGCTGGGAGGGTGAGGGAGAAACCCCCGAAACTGAAATCTTCATTCCCTGGGCCCTCAGCCGGGTCCGCTTTCCTCTGTGCCCGGGAGATTCGGGAGCGCTGCCTGCACTCCCCGAACGACCACAGCCTGCACGGGCAGCAGCGAGAGCGACAGCCCCCGGTGCCCCCAGCACAGCCCCGGGAGCACACACCGAGCCCCGGGAGCACACACCGAGCCCCGGG
>VZTB01001751.1:59805-75423 GCA_013397245.1 Thryothorus ludovicianus
CAGGCCACCACTGAGCCGTGTCGCCAAGTGCCACATCCACACGGATTTTAAATCGCTCGAGGGACAGTGACTCAACCTGGGCAGCGTGTTTCAATGCCTGACCACCCTTTCGGTGAAGAAATATTTCCCAATATCCAACCTAAACCTCCCCCGAGGCAGCTTGAAGCCGTTTCCTCTCCTCCTGTCCCTGTTCCCTGGGAGCAGAGCCCGATCCCCCCTCACTGCCCCTCCTGTCAGGAGCTGTGCAGAGCCAGAAGGGCCCCCCTGAGCCTCCCTTGCTCCAGGCTGAGCCCCTTAGCAGCTCCCTCAGCCCCTCTTGGGGCTCCAGCCCCTTCCCCAGCTCCGTTCCCTTCCCTGGACACCCCCAGTATCTCTGACCCCACAGCTTGAGGGCCCTCAGCAGTGCCAGCACAGGGAACAACTCAGATGTCTGGGACAGCCCAGATGATTTTCAGTGGAAGGCTGGACCCTCGGCAAGTGAAGCCTGGATGCACCATGAAATGTCTGTTCTGGGGGACCTGGGAGCCTCTGCCACGGAGAGCTGTGGCTGAGCCAGTCAAAGATATCCCTGCCCATGGCAGGACAAGGTGGTCTTTAAAAATCTCTTCCAACTCAAGCCATTCTGTGGCTCAGCACAGTCCTCATGAACACCTGAAACTTACTCAGAACTGCTCTTCTGTGTCTTGGAAAGATTTTTCCTCTGGGAGTGTCCAGCTGTGTCTCTGTGTGCACGATCTGCATGGCTGCACCAGGAGAGGTGGTGAGGACAAACACGGTGACAGGGCTCAGATTGCTGCTGAACTCGGGAAACTGCTCCAGGAAATCCGGATTCCAGGTTTGAGATGTGCCATGAATCACTGCCCATCACCTCCTGCAGTGCCCCTGGAATTCCCAAAAAAACGGGGATAAAGAACATGTCCACCTTAAAAATCGGGTGTTCAGAATTCCTGGTTATTCTCACCTGTCAGGTTCTCAAACAGGAAAAAGTTTTCTTTTACATTTTTCCAAACCTCAATGCATTTTCATGATTCATTATAAAACTACTTGTTAAAAAAAAAATAAAAATTAAACTAAATCTTTTTAAAAGATGCATCTCTGAGGGTTGACTTCATCAAGGTGTGGCTGGAAACATTTAACAAGCCTGAGTGGCAGCCTCCAGAGCTGGGACTGAGCATTCTGAGGGCAGGTGTCCCAGGTCAGAGCCCTGGGCTCTTCACCTGCTCCAAGTGGGCAGCAAACTCTGAAAAAGCCAAACTAGGACAGAGCTCAGAGCTTTGAAAAATTCCAATTAATCTCCACAGCACGTGAAGCTGCTCTGTGAGTCATCCCCAGGACCCGCTTGTGATGTAGGATAGAGCTTCATCCTTTCTGCACACGGGGAAATTGAGAGNTAAAACTACTTGTTGGAAAAAAAAAATTAAAATAAATCTTTTTAAAAGATGCATCTCTGAGGGTTGACTTCATCAAGGTGTGGCTGGAAACATTTAACAAGCCTGAGTGGCAGCCTCCAGAGCTGGGACTGAGCATTCTGAGGGCAGGTGTCCCAGGTCAGAGCCCTGGGCTCTTCACCTGCTCCAAGTGGGCAGCAAACTCTGAAAAAGCCAAACTAGGACAGAGCTCAGAGCTTTGAAAAATTCCAATTAATCTCCACAGCACGTGAAGCTGCTCTGTGAGTCATCCCCAGGACCCGCTTGTGATGTAGGATAGAGCTTCATCCTTTCTGCACACGGGGAAATTGAGAGTAGGAGACTCCTGGGGTGGCTGTTTGAGCTGGGAATCGCTCACAGCCCTGTGCCCTGTCTGTGCTGTGAGCACTGGAGCCCCAGGTGAAGGCATTAAAGAACACAAATCCACCCAGCTGCTGGTGCTGTTAGAGCCAATTAAACTCATGGCTGGAGCAAGCTGGAGCAGATCTTGGGGAGGGTTTTTCACTCAGCTCCAAAGGCAGCCCTGAGGTCCCCTCATTTCCTGGAACGTGGAGTGCCAGGCTCCAGCTCTGCAACCTGCCTTCCCTGGCACCAGGAACACGGTGATGTCAACAGCACCAGCCCATTCCCCTCCTTCCTTGGTTCTCCAGAGCCATCTCCCCTTCCCTCTGCTCTGCAGGAATGCAGAGGGAGGTGAGTGCAGGACAGTGCTCCCTGCTTCCTTTTCAGAGGGAGAATGAGGCACTTCTTGGTACTTGCAGAGGGTTATCCATGGCAGTGAGACAGGCTCGGGCACTGAGCAGGAACCTGCAGCACCTGAGGGGGGAACCCAGGCTGATTGGGAACTCCAGGGAAATTTCTGAGTCTCAAATCACAGCTGTTATTCCAACCAATTATCTTTTTTTTAAAGTTATAAATAAAAAACTTTTGAAGAGTTGAAAAGTTATAGTAGAAAATCAAGTCTTCTTCAAGTCAGGGTAAGAGAAATGAGGTAGTGGTGTCCCCCAGGATTTATTTCCAGTCAAAGAACAGCTATAAAAAGCATCCTTGATCCTGGAAGCAGGGTGCAAAATGCAAAATCTGCTGTTTGGGTGACTGTCACAGCTAAATACAGTGATTAAAACATATAGCCTGGCATTTTTCTGAGACAGTTGCAGGCTGGGAAGAGCTGCTGCTGTGGTAAACAGAGACTCAGGATCAGCTGGATCCTTTGTCAGTGCTGCGTTCGCTGAAAATTCAAAATACTGCGGGCTTAGTTTGGTTTTAAAACCATCAAATCCTCCTGAAATACAGTTGTAGATATTTTTGCCTCTGCAGCTGGCTGGCTGTGTAACATTTTTCCTGTGCAGAGAGGCTGACAACATTCGTTAAGCCAGTTAAGAAGAAAATTAACTCTATCCCAGCCAAAACCAGGACATCCCCAAAGCACTTCCAGAGCAGAGGAGACTGATCTGTATTGTCACTACCTGATCCAATTTTGCCTCACTGCTCCAGAAGCTGGCCAAGTGATTCTCCCCATGGCCACACAGCAACCCAGTGCTCCTGTGGCTCACTGCATCCTTTCTTTTCTTCTGAACCCATGGGCATCTCATGCCCTGCCTGCCTTGTGTGATGCTGCTTTTACACATGCAAGGAAATGCAAAAAAAAGCTCACAGGCACAAGACCTTGCAAGGCTGAGTCCCAAATATCTGCTACAATTTACAGACTCGTCTAATTTGTTAAGACAGTCAATTAATTGGAGCTTGCAGCAACCCTCTTTGTACTTTTAATATTGACCAATCAGGTCCAGAGCTCGTTCTTGTCCTCATGGGGAAACTGAGTCAGATTTTCAGTGTCAGGGCAGAACCTGAACTCCACATCCTGTCTTCTAATCCCTGGCTCTCCATTCACCATCTCATGTCTTTGCCTCTTCTGCTTTGTTTTGCCATGATGGAGGAAGAGATGATGGATCACCTTGTTTTGATCCCAGGAATGTTTTTCCTCAGCCATGTTGAAGATAAAAAGCAGGGGCCCTGGAAATGAGAAAAGCTGGCTGCCTGTCAGAGCTTTTTGCTTTTCTGACAGATTTCTTTCTGTTCCTCCACGCTGGGTGCGATTGCAGCTGCTTTAAATGCCAGCGCTTCCCAAGGCAGGTCCGGGCAGTGGTCGGAATGCAGGAATTGCACCACAGCAGGCAGAGGATGCAGAGCTCTTGGGGAAGCACAGCCCAGGCAGTTCCTGTTCCCTGGACAGGGATTGTGCAGACTGAGGCTCAGCCACGGAGCAAACACCTCCAGCCTGTGCCACCATTCCTGCACAGGTGAGCACCACATTCCCTTGCTCAGCTCAGATGCATTTCTGAAGGTGTCCAGCACATCTAAAACCTTTTTTTTTGGCAGAATAAACTGCGCTTTACCTGCTGGGCTCTGCTGACTCTCAGTCTGCCAAGCCCACCCTGCTGCTGTGCAGTATTTCTGTAAATCCACACCATCCCTGCATCCTGATTTCTCAAAGCCCCTCGGTGAAGCACACGCAGCTCAATCCAGGGATTTCTCTCATTGAGCTGGTGGCTCCAGGAAACGTGCTCGATTTGTGGATTTTGCACCCTTCTCTGAGGAATACCGAAGTGCAGCCGAGGGACCTGCCTGGGCCGGGATGTGCCCCGGGAAGGCGCTGGGGAAGGAAGGAAGGAGCCGCGAGGCAGCGAGGCCATATCTGCCGGTTGTCATGGATACAATCGCTGCCCGTCTCCCGTATCGGTTACCTTCCCTTTCCTGGATGCAAATAAACCAGTGCCAGTCTGGCTCCTGCACAGGACACAGCCCTTGACACCCGAACGGAAGGAGAAAAACATCTGTTCAAACCCACACGGCTCCTCACAGCATCTGAGGGGAGAGTGGGAGGTGACTCGGGGTTTTGGCATTCAAACTATGCGGGGCCGATAATGCTTTGCCCGGTTCCGCTGGTCCTGCCCTAACCTCAGGCCATTTCCTGGGACCTCCGAGGGGCCAGTCCATCCTTTAGGATCCCGAGGAACTGCTGAGGACTGCGATCTGCACTTGCTCCCTGCGCTCAGCACACGCAGCCCAGCAGAGCTCTGCAGGCTCCTCTGACCAGCTCTGCCTCCAAACATCGACACATCCTGGCTCTAACTATACCCGGAATTATGGAATTTTTGGGGTTGGAAGGGATCTTAAAGCCCATCCAATTCCAGGGCCACCTTCCACTGTCCCAGGCTGCTCCAAGCCCTGTCCAGCCTGGCCTTGGACACTGCCAGGGATGCAGGGGCAGCCACAGCTGCTCTGGACACCCTGTGCCAAGATCTGTCCACCCTCACACAGGAGAATTTATTTTGTAAAATATTCCTTTTTCCACCTGAAAAAGGCTTTTTCAAAACCCCATGTAAAATACAAGCATTTCCTCACCTTTTCTTTTTAAAATTAGTTTTTAGAACAAGTTTGAAGCCCAGGTGGGAAGTCATTTACAGCAAGTTATCCATCAAATTTTGTTTCTAGTGAGCACACAGCTATGTTTGTAGCTTATTTGAGTGTAGGGCTATGTGAGGGAGTAAAAACATGAAAGAGAAAACTATCAGAAACTGTAAACAGAAGTGAAGCTGCCAGGGCTGTTTGCACTGTCCCCCAGGAGGGAGAAACCTGAGTAAACACAGCACTAAGTACAGTCAGGGTTTATGGTTCTTTTCAGTTTAAGAACTTGTAAACAAACGATGGGGCTTTTAAGTGGATACAAAAAGATTGCCTTGGTTTTGTGCTGCTTCCAGAGCACACGGGTCCCACTTTCTCCAGACAGGGGAAGGGAAAACAAAAGCACATTTCAATAGAATTCCAGCTCCAGGGAGAGGAAAATGTCATTCCAGGGTTTGCGGTCTCGAGCTGACATCCTGAGCAAGCCTGGTCCTGCCTTGCAGGAGGCACACACAGATACCTGCTCCTAATTGCCCCATCCCAGAGTTTGGGATGCCATCATTCCACACAAAAAAAATAAAAAAACCATTTTAGAATTGGAAGCAAATTTCAGAATTCCTGGTGAGAAGCCCAAACATCACAGAAATTGATTTTCCTTAGGGGGACCCCCAAGTTTATTTCTGATTTCAGATCAATATATGACTGGCAGCATTTCACCTCTCAGTCCCTTTACTAAACAGAGATCACTGCACACATCCAGCCTTAAAAGGCCACATCTCAAAAAAAAAAAAAGCAAACATAAAAATAAGCTTCTAGAGTATGAGAAATTATCCTGGCCAGGAATATTTTGACTAATGACTGATTGTATCAGGTAGGAAGGTGTAAGACAAGCACGAGGTTTTGGAGAGGTGGGGAAGACAGGTGCCTTTACCATTTAGGGAGAGAGAAACAGGTCTCTTCTAATAACAATTGTTTCTGTATTTTAGAAGTGCTCCAGGCAGTGCAGAGCACAGGTATGACTCAGTTGGCTTCAGGGCCAGGCAGGAGATCCATCCAAAGAGTGCTCAATGGGTTCCTTGTTGGGAACTGAACAAAAGGCACACAACAGGTTCAGTGATGGCAGAAACTTGACTCCCTGGAAAAAGAAAATCTATCTGTCCCTCATCAGCATCCCAAAAAACCCCAAACAAACAGATTGTGGACTTAGGGAGGCTCTTGGATTTTTGCAGCATTACCACTGAGGACTAAAGGTCTTTTATAAAGAAATGTGTCCCCAAGTTCTTGTCCCAGAAGTCAAGAATGTCCCCTCTTGCTTGCCTCTGCTTTGCTGCCCTGTGCATCCCCAGCCACAGTAACAGTGACTTTACAAAGTAAAAACTTGATTAATCAGATATTTTGTCACCCAATGGGTAGATAAAAGCTTCAGAGGATGTTATTTTATGCCAAGAAAGACTTTGCTAGAGGCAGTGGCAGTTTAAACAGCTCCAGCTCTGGAAGGTGGCTTGGATTTGCTGTTGACTTCAGTGACAGCAACACTGGGACTTGCATGGCAGGCAACAACTCCTTTCACCCTTTCCTCCCAACCCAGTGTCAGAAATTGCTGGCCAGACCTGCCAGCTCATTTTTCTATTTACAGTCTGCACAGAATCATTTTCCCCCTCAACCCAAGCAGCCACTGACATAATGCTGCAGATAAATGTCCTGTGGCAGTGGCCTAGCACAAGATAGGATGGGAGAAGGGTCAGTGTGTCGGAAATTGATAATAAATAACATCATTATTTAACTCAGAACTCTCCTGTTAGATATAAGAACTCTGAGACATGCTACAGTCCCTAAAATAGGATAAGAATCATAGTGCTATTAGCTGTTAACACTCTGCAACACCAGATACTTGTTGAAAGGGAGTATTGATCAACAGAGATGGAAAACAGTTTTTTGGCAGCTGTTTGCCAGTTGGAAGTTAATATGGGAGTCAATTAGCACCAGATAAATGTCCCTTCTACAGGATCACCAGCTGAAGCTTTTGGAAGAGGAAGATACAGGCCTGGCTTTAAATATTATCATATTCAGATAAAACCAGATGGGTTTAAATATCAGCACTATGGTCTTAGAAACTAATTTTTCAGTGGAGTGAAAGGGTTAGGGGTGGAAAGCAGAGCAGCTCAAGAATAAGGCAAACCAGCCCACACAGAATGTGTGTTACCCCTCATGGTCCTGGCACCAGCCAGGGGGGAAATGAAGTGATTTTTCCTCCCAATGTAAGGTGGGGGGGGCTGTGACTAAAAACCCAAAACCTGCAGAACCCGCGAGTGGGAGAGGTGGAGCTGCAGAAGGATTCCCTCTGGTGAGGAGAGCCCGGCACTGCACAGGGAATTGCACAAGGCAGCGAGCATGGGAACTACTGGAGAGCTGCTCAGCAGCACCAGGCAGCCTCAGCTGTGTCCTCACCTCTGCTTGTGCAACTCCACCTGCTCAGACACGGCTTCCTACGCCCGCAGGAACCCGGAGAATCCGAGTTCCAACCCCAACCCGTGGCACTTCCTCGGCGCACAGGGCTGGGAATGCTCAGAGCCAGCTGCGGGCAGCATGTGACAAGGACCTTGGGCTGACATTGGGGAGGTTTATCTTGAACAATCTGTGTGCTCCTGGTGCAGGGCAGGCTCACGGGATAGGATATCAGCACACGTCAGTCCCAGCAGTGGGGGCTGCCAGCCCGACCTCCTCCAGGAGCAGGAGGGGAGGGTTTATCAGCATTCCCAGTTTGGGCTAAACCAGCCGATTGTATTCATAAAATCCCAGAATTTCACAGAATCCCAGGTTTGGGCTGGGAGGGAACCTAAAGCTCATCTCACCTTCCACTGCCCCAGGCTGCTCCAAGCCCAGTCCAGCCTGGCCTTTCCTCCCCACACATGACCTATAAGCTGAAGGCTGGCTCATCCCTGCTTTGTTGATGGAAGTCCTTCACTCACTAAGTTAATCACCAAACCAAGCTCCCAACAATTCACTGCAAATGGGTGGAACCCTGGCCTGCTCATATCCCTGATGACAGAACAATCGCTGCAGGTTTGTTATCTGCAGCTGCCAGGGCATGGTGGCAGGGCCTGTTCAAAGGAGACATGAATAAATAAATAAATAAATAAATAAAATGTACCTGGTTTTCAGCACACTCAGATGTCCCTGAAACACTTGGTTTCAACGTTTGCTACATCTTCCTGCCACAGCATTTACACTTGTGACTGGAAATCTCTGCTTTTTCCCTGTAACTCTGGGTGGAGTTTTGCCCACTTTATCCAATAAATCCCTGCCCCAAGCAGGTGCTGAGAACTGACAAGAGGAATGAGTTTGGCTTACCAGGAGCTCGTCTTTCCGTTTTGCATCCATTTCAAGGAAGTGTCATGAGGGTGTCAAGTGCTTTCCCTGCAATCTAGCCAGTCCTGGGAAGCAGCCACTTCCTTCCCAGCTTTCAACACCATCCTTGAAAAAGATAAACATGGAGAGCATGTGCTAGGAGGAGATAACTCAATGAGTAAAGCTTTTGGGAATGGGAAAGGTGAAAGAAAACCAGCAACTGGTGGCATTGCTTCAGCACAATACAGGGCACAGGATATAATTTTGGGAGTCTTTAACACAATGCAGGTAAAAGTTGCTGGCTGGCAAAGTGAGCCCAGTTTTATAGCATTAGAAAAATCACTCTGGTTAGACTTTTAAAGTTACAAATCAATTTCCCAGATTTGGCTTGCAGAGCTAAAGCAAGTACTCAAATATTGGAATACAAAAGCAAAATGAAAACTACACAAAAACTTTTAAATAAATATTGTTTCTTTGAACATCACCATTTATTCTTGATCTCAGGCTGAAGATTCAGCAAGTCTGATATAAGTAGTTTGTACCTACAAGCCTAAAAGAGATCAGGCTTATAGGCTACCTATTTAAATCTGGGTTTAGGATAAAGTATCCCTTCCCAAGCTGAGATCAGATGCAGAGTGGCAGCTCTAGTTTTAGGCTCCAACTTTCAGGACATGTGCCACAGCAGCTGCAAAAATGGCCTGAGGAGGAAAAGGAATGGTCCAGTGACTCTTAAAATAGAATATGGGAAGCCTAAGTGCAAAGGCTTGATATAACAGGGATAAATTCCTTTGCAATGTCAGCTATGCCTGTAAACTGATGGGGAATTGAGCACTCAGCCTGGATTTTGAGTAAAATCCTAACAAAAACTGGAAAGAGTGGCTCTGAGAGGGCTCACACTGCTCGGGTGAGCTGAGTCTGCCCAACAGTGACCTCTGAAGGGGGCAGAGGATGGAGGGTGCTGCTTCTGCTTTCTAGAAGCAAGTGCAGCTCATCACACAGTGGTAAGCCGGGCTCCAGCCTCCCCAGGTTGGCCGAGCTGCTTTTGGACGTTACCTGCCCCTTGTCGGCCTCCCGGCCCCATTCCGTGTTTGCTGGTACCACCGTGTGGCCAAGGGGAGGAACAGGCTGTTAATCACGGCGTGTTAATGAGCTAAACGGCCCCGCACAAATCCCCACATCCACCGGGCTGGGGCAAGGAGGCACCGGGATTGCCCAACCCAACCCTCCCCTGCCAACGTGCCTCAGATCCAGCTCGCCTCTGAAATCATGGATATTTTCTTTGCAAGAGCAATTAATTCAGTATCAAGGGAGCTTTTCTCTGTGGGGCTTGGCAGCACAGAAGTTAATTGGATCATGGTATGGCAGGGAAACCTGAGCACCTCCAACCAGGCTGCAGGCCAGCAAAACCCATCCACCAAACACCCTCAGCATAGGAACAACCTCTGCTGTTACCTCCAGTAAGAAGGAAACGATGAGAAAAGCTAATTTAATTGCCCAAGTTTATAATCAGTCCTTGGGCTAAACTCAGAACCCCCAGTACAGGAATGTTCAGCTCTTGTGCTGAGGCAAGACTGAATTCCATAGAGAAGCACCAAGACACCACTTCATCAGAATAAAAAGAAACAAAATCTGTCTGGGCAATGCTAAAATAGTAATCCAGAAGAAGAAGATTAATAGTAATCTAATAGTAACTCCTCTCCAGGAGGAGACTGCCACATACCTCTGCACAGCAACCAACAAACTTGAGAGCAGGGGAGAAGAAAAAAAAAAAGAAAAAAAAAGACAAAACTGTTTTAAATAAAGGGTCTTTAAAAAGCCCAGTCTTTCACATCAGAAATCTTCTAAAGCCAGCTTACTAAAGATCTGCATTAGCCTCAATGAATTTGACTCAACCACAGCTCCCCCTGTGCCATATTCCTTCCCATCCCTCACAAATGATGGGCTCACTCTGCAAATTGTGAGTTTAACTCAAGCTCCATTTCATCTCCACCAACTGCAGGAGAAGGTGCCATTTCTCAGGAGTTATAGTCAGCAATATTAGTCCCTGGGTGTGGTATTACCATATCTGGGATGATTTAGGGACAATGAAATCCCTGTGCCATCCAGCTGTGTGATTCTTCTGACACAAATGATCCTGCAACTCAATATCCTCTGGATGCACTCACTGCACTCAGTCCTTTTTCCTTCCTTGTTCCCTTTCAGCCCACCCGTGGCAGGGCTGGGATGGGAGGATACAGCTGCTCCTTCCAAAGAGAGCTGAGCTCTGTGAAGGCAAAAGGAAAACTGCTGCAGGGGGAAATGATTCTGAAACTCAAAACCCTTAATCCTAGGCACTGCACTGGGAGGAGCAGGGACCTGGGGAGTTCTCCTGGCATGGTCCAGTTCACCTGCTCTCATGGCTTTTGGCCCAATCCACTTCCAGTTTAACAGAAACACATGGCTGGGGGAAAGCTGATTCTGTAGGATATTGGGAAGCTGGCAACTTGCTCATATTAACTTCTGCTAAATTTGATTATCACTGCTTTGGGGGAGAGTCCAGAGAGTTTGCTCTATAATTGATCAGTAATTTCACTCTTCTTAAAATCCCAGCAAAATCCTGATGTATTGGGGAAACAAGGATCATCCCCAGTATCCACTTCCAGCATCCCAAAGGCTTCAGACCTGTGCAAAACTTGGCCATTCTTTGTAACTTCACCTATTAAGGAGCAAATAAATGACATATTTTATGGATTTAACTCATACTGGTGCCCAGCTTCAAGGCCTGCTATGGAGCACAGAACTCATTTGCCTTTCTGTTGCCAGTGGTGACTTTCTGGACCCTGGATGTGACATTTCCCAGAGCTCCAGCAGGACAAAATCCCTGCTGCTGCAGAGCCCACCCAACAGAGCAGCCTGCAAATTGCACCTGGCAGCACCAATCCCACTCCCAGCAGATACACAAGAGACAATTTTCCATGTAAAATGATTACAATTTAGCAGAAAAATGTCTGCTCAGCTTCAGGCATTCTGGCAGGCAGCGATGCAGATTTGTGGTGCCTCTAACCACAACCCAGGCACGGGCTGCAGCTCAGTGCCTGCTCCCCAGCTTTAATTTACACAGCTAATTAGTTGGATTTACTGGCTTGGGCATCCCTCACCCTCTCTTTGCTTAAGGAGAAATGGATGAGCCCCGCCTGTCGAGTGAAGCTCAACAGGCCAATAACTCCAGGGCACATCCAGTGGGAAGCATCTCAGATGGAGCAAGCCCTGGAACCTCTGCTCCAAAAATATCCACTGCTTTCAGAGGAATTCAGGTGGCAGACACGGCTTAAAATCACTATTTTTGTGCTTGGCTGGAGAAAACATCCTGCAAGGAACCACACAGGTCAGCAGAGGCTCCTGGGGAGGTGGAGAGGTGGAGTTAAGGAGTAACTTCTTCAACAAAGAGCAACCCTGAGGTCCCCCTTCATCAGCAGCACTTTGTTTAATGACTGGGGGGTGAAGAGGTCACCCAGCCAGTGATGGACACCAGGAACATCAGAACATTCCAGCTGGCTCCAAACCCAGTTCCTTTGGGAGTGCTTCCTCATTTGTAGATGCCCAGCAAGGTAGGACTCTACAAAAGCAAGGTAGGCCATTTCAAACTTTCTGATTTTAAAAGATTTAATTATTATTTTCCTTTCCGCAGCCACATCCCACTGCGTGGCCGCTCCAGCGACTTCTCAGCAGCTTTGGGGGCTGTTTCTGGGTGGGGTTTAATGAAGATTATTAAACAGGATTATTCATCACTATTTCTTTTCTGTCAGACATACCAGCTACGGGAACACAGGACGGAGCAGTTCCTAGGGGTACATCCCAAACTGCCCTTTGTGCGTGCAGCCGCTCCAGAGCACTTCCAGCACTCCTGACATCGGAAATTTCTGGATGTGAAACTCTGCCCTGCTCGTTTTCACTGGATTCCCTCTGAAATCAGCACAGGTTGAAACAGGTCACTGAACTTAATCACAAACAGACACTGAAATCCCAGGGAAAGCCAAGCAGAAATGGAAAAAATATTCCATCTGACAGTCACTGAAGGAGACGTTTACACAGGGGGGTTTGGGGTTTGGCTCTGCTCTGGAGTCTAAAGTAGCAGCTATAAAAATGGTGCATTTTTACTCAAAAAAACCTCATCTCCTGCTTAGTCACTACCCCAGCCAGGTCTGGATTCGATTAGCAGGAGCAACAATATTCAAGTTTAAGTGCAGAAATGTAACACATCATCAGTTTTATGGAGCCAGTTCTGGTTTCACTCCCAAGAAAAGCTCACCAGAATTTACTTTTCTCTGCAGCAAGATCACTGTATTCCTCCCCACTTTGTACAGTGCTACATTTTAGAAGATAAAGATAATTTATCTCAGTAGATTCACTTACATGTTCTGGTTTCAGCCTCCAAGTAAGCCAAGGCTCTAAAAACATCCTGCAGTGATCTAGCTTTTAGACAAGGAAACCTCGCTTTTAGGTAAGGAAATCTTGCTTTCTCAGGTGTGAATTACAACAATTAATTATCTGAATGAAAACACAAACACAGACATGCACAAAGCAAATGTCCTTAAACCACATGAAGTGAACTAAAGGCAGGAAAAATTAGAGAGCATTAAGAACAGTCCAAGCCAAACCGTATCCAGCTTTATTAAAGGTACTTTTCATGAACAATCATGGTAATTTAGGCAGGACATGGGCTACAATCTGCAACATTTTACAACAACTGTCAAACTCCCCTCCCTTTGTGGACTACTGAAATGGAAAGTTGCTAAAAACCGTTCAGAATCTTCAGTTCATACTTGTAGAGGGCAAAGTTTAGAGTGAGGGTGGACACGTTCACATCTGCACGTTGTCTGACAACTCTGCACAAACCCACCCTGACTTGGAGAGGAAAATAAAATTTAAAAGCAGGTTTCTGTATCTAATAGGATCCACAATAGAAAAGAGGAAGCGCAGCTCCTTTTTGAGCCAGTACATCCCAGATTGGACACCAGAAATCTGGATCATCTGACAGTGGACTGAGTGTGGTCCATCCCAAAATGCCAGTTCTGCTGAGGTTTGGAGTGGCGGGCTCTGGGTAAACAGGGAGACACCAAAGGAGAACTGATGGCATTGGGATTTGGAGCAGGCAACAGCATCTTGGGAGCTTTGATGTTCACTTGGACACAACTGACACGCAGCATGGGGGATTCCCTTCTTCCTCCCTGCAGGAAGGGCCCTTCTTCCAAAAACTGGGGGACTGGCAAAAGCTTTTCTTATTAAAATTTAGGTTTTGAGAAATAGACTAAATGACATTTGTCCCCATTGCCCCCCACCCCCCCTCCCCACCCAGAACACAACAATGAAGCGGTCTGTGTGCTAACAACATAGCTTAAAAAAAAGTAAACCAAAATTCTGCATTGTTATAAAACTTGATAAAAAATAGTATTTCAAACTGTACAGTCACCAGAAGTACACAGTTATCAAAAATTCACACGTTTTACTTGGCTTCACCAGCACCTTCAGCTTTCTGTGCCTGAAAAGGAAAAGGGGAACAAGTCAACATGTTGAAAAAGTGGCCACTCATTTTTCTACATAGCCAAACCCTGAGCAGAACGAATCCTCTCTGGGCTGCAGAGCTCTGATTTTCAGTAAAATTAAATTTAACATCTGTGGCACCTTAAAAGACAACCTAGAAGTTGCTTTTCGAACTTCACAGAAGAACAGTAACTTCCGTGTGGCAACATCCCCTGGCAAACAGACAGCTTTAACTCTTTACCAACACCCCCCATCTGTGTTCAGTGTCTTGAGCAACACTCGCGGCTGCCACAAGCCAAGACCTGTCCTGGTCCGAGAGGGAAAGGAACCAATCCTGGTGCCTGACAGGCTGTTGGGATACCTGGTCTGTTTTGGCATCTCCATTTTCTGCGGGGTTGTTTCCCTCCTTGCCAGCATCAGCTTTTCCCTTCTTCCCCTTGGGCACCTTCTCGCTCTTCTGTAAATGCAAGGCAAGATTTGCTGTCAGCTCCAAGACACGAGGGGTGTCAGAGACCCTGAACGAGGGGTGCTGCCCCCAAGGAACACAGCACAGCAATGTTTTGTTTGTTAAGGGATTCACAGCAAGCCTCAGGTCTCCGCTTTGGTATTTTTTATGCAAATTCTGTAAAATCTGCAAATTTTCAGTTCAGCTTTATGCAGCTCCATTTCCTCGCTGCACAGCTGTTAATCAAAGCTTTGTGAGTTGTTATTGTTGCCAGGCAATGCCAAACCTCACCACCCATTTACCTTTCCAAACAGCCCTGACCCCACTCACCTTTGGAGCTGCTTTTTTAGGTTTGGGCTCTGGCTTTGGGGGAGCAGGCTTCTGCAAGGGACAGAAAATCTGTGTTAGAGACTCATGGAATGGTTTTTAAAGCCCCTCCAGTGCCACCTCACACTGTCCCAGGGTGCTCCCAGCACTGTCCAGCCTGGCCTTGGGCACTGCCAGGGACAGTCACAGCTTCTGTGGGCACCCTGTGCCAGACCCTCCTAGGCAGGAATTCCTTCCCAATATCCCAGTCCTCTGACAGTGGGAAACCATTCCCCCTTGTCCTGGCACTCCAGGCCCTTGTGACAAGTCCTGCTCCAGAGAAACAAACTACTTTTTCTTTTTTATTTAACATTCAGCTCAAATAACTTAGTTTTAGGAAAGCAAATAAAAACATTTTAAAGTGCAGCAGATATTTTGTTTGTCCGTTATTTTACCACTCCCATAGCACCACACAATGGGGCAGGTCCTTAAGGCAGGAACTTAATTTTCACCTCCAGCTCTGACACGCATTTACACACCCAGTGGTCATGTCTAAAACCACCAAGTGTTGTGACATTGTGACACCTCTGCCCAGCAAGAGGATACTCACAGCAGATAACCGTGCTGATCTCCGCTGGGGCTGTTGGAAAAGGAAAACAGTTCTATTGAAATGACATGGAATATGAACTCTCAAAATCTCACATATCTGCTCTCTTCCCAAAGCAGTAACCCCCCAGGAATTATGCTCATAGTTCTTTAGGTTTTAGAAATTAAGGTAACAGTTCCCATCTTCTGCGTTCTCAAGAAACAAGAGGCAATGCCATTGGAATTACCAATAGCTAATGATAATTTAGTAGATTTTTCATGCCTAAAAGTAGATTTCCGATAGTTAAAAAAGAGTTAAGACTTGGAAAAGTCAGAATCAATTGAGACCAACCCTCCTCCCTACTCCCCAGTTATTCTGACGACGTTAAACCTCATCTTCCAACAGAAACACTTGATGATCCAACTTTCTCAGAACACTGAACTTCTTACCTCATCCTTAACTTTGGCCTTATCGCCCTTGGTCTCTCCTTCAGCCTGGGGACATGGACACAGGTTGTAGGGACAAGTGATGGAGCGAATTCTCAGTCACCAGCAGCTATTTTACCACCCCCCCCCCACCAA
>VZTB01001751.1:76528-88953 GCA_013397245.1 Thryothorus ludovicianus
AAAAAAGATGTTAAATCGATTCACACAGGTGCCGGCTGCCCGTGCCAAGTGTCGCGGGAAGCTGGGCTCCTTCCAAGAGGGGACATCGCTGTCACCTGGCACAGCCACAGCTCCTGTGTGACAAACCCGACCGAAGATCTCCACCACCACCTCACTGTGCCCCAAACTTTTCGCTTCTTACTTGAACCCCATGCATTAAAGTCCCCTAAGGAGCCACCTTTCCCCCGTTCCCTGCCCAGGTAAACGCAGAGGCTTTTTCAGACCTCAGCTGCACATTTTTCCAGCCACGCTGATTTTTCCCTTCTTCAACCCATAAAAATTAATGATGGAGGTTCAGTTCTCACTGACAGAAGCCTGTGGCTCTGTTCCCACAGATTCACTGGAAAGATGCACTCCTGAAACTCTTGAGTTTGCCCGGGTAACTCATCTCCACCTCTAACAAAGGGAGGCTCACAGGGGAAATAACAGGAATTGCATTTACTGGAATAACTGGTGCACAAGAAACGTACAAAGTCAGCTAACAGGAACCTTTTGCCACTGCTTGAAGGACTCTTCCTCCTCCCCTACTCCAGTAATGCCTTTTATAAAATGGATTAAAACTTCCCACACAAGTATTTTACAAACCAGTTCCTTCACTTACCTCATCTGCAACAGGACCAGGACTATGTGGAAAGCCACCAACTGTGGCTTTTGTCACCTGTAGAGTCATAACACAATGGAAAACCTTTTTTTTTTTTCATTAAGGCAAAAATGCATTTTTTGAGTAGTAGTCTCCCCATCAGCCTGGCAAAGCAGACTGGAGAGTTTCCATCTCATGGAGAGTACACTGTTTCCACAGTTTCCTGAAACATGGAGAAAATAAAAAATACAGGGAAAGAAGCTTAAAATCAGCATTATTATTATCTCTCATTATCTCGAGTAGGCAGTATCCAAATTCTCTTTGCTACTCACACAAAGGGTGGTACCTGCACACAGCTTCACTTGGGCAGGCTTTGGAGTATCAGTAAACTGCTCACACTTCACTGTAAAAATAACCTTCAAATCATTCCCAGGCTAACAGGAATCACATGAGGAGTCTGTCACAGATTAAATATTATTATATTAAATCTGGATTCCAGCTTCATCACACCTTAAAATAAGCAGCTCTACATACTTTTAAACATTCAGGTTATTTTTTAAATAACTTTGGTATGAATATATTTTATTCCCAGTTTGACTACACAGTTCTCTTCACAATCACAGGCCAAGTGCTCAGTGTGCAGCACTTAAAAGGCTCTTAAATCTGCATTTTGTGGTTTTCACCTGGAGGTAAGAAGAAACACTTCAAACCCAGCAACAGCTGGTACTGCCACACCTGTGTGTGCAATCAGGAGCAAAAATCAAGACATTTTCAGTTTTGATCACAGGGACGGAAACCAGGAGGAATCAGAGACAGAAACAATCTTGGAAATCAGTTTGTCCATCTCCCTGCCAATGGAAAACTGAGAACAAGTAATACTCCACAGCTGCTCTGGCCACTGCCATTAACATCAGCCAAACAGCCCTTCTGAACTGTTGTGGCTGGGCTCAGAGGTTGGTTTTGGCTACTGTAGTCCTGAATCAAGCCCACCCTCACTCCCTGGAACTCCCTCAGAGGGTTTGCCATGTGGTAGCCATCACCTGTGTTTAGCCAGTTTCCTTCCTGGGAAGGTTCATTCCCAACTAATCCTTTTTTCCTGCCTGCTCAGAGCCTTTCCCAAGGTCAGTGTGGTCCAACACCAGCACCTTCTGCACCTGGGTTTTCCCCACATACACTGCTCAGGAAAGATCTCAGAACCTGCTGAAGCTTTGGAGCAGCTTCTATTTCTTCACAAAGCTGGGAAGCCTTCCTTTAGCTCTCTGGAAGCCAGGAGTGGATACATCCACCCCAGCAGTCAGGTGGGGAAAAGTCAGGATGCTCTGAGTAGGCAGTGGGGAATGTCCCTGACACCAGGAATAATCCTGTCCCTGCAGGAAGCAGGGCTCTCTTGATGGGACAGCAGAGGACATCTCAACGGAAGATTCCCTACTGCAAAGCCATGGAAAGAACCCAAGCCCAGACTGATTTAACAGGACTGAACTGGTTTGGCTGGGCCAGTTCAGGAGGAATCAGAGAACTGCAGGAGGCTCATTGCAGTTAACTTCTTATCACCGGAACACCTGGCCTGCCAAGGACCCAGCAGGGTGCAGGTATCTGTCCCCAGGGCAGGGAGGTGACACAGGACGGCACCACCTTCCTCAGCAGCATCACAGCCCAGGAGAGTTCACAGCAGCCATCCCTGCCCGGGCAGGGCCCCAGAGCTCCTGGAGCAGCCCCGACGGACCCTGAGCCAGTCCTCTGAACACCGTGATCCCCAGAGCCCAGCACCTGTGTCATGCAGACACCGGACACAATCTCTCAAAGAAGTCTGCTCTCTTGTGCTCCAGGGCCTGCAGGAAGCCCTGGATCCTCTCCTCCCGCAGGGCCGTGCATTTCTGCAGCAGCGTCCGCCGGCGCCGCGAGTCTCCGTGTGCTGCACACCCCTCCTGCTGCAGCTTCTTGCTCACGTAAGCCTGGTCCCTCTCCAGCTGCTGCCGCCTCCTCTCCTCCAGGTAGGAGTCTCTGGCCTTCTGGAGTGAAAAGCAGCCAGTGTTAGCAGCTTCCCAGGCCTCTCAGCTCACCTGGGCACAGGGGGAGGACAAGCAGCCTCTGCCTGGCCATCGATCTGCTGGGTCACTCAAGGCTGCCCCTTCCACCTCGAGGCAGCTTGCTGGAGTGCTTACAGAAAATACAGGGATATCCTTCTGGGCCTTCCCTCCAAGACACGACTCTGCTCAGAGCATTAACTCCTAGTCAGAACAGATAAGTCAGCACAGATTGTGGGAAAACCTTCAGATACTGGAATCGGAGAGGAACAGCTACAAGAGAACTTCTGAACCCTAGTCATGAACCCTCTCATCCTCACCAGTGTTATCACAGCATTTCTGATCCTATTCCCCTGGCTGCTGAAAGGTTTTAGGGGATTCCAAACCATGACTTACAGGGCAATTCTTTGAGATGATCCAGTATTGAGCTAATCAGCTTTAAAACAAAAGCAGGAATAAGCTCAGCATTCCCAAATTTCTGTGATCTAAGGATGTACTGGCTTGAGACACAGCAGGAGAAAGGCAAAGGCAGGAGCCATCCTTGTCTACCCTTCAAGTATTTAAAATATTTTGTTGTAGAACATCACTTTTAGATTTCTCCTTATTGCACATGTCCTGGCCTGCAGCTTCCAACAGCAAAAACACATCAGCAGGCAGGAATATTAAGGTTCTATTTTTAACAACTGTAAAACTGGTCACTGTGACATAAACTCACAGACACACACGCTTGGGAAGTGCTGGTCTTTCAAAGAAGCAAGAAGAATAATTACTCTAATGAGAGCCTGACTCATCCCCACACTTTTCCTGAGCCCAAGGCAGCTGTGGCTTTGGAAATTAGCTTTTGTTGTGCTGGGAATGTGAACAGAAATATCCCCAGCCCTGCAAACCCAGTGAATAGATGCACTCCAGGGCTGACTTGAACTCAAGGACCATCAGCCTGTGGAGCAGACCTCCACACTCAAAGTGCAATTCTGTTAATAGCCCAGAAAGACTCAGCTCACCACTGCAGGGGAGCCAACACCTGCATTCCTTCCTGAGATCTACCAGGTACCAAAAGCTGATCCTGGGCCTCCATGGTGAACAACAGGCTGGGAAATCCAATGGCAGCCATTAAAAGTGATGCTGTTTGAGCTGATGGGAGGAGGGTATCACATGGGAGGAGAAAACCTCCAAATCCAAAGGGGTTTTCTGTACCTTGTCACCCCTTCCATCCTCATCCCAAAAGCAGCAGCACATTCCCAAAGCAGACACAGCTGCTGTGAAACATTCTGGCTTCTCCCCAGCCCTCACTGACAGCAACCCTTCCACCAAGAGAATCTGCTTCGAGAGCTCTTCTGGATTTCAAGATCACCCATTTTAAATTTCAAACAACCCAGCTCCTAAATCTCAGTTCCTCTGAGGGAGGAATCCTCCCTTTGCACAACTGTGAGGGTTCCCTGGAGAAAAAGGGCAGCCCCAGACACTGCAAAGTGGCTCTTACAGAGAGAAAACTGACCAGAGAACAAATGTGGACAATGGTGTCACGAGCTGCTAGCATGGCATGAACACATCCAGCCACCAAGCAGAACTAAGAAAAGATGAGAATAGCTGGGAACAGAAGCTGCATTTGTTGCCTGTCAGAAAGCAGCACCAGGAGCAAAGTCAGAACAGTGACCTTACTGTTCCAGACAGAGGCCAAGCTCATGGCAATGACAAACACTACTGCCTTTTTTGCTTCCCTCTTCATGCAGAAGGTGAACTGCCATTAGTTGTACTAATACAATGAATTGCTGGTAGGAAAAGGGCAGACTTGGGCCAGAAATAGGAACAAAAGAGGTTAAGGACATGGAGAGTTTGGATGCTGCCAGACTGGCTGCACTTGATTAAATTCAGCCATAACCACAACTGGCTATAATCTCTTTGACAACTCTCAGGGGTGAGCAGGGTCCCTGAAGGTAAAAAAGGGCAATGTAATGCCTGTTTTTTAAAAGAAGACCCAAATAATTAAGGAACAGCCACATTCAGCAGCAAGTTATGGTGGAGATTAAGAGCAGCCACGCTGAGGTCCCTCTGCCAATCACTGCTGTCTGTGTCACGAGCTGCTGCCCCCCACATTTCTGCATCAAGAGTTCAAGCTCTCACACTTGTTTTGCTTAAAAATAGCCAAACGACTGTATCAGAACCAGGTCAGGGAGAGCTCACAGCACCAGATCTAAAAGCAGAGGAACAATGTCAGGGAGCAACAGGAACAATCCCTTCAGCAGGTACATCTGGACCCACCAGAAAGAGGACACTTGCCCACAGACTCACAGCTCAGGCAGCCTCATTTCAGCTCCCAGAAAGGAAACTCTAAACCCACTTGTTACAACCCTAAAACCAACAGTGGAGTTGGAGGCAGAGCAGGTGAGTGCTCCCTGCTTGTTCCAATGTGAATGCAGCACGTGCTTGAGCCCTGGTGAAGTGTCTGAGCTGAACTGGCAGATTTCACCCTGTGGCAGAGCAGGAGCGTTCACTTGGTGTGTGAGGCTGGGACAGATGCTCCAGCTGGTGGAATGAGCAGTGAGGAACAGAGACAGTGCTGACTTTGGATATTTCTGGGTCTTGCAGAAAGTAGAGGAGCCTGGCCACACACCAAAATGTTCTAACAAGCCACAGGGGTAAAGGAGAAGCAGCACATGAGCTTTGACTAAAACAAGATCTTAACTAACAACCACTGCTCCCATTTTGCAGCCTCTGTCTCACCTGGTCTCCAGCTGCTGTGCAGGTAACACCTGGGGCTGGGCTTCCCACTTCCCCAAGGCTCCCTTACCTGTAAAGCACTGTAGTTCATCTGGAACTGAAGGATAGCTTCACACAAGTTCCAAAAGGAATATTCTGGCCACAAGACTGATTGAAACACCAGGCATGAATGGGATGTCTGCAGAAAGCAAGATCACCAACAATTTAATCATTGAGCAAGAGAGAAAGTCATTAAGATGCAACTCTGTTGGGCAAACTATGCCACTTTCCCCACAAAGGTTTTACCTAGGCTGTGTTATCAGATTCTACTAAAAGTGAGGTAAAAACCAGCTAGGAGAGTCTGAAATTGCAGAGTGTAGAGTCATTCTAACTCGTTTTTAATGCTGGGACACCAGTCATCCACTCCTGCAAAGGCATCAGCAGAATTCTTTCTAATGCTGTGCTGGTCTTCAGAGAGGTATTTTTAATAGCTTAAGCATCATAGACTTATAAAAAACCTAAAATAGCAACACTGGAGCACCAAAGGCTAAGGGAATAACAGTTGAACTGAGGATGAGGACATGACATTTAAGCCATTCTTCAAATGACATCTCATGATATTCCTTACTACCCACTCATGGCATTTAAACTGCTTAATGAAGCCAGGAGTTGTGGTGCACTGAAGATATCCTTGAGCTGCACGATGAAAGATTTCAAGTCAAAACCTATTTTTGCCACCAAGTTCCTCACAGTTTCAGGTAAATATGACTGCTAAAACCATCCAACACTTCACAGGACTCCTCTACCACCAAGAGGAGCAAGCAAAGTGTTGTTTCATAGCATCAACATTTTTGGTGTGCCCAAAAATAGGGGGAGGAGAGGGAATGCCTTGGTAGGTAAGCATAGCTCAGGCCAGACAACTTCTGAGAACTTGCCAATTAAATAATTTGGAATAGGAACATTTCATGTGGTTGCCTAAAGGCAGTTGGGCTTTGGTTCCAAACTGTACATGTAAAACAACATGTGAGATTCAGCTGAAGCAGCTCCACTCAAATGTTCTCTACAAGCAAGTAATTGTCTAAAGGTGAGGAGAGGAGCAAAAATATGAGAATTCATGATTTTAGGCAAATACAGAATGGCAAGAAACAGATTGCTCAGAGGTGCCCCAGCACTCAGTCCATCCTGGAAGTTACCTAACCCCAGCAGGAGGAGTTTCAGAGCCCTCACATCTGCTTGCACCTCCAGTCAGTGGAACACCAGCATTCCCTGAGGTGAGGAGGGAATATCCCAAGGAGAAAACAAGACTTTACCTGCCAGAGCAAGAAATCACTGAGGCGAACCTCTCCAGAGGTTCTTATCAGCAGGTCTGGGTCGGGGGAGTTGTTGGTGTACAGACATTTATCCAGCAGGGATTCAGACACGTCACTGAAAGACAGACACAGTTCCTTGGACCCCTTTCCTGACCTGATGGACCTGGCACAAACCAGAATTAAGGGGTTTTATGTAAACTCAGGGCTGCAAATTAAAACTGGGTGGTGGAGCTGAACTGCAGTCAGTCATCAGCTTGCTTCTGACAGACACTGCTGTCTGCTCCACGGGCTATTCCAAATGCTATTTCAGCCCCCAGAGCAGCCCACTCCATGCTCTTTGAAACACAACACAGTGGTGGAAGCAGACTGTGAGGGCTTCCATCTGGAGCAGGGAGCAGAGTGTAACTATTCCTTCTCCTTCAGGGTGGAGGAACAGTGCAGCATTCATGATTCATCAGTTGTTTGACCTCATAGCTAAGACTGTCAGCCAAGCAGCCAATTGTTGTGGCATAAAATCTGCCTTCACACTGAAACTAACTTAAGACACAGACCTAATTTCTCTTCTGTCATGGTTGTGTACCTATCACCATGGTAACTGAAATAATAAAAGCCAAACACTGCATAGTAACTTTAAGTCATTTGTTCCAGTCACACTGGTTTAATGAGATCTATTTAAAAGCCACTTGGCCTCTGAGAGGTTTCTCATGCAGTGTGAGTGGTAGGACAGGCAGGATTCAGCCAGAAGCCTCACACAGAAAGCCAAGAGTTACCTGGGTTCCAGCAGCCCTTGTTCCACCCCCCAGGCCATCTCCCTGACAGCATTGCTGATCTCGTGTCTCGATGTGTATGCAAAGCACACATTGAGGAAGCACCTGCCAAGAGGAAAAGATGTGAAAGGCTCATCCTGGGAAGGTCCAGCAGATGACAGTGATGTGTACTCGTAGGACCAAGAAGAAAAAGAGGTGTAGCATGTCTGACAAGCCCCAGCCCTCAGGAAGAGGGGGAAGATGTGAGGTGTCAGCTCTTTAAACTGAGTGTCACTCACTTGTTGTAGTTCCTGGTTGCCAGCACAGCTTGGGCAATCAGCTCCTGGATATCCACGGGCAGGAGGGGCAGATCCCCCAGGACTCGGATGCACACCCCGTGCTTCTTCAGGTTCTCCCTGCACCCAACCAGAGTGGGGACCACAGAAAACACATCAGTCTCTACTGCACAAGTGCCAACATCCACCCACAGCTTCAGCAAAACTGGCAACTGGAGAAAGGTAAAACCACCAAGGGGTTTTCAGGTGTGCAAAACTGGCTGAGATTTGATGATCCCACACCATTTCATAAAGGCACAGTGACCATTCACCAGTTGCTGAGGTACAGACATAACCAAAGGACCAGGAAATGACCACAGACAAGGCATCCCAACCTATGGAAGCTTAGAGTGCAACCACAGGCTCTGGGCACCTCTAACTAACCAAAAATTAAGACAAAGTTTTGATTTTTCATGGAAACAACATCTGGCACTCTGTGTTTCTGACTGTGGGGTGTTTATCTGAACACTGTCCTTGTCCCCATGGTTTGGATGGCACAGTTGTCACAAATCTGCACGCATGCACAGAGCCCTACACCCCTCCCAGGCAGGCACAGCCCCTCCAATCTCTGCCTGGAGCTGGGGAAGGCTCTCCTCACTTAATCCATTCTCACAACTTGTAACATCCCTGCAACTCGTGGTGTCCTGCTCCAGTTCCCCCTGTGGGACAGACATGGGGGACTCACTGCTCCTCCAGGAGGCGGCTGAACTTCTGCCTGGCCAGGTCCATGAGCCCATCCACCTCCTCCTTGGAGCGTTTGAAGTTCTCAATGCTGAAGGCATAAACTGTCACCTCCCGAATGCCCAGGTTCAAGCACCACCGCAGCGTCTGCCAGGAGACAAAATGTAACAGTCAGGCCAGCAAGGCACACAACTTCTCCCTGTAAAACCTTCCTGTGGTCCCCAGGAGGCCAGGACTGGATCAAAAGAAACTACTACAAAAAATATGAACCTCCCTAAATGTGAATTTCAGATTAACTTTAGAGAACAGGAGGAAAATATCACTACCTAACCCATGATGAGAACCCATCACAGGGGACTCATCCAGCCAGGAAAAGCACCACTGGTTTATAAAGTACATAATACTGTACCTTTCAAAACATTTTCAAAGAAAGTCAACCTGTTTCACAGAAATAAAAGCCTTGAGTTCTGTTAGGTAGATATTTTAATTGAGTACAAAACAGAAGAAAAAATAACTGAACAGAACAATGTTGCAAGACAGAGAGAGGGAGGAGCTGAAGCTGTGAATCCTGATGATGAACATCAGCTCCAAGCACAGGCCTGGCTCCAGTGAACAGAAGGAACACAGGACGCCAGTCCAGCAGCAAACCCAGCCCAAACTTCCACCACACAAAGGCAGAAAACATCCTCCCCACCTGTGCCAGCTTATCAAAGCCTTGGGAGTGTCCCTGCTGCCTCTCCACGTGGCACTTCTGGGCGTAGCGGCGATTGCCGTCCATGATGAAGGCGACGTGCTTGGGCATTGGACCTGCCTGGGAATTGGGGGAAGCACAGGAGAGCAGCAGGTGAGGGCCTGTCCCCCCAGGGAGCTCAGCCCCTGTCCCAGCAGCCCTGCGTGCCCCAGGAGTGCAGTGCCACCTCCCAGCAGGAGACACACAGCTGGGATGAGCAAGGTGCTCATCTCCTCCTTGCCAACCCCAGTTTGGGGTCCCCCAAAGAAACAGCTCAGTGCTGACAGCTGCCTAAACTGACAAACTAAACTGCCTGAACTGCTCTGCCCTCCCCATTTCTCTCACGACAGCTGCAGCCATGGAGGAGGGCACACAGGGGTTTATGCTGCATTTTTTTATTTCAGACACAACTATTTTTCACAGACACAACTTCACAAAAGACAAGAAAAGGTCGTAAGACTTCTCCTCACAAAGAGAAGTGTTCTTTTCCACTGACCTCACTGTGCCTCACAAGGGCAGCTCCATCAGTCTCAAGCCTGAGCAACGAGAGAATTTTCCTGGAACTGGTGAGGTTTTGTTCCAATGCTCGGTTTAATTCCTTAGACTCACAATGTGAAGATCTCTCTTCTCTCCTTCCTTCCCTTCCCTGCCATCAGCAAGGGCATAAATCCCTACTGGCAAGCACTGCCTGCAGTCTTGCTCATCTGCAAGGCTAAGTCTAAGTAATCTCCCATCCTGGGATGCAGTTCAGGGATGCACATCCAGTGCCAGCACTAAATGTGCTCTTGCCAACAACCCTCCCTTTCCAGAGCACTGCAGCCACACAGACATTCCCACCCTGAAGAACCTGCCAGCTCTTCACCACAAAATGCACCCGAATCCATCCCTTACCTTAATGATGTTGGCACAGAACCTCTCTATGATGGTCAGCTCACCCTCTCTGATCCACGACATCTTTTGCTGAGAGCTTCTTTCCTTTTTCAAAAGGGAAGATGAAAATAAAGGGGTTAAAGGTGATTGTTCGAGCCCACAGCAAACAAACCACCTGGGAGAAATCTGCTCTGACTTGCTGCTCTGGAGACCTTTGATAAGCAGGCAGTGGGGCAGCTCAGGAACAGGTTCTGAGATTTTTCAGCTGTGTCATCAGTGTGGATTCTGCACCAGCTGGGGTAAGGAAAACCATCCCTGAGTCCTCCAGCCTGCAGGACTGGTTCGTACAGACCCACGGTCTGGGTGCCACCAGCACAAACAGCCCAGAGCCGCACTGGATTCCTGCCAGCATCCAGGGGCAGCAGCAGATCGAGTTACACTGCTGAGTTCATCCTCCCGTGGGCTTCCTCTGCCTCCTCCCCACCCCGAACTGCAGCCACAAAACATGAAGGCTGCTGGACGCCGGGCTGCTCCTAAAGCTGCCCTTGCACGGCTGGGGCTGAGCACACCCAACGCCACGGCTGGCTGCTAGCGGTCAGCGAACGGCCACCGGCCCTTGAGCCACGGTTTGACACGGCCACCCCCAGCCCGGCCTCCGCCGGGGGCTGCGGGCCCGGGCCACAGCGGCGAGCGCCGTGCCTCGCCCCCGCAGCCGGGACACTCCAGCCCCCGGGACCCCGTCCCGCCGCCTGCAGCGAGCGCAGAGCGGGACGCGAACCCAGAGCCGGCGGTGACTCCGCTCCCGGGCCCGCCCGGGCGGGAAGCGCANGTGCCCGGTAAGCCCCGGCTCTCCCCTCAGTCCCTCCCGGTACCGGTACCTGCCCCGGTCCCGGTCCTGCCCCGGCGGCGCCGCCTCAGCCTCCGCCGGAGGGTGACGTGCCCTTCCGCTTACGTCACAAGGCGGCGCGCGCCGGGGGCGGGGCTCCGTGAGGGGAGCGGAGATGGCGGGAGAGGGGACGCCGGGAATGGCTTAACAGGGACAGATTGACCAGAAATTGTGCTTTTGTGAGGGCTAGCACAGGCTGCCCAGAGAAGCCGTGGCTGTCCCTGGATCCTTGGCGGTGTCCAAGGCCAGGTTGGACATTGGGGCTTGGAGCAGCCTGGGGTAGGGGAAGGTGTCCCTGCCCTTGGCGGGAGTGGGATTATTGGGTGGGCGTTAATGTCCCTTCCACCCAAAGCAGTCTGTGTGTCTGTGAAAGGGCTGGGGCACTTTTGAGGAGCTGCAAGGGGACGTGGGTTCCCAGCACAGCCCCCCTGCCCTGGTACCCCCCATTTGGGGTCTAGGCTCCTCAACCCCAGGGAACAAAAACAAAAGTAACCACGCACACAGCATCACCAGCAGCCATTGCCTATGGTCTTTATTAATTTTATTTTTTTTTTTCCAGAAAAGAAAAAAAAAACCACCCCACATGTTACATAGTTGGTACAAAAACAAAAATAAAATGAACAGAGGGGGGAAGCCTGCAGCAGCAGCAGGAACTGAGGATGTCGCCGCAGGGACTCCGGCAGGAAATGTCTTTGGGAAGTGTGAGTAGCTCACCCAGGGCTCACCCTGAGCCCCCCACACACANGGTTGCTAGCAGTAAACATGGATTACATTCTTCCGTCTCCTCGTGGACACTTCTGGGACTCAAGGCTTTCGCCCCAGGGCAGACACCCCTCGCGAGGGACATCTTTTGTTTTTATTTCTCATACATTCAAACACTCCCGTGTCACAGCAGGACCCTGAGCGTGCCCCATCCTCCCCGGCTGTCCCCTCATGCATAGTGCCCGTGGGCAGGACGGGCCATGGTGCAGCAATTTAGTCAATTATTGTCAACATGGGGGAAGAACCACAATGGCCAACACAAGGAGATGCGAATCAATCCCATCTCCTCCAGTGTGGCTTCCCACCACAGATAAAAATCCCTGTTTTCTTAGACCCCAGCACCCCTGGGGGAAACCTGAGTGATTCCCTATTTGCTTCAGCCCAGGGCAGGGATGGTGACAGAGCTCCCACCTGGCAGCTCTGTGTGGGAGAGCAGATCCATCTCCTGCTCCATAACCTACTAGATGCGTTGGACATTTTCTTTTTTTTTTTTTTTCTTTTTTTTCCTTTTTTTTTTTCCTCTTATTTTTGTAAACAATAATCAAGGAGAATACTGAGAGACAGTGGAAGGGTTTACAGAGGTATTTACACACACTAGACATCAGGCAGAGAAATCACCAAATCATTAAAGTGGGAGCAGGGGGGGGAAAGGTCCTACATGATTCTTGAGGACAGGGATTGAGAGGCAGAGACAGGGATTGAGAGGCAGAGACAGGGATGAGGGGGGCAGAGACAGGGATGAGGGGGGCACATATGGGGATGAGG
>VZTB01001751.1:112723-136198 GCA_013397245.1 Thryothorus ludovicianus
CCGAGCTGCGAGCCCCCCTGACGCAGCTGAGGAGGACCCCGAGCTGCTGGTGGACATGGAGATCTTCGTGGACACGCTGCGCAACATGGAGCCCTCGGAGATGCGGAAGGCGCCCAAGGCCCCGCGGCAGCCCCGGCCGTCGGCGCTGGGCCGCTGTGCAGCTCTGCCCCCCATCCACGAGCACCGCGTGGCCCCCCGCGCCCCCCTGTCCCTGCCCCAGGCCCTGCGGGAGCTGCTGGCGCGGGGCCCGGCGGGGCGGCCCCAGGAGACCCCCGAGGAAGAGGAGGAGGAGGAGGAGATCGAGAATCCCTACCTGAGCCCCGAGGAGAGGGCGGCCGCAGGGACCCTCCGCGGGGTGCCCAGGGACAGCGTGGTGGGAGAAGGGTGGGTGGAGGGGGGCTCGCTCCTGGGAGCAGATGAAAAAGCCAAACTGGCGGCCAGGGGCCTGACCGAGCAGAGTGCTCCCTTCCGAGGGAACGTCCTCAAGGGCATGGCACTGCTCTCCCACTTTTTGGAGCAGCGGGCAGCTGGAGCTGAGGAGGGCAAGCCCTACTCCCGCCTGGACAACAGCGTGCTCTACAGCCGCTTCGTGTCCCCCAGCGCCGCCCTGCTCGAGCTGCCCGACAGCGATGGGGGCACAGACTTGCCCTGCCTCAGAGACCACAATGGGCTGGGCCCTGGTGGCCATTCCGGCCCCGAGATGGCCATGCTGGAAGCCCTGAGTTCTGGCTCTGTCCCTCCTGTCACCGAGGAGCCAGAAAGCACCGTGACCTTGAGCCTCGACCATGTCCTGGTGAGTGAGTCCAACACAGCGCCCTGGGAATTGTTCCCCTTCCCCAGGGGGTGTGGGAAGGGGCTGGGGGCTGAACCCTGGAGCATCCTTCCCTGTTCCCAACAAACAGCTTGTGCTTCCTGTCAGAGAAGCCATGGGGTGAAAGCGCAGCTACTGGGATAAGTGATGGGAGGGCACTGGGACAGGTCATGGGAGGATACCGGGATGGGTGATGGGAGGATACCGGGATGGGTGATGGGAGGATACTGGGATGGGTCATGGGAGGATACTGGGATGGGTGGATACGAGGTCAAGTGATGGAAGGGTGCCACCACGGCTGCTGGGAAGGTCCCGGGCAGGTGACAGGAGGGTCGGGGGCAGGCGGGAGGCTGGTCCCCAGCAGTGCAGGAATGCTCGAGGTGTGGCTGCTCGGGGCGGTGGGAGGGTCTGGCAGACGCCAGACGCGAGGCTGCGGCTGCGGGGAGATGGCTGCTGCAGCCGATGTCCCTCCGTGCTCCTCACCCGCCTGTCCCCTCGCCTCCTCACAGCAGGAGGATAAGGAGGGCTTGGAGAAGATCAACACAAGGCCTGGCAAGGTACGGGGAGGGCGGTGGGGCCGGGCTGGGGCACGAAGCGATGTGGCAGCACTTACCAACCGTGTCATCCCTTCCCAGATCATCCTCTACTCCGATGCCGGCTTCGCGGGACACAAACGGGAGATCTGGGACGACGTCCCCGACGCCACGTCCTGGGAGCTGTCACACACCATCTCCATCCGAGTCATCCGCGGCGGGTAGGGACAGCGGCGGAGGGGACACCGAGGGCGGGCTTGGCGGGACTGGCGCTGTCCCCGAGCCGGGGATGTCGGCCAGGGCGCAGCCCGGGGTTCGGGAGTGACCGTCCTGCCAGCGCTAATTACCGCGGCGGTGGCAGCGCGTCCCCAGCCGCACTCTGCCCCGGGGCTAACGCCGCATTTCCCCCGGGCTGCCCCCTCCGCGCTCCCAGGTGGGTGATGTACGAGAAGCCGCGGTTCCGCGGGCGCAAGTGCGTCCTGGCCGAGGGGGACGTGGAGATCGACAACCCCTGGACGGCGTACGGGGACACCGGGGAGAACGGGCAGCCCCGCGGCAGCCGCCCCTTCCGCATCGGCTCCTTCAAGAGGGTGGTGCGGGTGAGTGCAGGGACCCCCCCGAGCCCCGCAGGGCCCGCCAGGCGGAGGTGCCGGGGGCTGGAACGCCGCTGTTCCCCCAGGATTACCGCACGCCCGAGATCAGCCTGTTCGCCGAGGAGAACGGCGAGGGCGCCCGGCTCCGGTTCAGCGGCTCGGCCGAGGACACCCGCGAGCGGGGACAGGCGCTGGCTGCCGCCTCCATCATCGTCCACTCGGGCCTGTGAGCAGCTGGGGGACGGCCGGGTGGGCACCAGCACAGATTGGAGCAGGGTGTGATGCCTTCTCCCCGTTCCCCAGGTGGCTGGTCTACTCCAAGCCTTTCTTTGACGATGATCCCTATGTTCTGGAGCCCGGCGGGTACCCCAATTTAAAGGCTTGGGGGGCAAAGGACCCGTCCATCTGCTCCATGCATCCCATCAGGCTGGTGAGTGCTGGTTCCTGCGGTGTGGTTCCAGGGCTGTGGGGGCTGTATCCAGGTGTGAGAGGGTTCTGGCAGCTCCTGGTCAAGCGTGGCTTTGGAAAGTGTGGGTTAGGGGTGAGGGAAAGCTTCAGAAGAGCTTGAATGAAAATGACCCAAAAGCAACTCAGGCTTTAAAGGGTGGCAGCAGCTGTCCCCGCAATGTCCCCTCCTGCCAGCACAGCCTCACTGGGACTCCTTCTTCTTCCAGGGCTGCCCTGTCGTGGAGAGACCTGGTGAGCCACAGGTGAGCTGTGGGGCAGCTCCCAGGAATGATGGGCTGGAATGGCCATGGGACCATTCTCACTCTGCTTTGTCCCCTTTCTCACCTGTCCCCAGGTGCTGATCTATGAGGCCGCAGCTTTCCAGGGCCGCAGCTTCACCATCAGCAGAGACATCTACGACCTGAAGCGCCTGCCCGAGCCAGCACTGCCCACCGTGGGCTCCCTGCGTGTCCTGGGTGGCTGGTGAGTGGCACGGGGAGGGCAGGGCTGGAGCAGGCTGGGACGGTGATGGTCACCCCTGGGAAGGGCTGTGGGTCACTTGGAAGAGAGGCTGTGGGTGGTGTCCGTGTACCCCAGCACATGGAAATCCTCTGGAGTCCTCACTGCCCGTGTCTGCCTGTGCCACAGCTGGGTTGGCTATGAGAAGGAAGGTTTCCGTGGCCATCAGTACCTGCTGGAGGAAGGGGAATACCAGGACTGGAGGCAGTGGGGCGGCTACAGCAAGGAGCTGGTGTCCCTACGGCTGATCCGGACGGTGAGGGCAGGGATGGGAATCGCTTGGGAAGGGGCTTAGTGTGGGTGGAGAGAGACAGACACCCTCATCCCATCCTCACCCCCAAAGGAGCATTCCCTGCCTGCATCAGGCAGCTGGGAATGGCCTGAGATCCCCCAAACTCGTCCAAGCAAAGATTGGGCAGCAGCTCCCATCCTCCCCGGGGTAGGTGAGGCCAGGCAGGAGCCTGGCTGTGCGTGTGCCCAGCCTGCAGCCCCTTCCCCTGACAGACCATGGGGTTTGGGGGGGCTCCCTCTCCCCACAGGACTTCTCTGACCCAGCCCTGGTCCTGTTTGAGGCCATGGACTTCGAGGAGGGCCCGAGCGTGGAGCTGAGCGAGGCGCTCCCCGACACGCAGCTGGCCGGCTACGGCACTGTCACCCAGTCCATCCACGTGCTGAGCGGCGTGTGAGAGTGGGGACGGGGCAGGGGGGGCCTGGGGGGCGTCTGGGGGGGGAAATGAGCCAGCACCCACCTCCTCCCCGCAGGTGGGTGGCCTACGAGGGCCCCAACTACTCTGGTGAGCAGTACATCCTGGAGAAGGGGGTGTACCGCAACTGCGAGGACTGGGGGGCCAGCGACTGTCACATCGCCTCAGCACAGCCCATCCTGCAGGTGAGGGGACACCCCCTCCTCACAGGACCCCCGGGCCGGTGGGTGTCACAGCCAGGCACCCACCAGCCCCGCTCTGTTCGCTTCCAGGTCAGGGAACACAACCTCCACTTCGTCTCCAAGGTGAGGGGTGGTGGATGGGGAGGGGGACACAGCCCCTTGTGGGGTGGTGGTGATGCTCTGCCCCCTCACCGAGCCCCTCTGCTCCCCCTCCCCAGATCCTGCTTTTCTCAGAGCCTGACTTCTTGGGGGATCACCTTGCCTTTGAGGAGGACCAGGAGGCCCTGCCTGAAGCCTTCATCCCACGCTCCTGCAGAGTCCGTGGGGGCAGGTGGGGCGTCCTGGGGCCGTGTGGGATGGGGACAGGGACAACACCCCGGGCAGCCCCGGAGGGTGGGCAGGACAGGGTCACAGGAGGAGGGATGCATGCCCACCTTGACGGCCCTGTCAGCCCGGGAATGCTCCTCCCCACCAGCTGGATCCTGTTCGATGGTCAGGACTTCGCGGGGGAGCAGCACGTGCTGTCCGAGGGCGAGTACCCCACGCTCGGTGCCATGGGCTGCCTCTGCTCCACCGATATCCACTCCTTGAAGAAAGTTCCATTGGTGAGTTCCCCTTCCCTTCCCTTCTCTTCCCTTCCCTTCCCTTCCCTTCCCTTCCCTTCCCTTCCCTAATGTTTTTCCCCTCTCCTGGGCATCCCCAGCTCTGTCTCTCCTCCCCTCTTGCCCCTCTCACCCTGCCTCTGCCCCGATCCCGCAGTTTTTCTCGGAGCCCTCCATCTTCCTGCACGGGCTGGAGTGTTTTGAGGGGAAGGAGATCGAGCTGAACTCCGAGGTGCGGAGCCTGCAGGCAGAGGGTTTCAACAACCACGTGCTGTCGGTGCGCGTCAAAGGAGGGATGTAAGTGAGCCCTGGTGCCCCTGCAGCAGGTGGGTGTCCCCTGCCCGCCCGGGGTGACCTGTCCTGTGCCCTCCTGTGCCCACAGCTGGGTGCTGTGCGAGCACGGTGACTTCCGAGGGCGGCAGTGGCTGCTGGACTGCACTGAGATCACCAACTGGCTGACCTACAGTGGGCTCCAGCACGTGGGGTCCCTCTACCCCATCCGCCAGGTGAGTGTCACCTTTGGGACAGCACCCCAAAACCCCGGGGCACGAGGGTCACACAGAGACAGGGCTGCCAGCCCGCTTGGGGTGGGCTGGGGGAGCTGGAGAGCAGCAGCCTGCAGCTGCCAGCTCCACCACAGGAAAGTTGCCACCCTGTCACCCCAGATTCCTGTCCCCCACCCTGGGAGTGGCCGCCTTTGTGGTGAAACGCTCCCTGTGGGCAACTGCCTTGTAAAATCCACGGCATCCCAGCGTGGTGAGCCGTGCCCGTGCCAGCTATGAGGGACAGGTCACAGTCACAGCCCAACACCGCGTTCCTCTCCTTGCAGAGACGGGTCTATTTCCGTGTCAGGAGCAGGGAGCTGGAGCTCTTCCTCTCGGTCCCCGACGACGTGGAGGACATGAAGGCAGGGCGGGTGGTGGTCTCCAGCCTGAGCGAGCAGAGCAGCTCTGTCTGGTACTACGAGGACGGGCTGATCAAAAACCAGGTCAGGGCTCAGGTGTGACAGCCAGCACCGCCGAGGGGACCAGGGCAGCCCCCGGCAGGACTCCTGCTGGGCACTCCCCACCCCACAGCCATCTTCCAAGGCTTTTCCCAGGCTCTGATCCCAGCCTTGTCCCCAAAGATCTGGTGATTCTCCTCCTCGAGTCTCCCCTGGAGATGTGAAGCCATCTCTGCCTATCCTGCAGAGTTTTTGTCACCCTCATTACCCCCACCTCTTACTGAGGGATCCTCCTGCTCATCCCACACTCCAGCAGAGAACTGGCTGCACTTTCAGGGAAATCCCTCCCTCCGTGTCCCCTGCAGGTGGCCCCCACCATGAGCCTGCAGGTCATCGGGCCGGCCGGGAAGGGCGCCAAGGCCGTGCTGTGGTCCGAGACGCGGATGCCGCGCCAGACCTGGAGCGTCGATTCCCAGGGACGGATCCACAGCCAGATGTTCGAGGACATGATCCTTGATGTCAAGGGTGAGGCCTCAGCCCTGCACAGAGGCTGCTTTCCCAGGGATGCCCAAAATTGGGGTCATGGGGTGCCCACCCCTTCAGCACCATCAGGAGTGGGGTTTGCCCTCCCAAAACCTTCCCCTCGCTCCGCAGGCGGCCGAGGCTACGACCGGGACCATGCCATCATTTGGGACACGGCTGACGAAAGACCCACGCAGATCTGGGACATCCAGGTGCTGTGAGGGGCAGAGGTGCCACGGGGCAGGATGGGGACACCCTGCCAGCGTCCCCACGCTGGGGCAGGAGTTGCACCTACACTGCATCCCAAGCACCTCTGCCCCAGCTGAGTGTCAAGGATGACCTTCAGCCTCTCCATCACGGGGGGACCACCCCACCTCCCTCCCGAGGAAGCCTGAACACGGTCCATGAAGGACCCCATGGACACAACCAGTGTGGGACCCTCTGGAGAGCAGCAGAAGCGTTTCTTCCCCCTGAACTGTATTTATGTACCTGTGTAAGATACAGCCCTGCTTGTCTGGGCCAGCTCTGCCTGGGTGGTTGGTGTCCTTGTCCTGGTCCTGCTCACAGCCTGGCACTGTCCCCACCCCAGCAGCTCGCCCCCCGCCAGCCCCGGGCCTGCTCCCGGAGCCAGGATGGGATCCCAGTGCCCTCTAGTGCCCACGGGCACAGGCAGCTCCGTGCTCACGGACTCTGAGGTGGGAGGCACTGGCCAAGCCATGTCCTGGGGGCACCGGGGGCTGCCGGACCCCGCCGGCTCCAGATGACATCAGGCGTCTCCAGCCTGTGGGGGACTGCCGCGACTTTCAGCACCAGCCACCAACAAACGCTTGTGTCTCCCATTGTCCCAACACCCGTTCGGGGAGGAGGACAGGCAGCCGCACGAGGGACTTAAAGGTTCAGGTCAGGCCGCTAGGAAGGGACGGAAATGAAACCCCCTCAGTACTGCAGAGCCTCCGCAGTGCCTAGCCCCGCACAGGACAGCGGCCAAGCCTGACTGGAAAACCTANGGTCGGGGTTTTGCGCGGGCTTCCCCGCCCGGTCTGAGGGGGCGCGCGGGGTGTCCCGGCCGGACCCGCGGGGGCGCTGAGGGGACACTGAGGGGGACACTCGGGGAGCACCCGGAGGAGATTCAGGGACATTCGAGGAACACCGGGGGGACATCGGGGGACACTCAGGGGATGCTGAGGGACACTGGTGAGACACCTAGAGGACACTCAGAGGTCATTCGGGGGACACTCGGGGGATGCTGAGGGACACTGGTGAGACACCTAGAGGACACTCAGAGGTCATTCGGGGGACACTCGGGGAGCACCCGGAGGAGATTCAGGGACATTCGAGGAACACCGGGGGGACATCGGGGGACACTCAGGGGATGCTGAGGGACACTGGTGAGACACCTAGAGGACAGTCAGAGGTCATTCGGGGGACACTCGGGGGTCCCGGCCCTGCTCCACCCCCCCGGCTCGGGCCTGGCCCCACCCAGCCCCTCCAGCCCCAGGCAAGGGGCCGGTGCTGCGCCCCCGTCAGCCCCGGTGCCCGGCCGGGAGAACGCGGAGACGAGCCCGAGGTGTCGCCACCAGCGCGTTTATTGCTCCGCTCCCCGCGGCTGGGGCGAGCGGAGGGCGGCAGGGACGGGAGCGGTGCCATCCTGACGAGGGTCTTGTCCGGGGGTGCCATTCTGGGGCGGTGTTCTGGGGGATGCCGTCCTGGGGAGGCGTTCTCGGGGGTGCAGGTTCTCAGTGCAGGTGCAGCAGGAGCGCTGCCAGCACGCCCAGGGCGATGGAGAGCAGCGGGGGGCTGGCGCACGGCGGGCTCAGGCTGATGCTGGTCGTGAAGTTGCTCGGGGCAGCATCTTTGGAAGGAGGGTCCTCATCTTTGGCCTGGCCGAGGGTCTGGACAAGAAAACGAGTTTCAGACATCCCTCCCAAGTGCAGCGCGGCGGTGAAAGCCCCGAGAGCCCTCAGAGTGGGCAAAAGGAGCCGGGGCACTGCAGCGCCCGCGCTGCCCCACCCCAGGCAGATCAAACCGCCTCCTGTCCCCTGGCAGGTTCCCCTGCACACTCACACTCGGCTTCGGGCTTGTCCCACCGCAGGGAGGGAAGTGAGCTCTCCCTGGAATCGCTACCCTGCTTCTAACCAGGGGCTTTTAGCAATTAGGGGGGAAGTAGAAGCCAGGGTGTGGCCTCTGCAGCAGGAGAAGAGGTGGGAAGTGGGAAACGCCCGTGCTGGAAGCGAGGGGCAGCGGGAGGAGGGACCACCGAGCCCAGGCTGCTGCAAACAGGGAGGGTGCAGTCGGTGTGTGAAATGTAGCACAGCCGGGTGGCGATTTCAGGGCACTTTCTTTCCCTCTTTAACACTGCCCTGGTCGCTGGAAAAGCGATGCCATTTCCCGCTGTGAAACACGCTGTCTCACACCCCTTCTCAAGGTCCCTCCAGAGATGGGAAATGACCAGGAACGGAGCTCAGAACTTTGCTCTGCCCCTTTGCCACGCTCTTGTCCTTTTTGCCTGGTTTACAGAGGAGGAATCCCAAAATGTAAATGCACCCTGTGGAGCCCTAACCACCCAGGACTGAGACCCCATGGAGGCCCCCAGCAGGAAGGGAAATAACATGCAGTGGGGAGAGGTGAGGGGAAACCACAGCCATGTGTCCACCCTGCCCTTCTGGCCAGCCACGCTCAGCACCCGCACGGGCAAAGGAGGGGCAGGAAGATGGGCTGGAGAGCTGCGAGTGTTACAGGGGCAAGTGGTACCCTCAAGTTAAAGAAACTCTTTCCAAAAGCACCATGTGGAAGAATTTGCACCTTCCAGACTGCAGCACAAAGCTCTTGGTAAGACCACAGCAAGTCTGGAATCAGACAGAAAACCCAAAACTGCGTTTCCTGGCTGACAGCAGAAATTCCCCCCTGCCCACCCCTGGGCAGAGCCGGCCGGACCCCAGGGCCCCGTCCTTCCTTACCAGGCACAGGCCGAGCAGGGCGAGCAGCAGGAGCAGGCGGGCTCGCTGGAGGGGCGGCATGGCTGGGGCTCCACGGCGGCTGTGGCACTTCCCCGGCTCTCCACAGCCTTTAAGCTCGGCGGTGGCACCAACCACACCTCCCTTCCCCAAAACCCAGCACGGTTTGGGGAAGTCGCAGCTGCTGCCTGCACCGGGAGGAAAAGGCTGCCAGAGGTGGTGTGGGGGTTTCCGGCCCCTGGGCTGTTTCTCTCCATCCCCTGGCATGAGGGCAGCTCTCCCCCAATGTCCCCGAGTGTCCCTGTGGCAGGACAGGGATGGGTGATAAAATACAGAAGTTTTCAGTTCTGCTGGAGTCGCTGAATAAAGCTTAAAGATTAAGTGGCAAAATAAGAAAAGTATGTAAAGGGATAAACACAGGGTGATAAACATGGCAGGAATCAGAGGGAAGCAGATTTAAAGGACTGCAGTGGGATGTTTTTGCAAGTGGGTAGAAAAAGTGGGTCTTTGTCCCAAAGAAAAAGTCCAAGGAAAGGCTGAAACCCCTCAGGCTCTGCCTGTCCCTGGGGTCTCTGTGTCCTCACACCCACCAAGGACTGGGTGGCTGAACCCCTCGCTGGATCCCTGGGAGGGCTGCGAGGAACAAACCTCCTTCCCTCCAGGTGGAGCTGGAGCCAAGGTGTCCCTCGGGATTTCAGTTACAGATCCTAAAGGAAGGATCAGGAAACGCTTCCTTTAACCCCCCCAAATCGGCCTCCTCACAGATCTCTGAGCTCCCTCACCCTGCAGCAGCCAGAAACAGAAGGGATCTGGTTATTTTAAGATGGTTTGAGATGAATAAAGTCGCTGGAACGTGCTGAGAGCACACACCTGCTGTCTGGGTTTGTGCTGGCCAAGCACATCGTGCTCAGCTCCCTGCCAGCTTCCGCCCAGAGCCGAGGGCTCTTCTGCAGAAAAGCCTCACCAAATTTAGCTCGGGTTTGTTCTTTGGGCAGGTTGAAACGAAAGCCTCTTGAGCACAGCCAACACCCCTGGAAGTGTCCAAGGCCAGGTTGGACAGGGTTTGGAGTAGCCTGGGATGGTGGAAGGTGTCCCTGTCCCTGGCAGGGGTGGGAATGAGCTGAGCTTTGGGGTGCCCAAACCTGTCTGTGGTTCTGTGAACGCCCCATCAAAGGGGGTGAAACTGGGGGGTCATTGGCCTGTCCTGCTCACCTCCCGCTGTCGGGGCCGAGCTCCCTGAGGAGCAGCACGGAGGGACGGGGGACACCCAGGAAAGGCTCCTGGGGTGGTGACAAGCGCTGGGCGGGCTTGGGGACACCTGCGAGGGCAAGAGCGGCGCCCAGGCGGAAAAACGGAGACCGAGGGAGCCGGGAGGAGCTGCGGGGCGTGAGGTGCCTCAGGGCAGGCCGATGTGTAGGTGCGGAGCGGGGCTGAGGACAGAAACGGGACCCGGTCCCGGTGCCCGCATCCCGGGAGAGCGCGCGCGGTGCGTGCTGGGAACTGTAGTTCCTCTGATTTCCGCGCCCGTCACGTGACCAGAGATGGGCCAATCGCAGTGGCCCTCGCGTCGCCGTGGCAACCGCCCGTAAACAAGATGGCGGCAAGGGGGTGAGTGAGGGCCGGGGGTTCGGAACCCCCCCAGAGCTGCCAGCCCTGCCAGGACCCTTCTCCCCCATTACCCCCTGGTTATCCCCGTTATTTTGAGCCCCTTTTTGCCCCCTTCGTCCCTCAAACTGCACGGAAAACGATGGTGTACAGACTGGGAGGAGGGGCTGAGCACAAAAATGTACATTTTTGGAGGTTTTTTTGACCCCCTTTTAAAATATATTTAGAAAATATAAAACCTCTGAAGTTATATAGCTCTCTCACCCCAAGTGTCCAAAGCCAGGCAAGTAATGAGACATTTTCACATCCCCAACCAGCCTTAGAACATCATCAATTTTTACAATTCCATTTAATGTCACATCCTCCCTACTCAGAGCAAAAACTCCCATTTTGCTCCCAGTGCAGTTTGCTGCTTCTGTTAATTGCAGAATTCTGTGTGCTTCTTTTTTTTCTCACTAAAATATCTGGGATTGTACCTTCCCATGGTCCTGGCTCCTGAGGAGCACCCACACACACACAGAAATTCGGGAATACTGATGGCATTGACGGACCACCTGCCCTCTCCTTCCCTCAGCACAACCTTGATATTTCTCTACTTGCTTTTGGGGAAGCTGTGTCCAAACACTGACCTGTTTTCTTCCTTTTTCAGGAGAGGCCAGATTGTCTCCTAGGACCAGGAATCCCTGCAAGGCACCTTCCACTCCTGCTCCATGGGACAACACTGAAAAAGAACATGGAGGGTAAAGCCCCTTGGTGATCTGGGGGTTCTGGGCCATCAGTTTTTTGGGGACACCCCAGGCCTGACCCATTCCTGTGGCCCCCTCTTGCACACACATGATTTGGTGACACCAGGAACTGAGGAATTTCCACCCAAAAAGTCCTCCCTGAGGACTGGGAATTCTGGGGTGGGGTCCCCTGTGCACCCCAACCCTGCTCACAGGTATTTGTGCTTTCAGGTGCAGCTCATGCTGACGTGGAGCTCGTGTCCTCCCTGGCAGAAAAAATCTCTCTGTTGGAGCAAAAAATAGAGAAACAAGCACAAGAAATCCAGTTGAAGGTAAAAGTCAGCTCTTGCTGAGCCTGCCCTGCCCCCTGCCACAGGAGTTCCACCCCTCAGACCTTGTGTTGGGCTGCTGTTAATTACCCAAACGAGCCCTTTCCAAAGCAACAGAGCAGTGGGATCAGGCCTTGGGGTGGCAGAGGGGACAGCCCCTTCTTGCAGCAGTGACTCTCAGCACCCTGGCACTAAGATCAGCAGCTCTTGGGCTCCAGGATTATTTTTTCTTTTTCCTCCCGTGGTGGTGCATTCCCCCTTTTGTTCTCTGAAACAGCAGCTGCTCACACAGCAGAGTCATCCTGGAGCAGCCCTCTCTGCATCACTGAATAGAATAAATACCCTTTAAAAAAAGCTTAGAATAAATACCTTTTTTGTTTGTTTGTTTTTGTTTTTTTTTTAAGAAGTGGCTGCAGGGATGCTGGTTTAGTTTCTAGATCAGCCCCTCCCCGCGGGTCTGAGCAGGAGCACGGGGTGCAGATGGAAGGTTGGGAGATGGGTCACCTGTTCCTGGAGTTCTCTATTTATCCCATGCCTCATTTGAGCCTCATTAAGGTGTTTGTGAGGTGATTCAGCCCTTCTGACCCTCCAGCCCTTGCCTGGGTGGGGTGACAGGAGCTGCCCCAGCCCTAATTGTGCAAGCTGTGCCTGGAGGTGCAGAGGCCCAGGAGCTGACCCAGACCCTTATTTGTTGTGCCCCTGAAGGATGGGAGGATCGCTGAACTCGAGGAGAAGATAGAGACTCTTCAAGGAGAAGGTAAAAATTGCTGTACCTTTGGCACCTCTGGGTAGGGCAGCAGAGCTGGTCTGGGACCTCTCTGAGCTGTCCCTGGCTCCAAAACCCTCCTTGGTGAGAGGCCACAGCTCCACAGAGGGACCATTTCCCAGAGCAGATCTGCACTTTGACTTGTTGCTGTTTCTCTGGTGCAGTGCAAAACATCATTTCCTCGTCTGTTTTCTGTGGGTTTCTGAGTTTTCACGGATGTGAAGCCAACCACACACACCCAAGGAGGGTCAGAAAACCCAAGAGCAGTAAATGCTGGAGTTCAAACAGACAGGAAAGCAGCTCCTCACATCTGAGAGAAACCAAAACCCCACTTGGAGTCTCCCACAGGATTCCAGGCCCAGCCTAACTCTAAATTGAAACCAGGTTCCAGTGAGTCACTGGAGGTCTTTTCCCCTGTTCAGTTCCCTGGATCCAGCAGCTTTCCAGCCCCAGCTGGAGCCCACACACATTTCCTGTGAGGTCTGGTGAGTTCTGCATTTCCTGAGCACAAAACACAAAATGTGCCCGTAAACCACAAGCACGTGGCCTGTACCTCCTGGTGCTGCCACCCAGCCAAGATTTCAGGATCCAGCTTCAGTGGACACCTGCTCATTTTGGGCTCCTTAAGGCTGAGGGAGCCCAATTCCAGAGCAATTTCCAGTGTATGGCTGCCAATAGCACCACTCACATCAGCTCCCAGAGCTTAAAACTTGCCCAGAGTTGTTCACAGCTGTCTCTTAGTCTGTCAGCATTGTTGTCAAACCCCTGCAGGGTGAACTGTCACGTTCAGCCCCCTGTGTCCCATGGGTGTGAGCTCACAGGTGCTGCTGGGGCTCTGCCCTGCGTGACACACGTGATCCACAGCTCTTCTTTGAGGGTCTACATCAGGTTTTCTCTTACAGATGCTTCTGACTCATCTACCGTAGAAGAGCTGGAGATGAGGTGCCTTCAGCTGCAGAGCCAGGTCTGGGAGATGGAGGTGAGGCTGCTCTGCTTGCCCTGCTCCTTTGGTTTGAGATCATTGCAGCCCCACTTTGGCCTTTTTCAAGCTGCCCCTTTGATCATCACGACCTTCACCTGAGAAAAGAGGGAGCAGGTTGGATGTGAGCAGCAGGGCAGGAGAGGGTTTCAAACACACAAACACCTGTGCCTCCTGCAAGCTTCATTCTCATGCCCAGGGCTGTAGAAATGCTCAGCTGCTGCAGTCTTGGCAGGTTCCTCTGCCACCACAAATCTTTCCTCCTCCCTTTTCCCTGCTGCTGTTAGAGCTGCTCTCACTGCCCTGCCAGGGCCACGGAGTCCCAGACAAACCTCTCCCACCTCCCTCCCTGCCTCTCACAGCCACAGCTGACCACTCTGGCTCCCATTTCCAGCTTTCTGAAGCTCTGGTCACCAAAGCTGACCTGACTTTCCTCTTCCAGCGGTTCCTCAGTGACTATGGTCTGATTTGGGTTGGAGAGGCACGAGAGCAGCTGGAAGATACAGAATCAGTCCAGGATGAAGAGCAGCTGCCAGCAAGGAACCTCTGCAGGCCAGGTGAAGCCCCAGCACCCTTGGCTGAAGCTGCTACCCCAGCTCCCACTGCATGCTCAGAGAAGGGAGAGTAGATAAGCACCAAAACCTCAACATTTGGGTCTTCAGAATTTGGGATCCTGTGCCAAGGTCTTCACATCAATCCCTCTCAGGGACACAGACAATCTAACAGGAGCTCAGCAGGTTTAATTTTATATACCTGTATTTTGTACACTCCTCTGGGGGAAGAGGAGGGACCCCGATGGCTCAGCCCCTCAGGAGACCTCTCAGCAGCTGTTCCCTGCAGAATTCACAAACCCTGCACATTTGAGGCTTGCCTGCTCTAATGACATTGACACAGAGTGGGTGGGAAACAGAATCAGGTGCTTTGTGTACATAGGAGCTGTAGTAACTCACCCACACACCTGGCTCCATCAGGGAGTGGTGTTTGCCTTTCCTCCCAGCCACCACGTGAGGGTTTAACTGAGACCTGACTCTGCTCTCTGGGGTCCAGGCAGCTTTGGCAGTGGCTTCTTAGGAAGTGGTAGCAGAGGAAAAAAAGAAAATTATTTGGACAGTAGAGCCAATGCTGCTTCCTAACCAGCATGCAAATATTAGACTAGACCTTCCCTTAGATTCAGGAGGGGAGAGACAGAGGCAGAGCAGCAGAAACAGTTTTGCTTTCAGCTCACTGACTCTTTTTAAGATTTCCACATCATCCTTTAGCTACTCATAAAGAAAGCAGAACAACCAAGGATTTAACTCAACTTGGATCTTTTCTCTCATTTCCTCTTCTGACTTTATTCCTCTGTGCCATCACAACCTTTTTGCTGCTTCACCCTCAAGCACCCAGACAAACATCCTGGCAGAGTCCCTGCCCTGCCTCTGTTTACACCAGCACCTGCTCAGCACCTGTGCCCTGATCCATTGATCCAATCTGCTTAATCCAACTCGTGCAGTTCCTCATCCTGCAGGGCACAGGGACAGCACAACGCTCCTGAGAGGATCAGCAAGCCCAGGAGCCGAGCCTGGGCCCCCGGAGCTGCTCTGGGGCTGCTCTGGGGCTGCTCTGGGGCTCTGAGCCCGCAGCCCCAGCGCTGCATCCTCCGCCCTGCCCTTGCGGTTTAGCACACGCCTGGCAGTGCTGCAAAAGGTGGCACCACGTTCTGCAAACGTGAAGGGCAAAACTCAGGCAGCCCAGAAGTGGCAGGGCTCAAACACACCTCAGATTCACAGAGATAAATCTGCCTGGCCACTGCCCCTGCCCTGAGACTCTGATCCCTCTGGCGCAGGTGAAGCCGTTGGTTGCAAACACCAGATTGATTTCGATTTAATCTTGGAGAACATTAAGGATTTGAACTCGCTGGTGGGAGAGGGCGTTTCCCAGATCGAGCACACGCCCCGGGGGGCTCGGCTGAGGCGGCCAGAGCCCGTCCCCCTCACCCTGTACCGAAATGGGATCGTCGTGGGACACGGAGCCTTCCGGCCCTACCAGCACCCGGCCACGCAGGTATGGCAAGGGCTGCAGAGGAGCCAGAGTCATCCTGCCAGCACTCACTCAGCCCCAGGAAAGGGGATTGGGCTTCTGAGCTCGTCTCAGCCCCACAAAGGAGCCCAGCTGCACACTTGCATCCCCACTGTGCCCTTAAAGCCTCGTGTGCCTTGTGCAGTAATTTTTAGAGATGGAGATTCTGTGTCTTTGATGCACACCACCACACACAGCAGCAGCCCAGCAGAAAGATCAGTCCTGAGCTCCACAGAAAGTCTGGGGTGTGACCACCAGCTCTCCTGTTGTTTCAGCAATGCCTGCAGGACATCATGGATGGTTATTTCCCCTCGGAGCTGCAGCCACAATACCCCGATGGTGTCCCCTTGCAGGCAAGTGCCACATGCAGCTTTGGGGCAGAAATCACTCTCACCCTGCCCAGGACAGCTCAGGTTTTCTTTCATCAACCTGCTGGATGGCCCCCACAGCCAGAGGAGGTTTGTGGTGCTGTGCAGGTGTGTCTGGGGAGAGGGAGGGCACCGGGGGCACCTGCAGCAGCCGTTACAGGAAGTGTTTCAGCATCAGGGTTCAAGGGTTTCTGTGCCCCAGTGAACCTGGCTTGGAACAAGGCTTCTAAGAGCACAGCAGGCTCTGTAAGAGAAACAGCACATGAAGGAAATTAAGAGCTGTGTCACGAAAAGGAGGGAAATAAAGTTCTCAAACAGTTCCCCTGGAAAAGCTTTTAACGTGAGTTTGAACGAGTGCCTTTTAAAGAGGCTGTCCTGAGAGTTTATATTTTGCCACAGTATAAATGGATTTGGCCACCTGAGGTTGTCTGGGCCCCAGTTTTTGATTTCTCAGAAATGGCAAAGAGCTAAAGCCACGTTTGCAGGCAGAGAGCCTCAGAGGACTCAAATCTAGGTCTTGGAGTTCACCTGAAATGTCAGCAGGCACAACCAGGGGCTGGATTTTCCCTGTGCCACGGAGAAACCAGGGCACAACTGCATGAGCAGGGCAAGGTCAGGCCAGCTGGAGCGAGCTGGGAGCTGAGGAGGTTAGAAAGTCACATGGAAGGGGAATTGTGCAAAGCTCTGGGGACTCAGGTTCCCCATAACCTGCGCATCATCACTGGTTTCATCCGGGGTTTACAACTGCTCCTCATCATTACTGTGGTTTGCTGGGCTCTGATGCAGCAAGAGGAGCTTGTGCAACAGTCAGATTTGCTTTCAGGTCACTGACAGGAGGGACGTGGTGTTTCAGAAGCCAGACCTTCTGGGGAGATTTCCTGGCCTTGGCCACGTGGTGGGTACTTCAGAATCCAGCAACGTGCAGGAAACGGCCAAGATCCCAGGTAAAATCTTAAACCTGCCTCAAAAATGCAGCTCATTCTTGAGGAGGATTTTTAAACCTTACCAGGGCAGTGCAGGTGGTAGGAGGGGAATGTGAGGGTCTCAGCAAGGAAAGCAACACTTCTGGGTCAGGGCCTGGTGTTGCCTCAGGAGCTGGGAGCCAGCAGCACACACAGGATCCTCTCAGCATTAATCCTGCTTCAGAATGAGACTTGACAAGTAATAAAAGAATAGAAATTCAGCAGGTTTCCAAAAACACAGCTGCCCTGTGCCTTTCTGAAAGGCCAAGCTCCTTCCACCTTCACCACATCAAAGGATGCTGAGGTAACCCTGCAGGCCTGGGGGGAGAGCTGCTTGCAAACACTGCTCCTTTCTCCTACAAGCTCATTCCAAAACTGTAGATTTCATCAAGCCAAATCAACTGTAACTGTAATGAATATGGGACAGTTTCTCTTCAGACTTTCACAACAGAATATGGGACAGGCCACAGATTCCTCATTTTGCTTCTAGACACTCGCAGTCTGCATAAGCAATATCTGAGAGGGTTGGGAAGTCAGTCAGAGAGAAAGAGAAATCAGTGGGTCTGTGAGTCCATAACTAAATAACCCACCAGGTGAAAAACACCTGCTGGTTACATACAACTGTGCTCAGTCACCTCAAGGCTAAAGCTAAACATTCCCTTTATCCAAGCAGTAAAAAAAAAAAAGAAATTGTCCAAGCAAAAAGGAACAGACACCTACAAATACACCCTCACAAGGTGAGAAATGTCCAAATCTGTAAAAATGGTGATAGTCCCAGTTTTTCCCAGCAGAGCTACCTGCCTGCTGTGCACCCCAGCTGTGCCCTGAACAGGCTGCACTGTTCTCACTGCTGCTGTTGACAATTCAATGTTTGGTGGGGCAGAAAGGGGGAAACCTTCAAGGGAGGAACCCGAGAGCAGCTCTGGGCCTCGCTGGGGTGCTGAGAGCTCTCCCTGTCGGCTGCTGCGCTCTCCTTCCCCCAAATCAGCCTCTTGTGGGGCCAAAACGTTTGTCACAAAGGTCACACACGGTCACATCTCCCCTCTGCTCTGCTAGGTCCCAAAGCCTCCTCGGAGCAGGTTCCCACCAAGCCTCCCAAGCCCCTGAAGCCCAGAGGGGGAGAGGGCAGTGCCCGAGGCATGGCCAGAGCAGCGCCACAGGTACGAGTGGACTCCCAGACAGCCCCAGGGAGACACCAGGGGCCATTCTGTGGGCTCAGCTCCCTGCACAGCACCAGCACCCCCTCCTTGGGCCTCTCTCAGCTCCGTGTAACCTCCCAGAGAGGCTGTACCACAGCACACGTGGCACTTGGCACTTGCCTCGTGGCTGTGCCAGCACTGCTGCCCTCCCTGCTGACACTCACCTGCTTTGGTTGCAGGGCTCTGATGGGCAGCACAGCAGCAAAGAAATCCTGGTGGAAACACCTGGGCTGGCTGCCCTGGAGAGCTACAGGTACAGCCCCCTCCTCTTCCTCCTATTTCATCACTACAGGTGCAGTTCAGTTAAGGAAGTAAATGGACTTTCCCCTTTTAGACCTTAGAAATAGACAAAAGGCCAAGTTTGGTCCTTTGGGAAAACCACTGAATTTTTCATGGCAAACATGCCATATTTTACATCTCTAACAAAAAGCTTCTGTTGTTCAAAATGTCACTTATTCATGTGAATGTTTTCCCGACAGCAAGCCAAGGCCTAAGAGTTTGAAACCACTGAAGGAGCTCTTTGCAGTTAAATGGGAGAACCCCTCCAGGAAACTGTTGCCTGGGTGGGAGGTCTCACTAACAGCACTTTTCCACTCAGTCTTCTGGCAAGCCAAGACCCAAATAGCTAATGAAAAAAAAACCAAGCAGATTATTTTTAATCAAAGAAGTAGGGCGAAGTACTTACCAGACAGCCCTGGTTTAAAATGAAAAAGCTAAAAAAGGTCCAGAACTCTCTTGAAGGCACCTTCAGGCTGGGAAAGCACAGCAGCACTTTGGGCAGTGGGTTGGTCTGGCTGCCCATGGTCAGACAGAGCCTCATTCACCTCAAGGACATTCCCAAACATGAAACTCCTCAGCCCTGGTCAGGTCGTGGGGGCTCTGCCCCTGAGTGGAGCTCACTCCTGGGCTGACAGGGTTTTTCTGGTGGCCAGGGTGAAGCCAGCTGAGGGGGCTGAAGCTCCTGGCCCTGATTGCTGCACTCTGCGCGTCAGGTCCGAGAGCGGGGAGCAGACGTACGAGGTGAGGATGCTGCCCACAGACACCATCGGGGACCTGCGCCAGCACCTCGCCCACATCAGGTAGTCCAGGACTCCCTCCCCTCCTTGCCTGACTCTGCAGCACCCCAGAAAATGCTTCTTGAGGTCCTGGAGCTTCAAACCTCGGCCTGAGCGGGGTCACAGCCCCAGCCCTGTGCTCACCTGACACTCTCCAGGCAGCAGTGCCAGGGTCCTGAGAAGCTCAGAGCATTTTGTACCCTCCTTTGCCACACAGCAACAGAGACAAACTTCTTCTGTCCTCCCAAAATTGCCATCAGACCCAGGCCCATCGCTGCCTTTGCCTCCTTCCAGCACTCACCCAACTTGTGCCACCCTTCCCAAGGTGCTGGAAGCTGAGCTGCAGCCTCTGCTTGGCTCAGCCAGCTGTGTCCCAACACATTTAATGCTGCACAAGGACTCCCTCAGCCTCTGGGGGACAGTTCAGATGGCTGAGGGCCCCTTTTGCTCTCCTCTCTTCTCCCTCCTGCTGCTGGCCATGGCCCTGGCCTCGGTGTGAGCCCAGGGTGAGCTCAGTGCTGGTGGGATGCAGGAGCCTCCTTCCTCCCCACGGCAGCTGGGCTGGCTGCAGTTTGGGCTGGAAGCCCTTTTGTCTGTTCTTGCATAACCACAGCTGGATCAAAGCATCTCAGCCAGACCTTGGGGGATGCCGTGAGAAGATCGTGCTGTTCTTTCCTAGGGGTGGAAACTCGGGCTCGTATGAGATCATCAGCACCTTCCCCCAGAGGGTGTACACGGACAACGCCAGGAGCCTGCAGGAATGTGGGCTGGTCCCCAGTGCCTCCCTGCTGCTTCGGAGGAGAGACCCCTCCCAGCAGGAGGGGAGGGGGCTGCAAACGGCCCGGGAGCTGCAAACGGCCCAGGAACAGCTCACCCCAGCTCTGCACGGGGAGGGAGCTGCCTCTCACCTTACCACCCTGCCCTGGCTGGGAAAAAGGGAGAGGTTTTCTTTCCAGATTTAGTTTCACTGTGCCATTACCTGGGATGGAGAAGAGCTCGGAGCAGCCATTTGGCAGAGGGGGCCAGGCCCAGTCCTGCTGCCTGGCAGTGGCTGCTGTTCCCCAGGACAGGTGGGTCCCAGCACAGGGACACTTCCACCAGCTCACCTGGGCCCCAGGCCTGGCTCCTCATCTCTGTGCAGGGTGACACAGGCTGACCCCTGCCAGCTTCACCTCCCCACTGGGCAGCTCCTTGGCTGGCTCAGGGACTCTGGGGCAGCAGGACGGACACACAGCCAGGGCCACTTGGCTTTCTGTGCACAGCTGCTCCCTACAGACTTCACCTGGCACAGGCAAGCTCAGTTCCATGGTATCTGCAGGAGCTGAACCTGCAGGCCTTGAGCCAGTGCAGGGCTGGGGCTGAGCCAGGCTCGCCTCAGCCGGGAGATCCTGCTGCTGGGCTTCCTGTACGTGCTCAGCTCCTTCCCTTGGACAGCCCCCAGCTGCAGCGGGGCCCAGGCTCCAGCCCGCCCGAGGAACCCGCCCTCCTCCGGCCTGGATGCTGCAACAGGACACCGTGTCACTGGAGACAGCCTCATCCCTGCTGTCTGACATCCCTGAATAAAGCATCTTCCTCCCTCTCCGTGGGCTGGGGCTGCACTTTTCCCTTTCCCCAGCACATTCTTCCCATTCCAGCTGTGACAAGCTCTCACTTGACTCCCAGCTGACAACACTCCCACTCATGCGAGGCAGGGCCTTCTGGCAGGTTCCCTGTTTGCAGAGACCCAGCCCTCATTAAAGGCTCCCAATAAAACCATTTATTGCAGCTGCAATTCCCACTTCCTTTAGATTTCAAAGGCACGGTTGCTGTGGAAGCTCAGGGTGCCCAGAGCTCTTCCCAGACCCCTCTGACCAGAGCTGCACAACTCCAAGACAGGAAAAAAACAGTCCCCGTGAGCAGTGACTCAACACACACAGCTCTCCCTCAGCTTCCTCCTTTCTCCACCTGTAGCAGATCCAGGAGCAGCTGTTTCCCCTGCCCCTCTGTATCCTGGTCTAGACAATCTCTGTGCCAAAGGTTTGTTTTTCACTGAGGCAGTCCCTGCCCCGGGCTGCCACTGTCACCACGCAGAGGAGAGGAATGCTCTGGTACCTGTCACTGCCGTAGGACATTCACACACGGCCTGTGAGCCTTTGATTAGCAGCAGCAATCTAAGGTGTAAAGATCTTTGTGTCAGACTGCAGCAGCACGTACAACCCACTCAGCTTCTCAGCTGGAAATGACTCACAATCCTTGGGCAGGGTGATGTTTAACCTGTAGCCAAAATAAAACTGAATTTCAAAGAAATGCGAGAGCAGCGCCGCGGAAGGTACAGTAACATTTAATAGCATCTCGAAAGACAACACTGGTTATAAACTTGCTTTTTGGCAGGAAAACAAAATGCACTTGGTCCAGGATTGCAAAAAAGCCAACTCAAAGAGGAGAGATGGGACAGCTGGAGCATCAGCTGTTCTGGGGCAGCCCTGAGCCATTAATGCTCACAAGGGAGCCCGGTCAGGGCGGGAGGGCAGCCAGAGCAGCACAGATCCCAATTCCAGCCCCACCCATTCCCCAGGCAGCCCTTGCCCCCAGCTCCACCGTGCTGGGCACTCAGACCCTCAATTCTGTGCAGTATTTTTGCATTAAATTAAGACAAACAAACAAACAAAAAAAAAAACAACCCCAAAAAAAACCACCCTTTACTTAGTTGCCATAATCTCTGCAGTTGAGATGAAGAGGGGGAGAAACAGGGGGGAATAAAGGAAGTGAGGCAGCAGAATTTACAATTTTAACAGCAACTGGGAGAAGTGGGAAGTGCCAGCAGCCCTAAGCCCTTCCCTCCCGAGGCAGGGGAGGGGGCTGAGGGCCGGGTGCCCCTCGCACAGCCCCGGAGGCTTTGCTGTTTACAGAGGCACTGGAAGCTGCCGTGAGCCAGCCCAGCTCTGCTCACAGGCCAAGCACAGCGTCACACTTTCTTTGGATCCCTCTGAGATGATGTCGGGCTGAGGCAGGAGTCAGAGGCAGCTGCAATGAGGAGTTTTGGTCATGGGTTTTTCCCTGTGCTGGGATACGAGTTGTGGTGCCAGGACAGCGCTGGCAAACCGGAGGTGAAGGTGGTCGGAGATGAGGGCGCTCAGGAATGCAGGAAGAGTCCAGGAGGGCAGGGGAAGCAGGGCTCAGGCCAACTTCAGGAACTCCTGCAGAGTGTTTTGCTCCACCGCTTCCACAAAGAGCTCGTAATCCTGCAGGGAAACGCCACACGGTCACTCAGGAGGCAGGAGGGTCCCTGAGCCCACGGCACAAACTGGTTCACAGCCCTGGCACCACCTGGTTGTGCCAAGGATGACGGGACAAAGTGGGCACAGCCCCACTGCCACCCAAAGCCCCCTGCCTGGGTCCCCTTTTTCCCAAGACCAACCGCTGTCAATCCTGGCAGCACCTGGTGCCTGCATCTCACAAGAAATAACTTACAAAGCATCTTGAACACCTGCAGGAAAGCCAAGGACATCACCCACCACCCAAGCCCAGGGTGGAGCAGGAGCCTCACCCCGCAGTACTGGTCCCCGTTGACGATCTGGGGTGGGATGGCTTTGGGGTTGCCCGCCTTCGCCCTCATCTCCTCCCGGAGCGCGTTGTCCTGGGAGATATCCACCAGCTCGTACTTGATGTTCTTCCCATCAAGGATTCGGGTTACCTCGCTCTGCTGGGACTTGATCTGGAACCCGGGTGGGAAAGGCAGGTTATGGGGAGACGGAGAGCAGCCCGAAGGGTGGGCACACACCCAGCGTGCCAGCCCGGCTCAGCACAGCGCCCAGGGTGGGGGGACACCGAGCACGGAGGGGNCAGCCCTGCCCGCCGGCGCTCACCTCCCGGGAGCCGGTCACCGACGTGCTGTAGACCTTGAGGGTGCTCATGGCGCGATCGCGGCCGCTCCCAGCGCTCAGCCCGGCCGAGGGAGGGAGGGGAGGCTNCCGGGCACCGGGGAGCCACCGACACCGCTCCCACCGGGCACCGTGAGCCACAGACACCAACCCCACCGGGCACCGGGGAGCCACCGACACCGCTCCCACCGGGCACCGTGAGCCACAGACACCAACCCCACCGGGCACCGGGGAGCCACCGACACCGCTCCCACCGGGCACCGTGAGCCACAGACACCAACCCCACCGGGCACCGGGGAGCCACCGACACCGCTCCCACCGGGCACCGTGAGCCACAGACACCAACCCCACCGGGCACCGGGGAGCCACCGACACCGCTCCCACCGGGCACCGTGAGCCACAGACACCAACCCCACCGGGCACCGGGGAGCCACCGACATCGCTCCCACCGGGCACCGGGAACCACCGGCCTCAGCTCCACCGGGCACCGGGGAGCCACCGACACCGCTCCCACCGGGCACCGTGAGCCACAGACACCAACCCCACCGGGCACCGGGGAGCCACCGACACCGCTCCCACCGGGCACCGTGAGCCACAGACACCAACCCCACCGGGCACCGGGGAGCCACCGACATCGCTCCCACCGGGCACGGGGAACCACCGGCCCCAGCTCCACCGGGCACCGGGAACCACCGGCCTCAGCTCCACCGGGCACCGGGGAGCCACCGGCCCCAGCCCCGGCCCCGCAGCTCCTCTCTC
>VZTB01001751.1:136220-148045 GCA_013397245.1 Thryothorus ludovicianus
CCCGCAGCTCCTCTCTCCCCACCCAGGACGGCCTCGCACGAGTGGGTCAGAGCAGCTTTATTTGATACTCCAAACACTCGATACAAACAAGCGGTGAGACAGAGGCTGGCACAAACACACTGAGGCCAAGGGGACCGGGCACAACACGGGGGACAGGGAGGGAACACAGTCCTGGCCCCCCGGCCTGGGCTGTTCTGTAGCAAAGGACCCGAGATTTCCCGTGCAGCAGCAGCGAACAGCACATGGGATCAGCCTCTGGGCCCGAGGAGGGGGACACAGGACCTGGGCAGCCCAGCAGCAGCTGAGGTGGTTTCAGCACAATAATCCCACCTCTGCAGGGGCAGAGGGCAAACCTGTCCCCTCACAGCACCCAGGAACGAGATCCTGCACCCCCAAAGCAAAGGGGACAAGGAGATGGTGCCCAAAGCCCCTGAGAACCTGCAGAGCTCCCAGCAGTCAGGACAAAGAGCTTCAAAAATACCCTGGAGATGTGTTTTGTTCAGTAAACAGCACCAGCAGCCTGGGGACAGACACAGCCAGGAACAGAACACCCAGGGAGAGAAGGACAGACAGACAGACAGACACTGCCAGGCACACACTGCTGCGTGCTCCCCGTGTGGGACAAACCAACCAGCTCCTTGCCACCATCCCCCACGGTGGCCAAACACAAAACAGATTTGGTCTTAAAATTTTAACACAAAGGAATAACAAAAGTATTTCTGCCAAACCCAGGGCTCGCAGCCCCAACATGAACCAAGAGCAGCCAAACAACACCAGAGTTGATTTCTCCGTCAGAACCTGGTATCCTGCTCTTAAGATGAAAACCAGAGTTCCACCCTGGGACTCAGGACTGTAAAACCATCACTGGGGTTAGGGAGGGATGTGGTACAGTGAAACTGATCCCAAAATTATTCATTTAGAAATCCCATTATCTGCAAGAGGAGCAGGGAAGGAGGGACAGGGCTGTGACAAAGCCCAAGTGGCCACTGCCTTGCCCTGTGCCACCCCCTGCACATCAGGACCAGTATGGCTGTCTCCCAGTAGAGCAGAGGTGTGTCCCCAGGGGCACAGAGGCTCTGGCAGGGCCACAGACCCCCGGGGCTCCCCAGGGCTGTTTGTGATGGCTCTAAAAGGCTGTGAGAGGGAAGAGCAGCTCCTCACCTGCCACTGGGTGCATTAGGAGCAGAGTGGGGGCAGAGGGTTCTTCCAGCTCATTAAGGCACTTCAGCATCAATCCACCTCCCCTGCAGTCTGAATCCCAGCCCACTCCCAGTGCTGTTCCAGGGGGACAAAAGGCTTAAGGCTTCTGGGGTAACAGTGCCCAGGGGGAGCGTCTCCAGTGTCTTTTAGTGTTGCTTTATTCCCCAACTCATGCTGACTGCTGAAAGACATTGGTTGCATTTACCTGAGGAAAGCAGGCCCTGCTCCATCAATCCAAGGCAGCAGCACCTCCTGGAAATGCCAGGAGTGTAACTGGCACACCTGCCTGCCCGAGGAATCCAGATACCCCACAAACACTCTGATAACCCTCTGGTCCCACAGGGAGGTTACCAGCAAGACCAGGGCACACATTTCCTCTTAGCCATGATTTTAACTGTCACATTTGCATGTTCAGCATTTGACATGCCTGGAAGGCAAGACAGAATTCATCTCCCAGCATCAGAGACCACAGCAGCTCCAGCAGACACAGCATAAAACACATTCCACAAGATCAAAGCTACTGCAAAGCCTGACACCGAAGCCCTGAATTATCCCAGTTAGCCAGTCAGCAGCTGAACACTTCTGGCAACAAACCCCCTGGTTCCTCACAGATCAGGTAAGTCACACATCCTGCACCCGAGCAGAGGGATGATAAAGTGCTGAGTAGGTTTAGGGTTGTAGGAGCACAAGACTCCTGAGAGTTTCCAGTCTTCATTCCCTGTCTTACTTTGGAAGTGCTCGTTACTGGGTGATGCAGTTGTCTCCCATGTCCTGAGCATATCTGTCAGATATGGCAGTCCTCAAGTCCTCCACCTCTTTGTGAAGCTGTTTTACCTCCACCAGTTTCTTGGCCAGTCCATCAGGGCTCAGCAGATCCTCCTTGTCCTTCACAGGGTACTGCACAGCTGTGGGGTCAGAGAAGGGAGTTTCCTCACATGCAGTTCTCACCAAGGATCACACACATTTGCAAGTCAGCCAGAAAAACCAACTCACATTTGCAAAAGAGGTTCTGCTTAACATTCAGTTATTACAACGTGCACCTTTGAAGCAAGCCAACCACAGAAAGAGCACTCAGAAGCCCAGAAAGAGAAGTTTCCATGCCCTGTGTGAGTTATTTAATTCTGCCACAGCACGGGAACACAGGGGTTTGTTCTGCCTTCGCTCTGTACTTACAGTGAATGCCCAGGAGCAGAGAGAGGTTGGGGTCCTTGCCCTGAGCCCGCTGGGTGACAATGCTGTAGACAGACTGTAAATCCTGCAGGCAGCTGGCCAGCTCCCCGTGCAGCTCCTGGGCCAGGTGGGCTGTGTCAGCAGGCAGGGGCTGGGCCGTCAGCTGGGCCTGCCGGAGCCGCTCCTGCAGCGTCAGGTTCTTCTCAATCAGGTCCTGGTTCTGCACGGACAGCTGGACACACGGACACGGCCCGTCAGGGGGCAGCTGGGGCAGCTGTGCCACGCTGCAGGCACCGTGATGGGCACGCTGAGGGCAGCAGCAGGTTGGCATCCAGCCCTCCAGGCTGTGCCAGAGGAGCGAATGTCGCTCCTGCACGGGGACTGGATCAAACAGGAGGTGCCCCGTGAAACTGCACAGCCCCTGCCCAGGCCATGCAGTAAAAGCTCCCAGCAGTTTGTGCAGCCCAGCAGTGGCCGTGCCTTGCCTGTGAACAGGCTCTGCCCGGCCCTTCAGCCGAGGCTGGGCTTGCACTCCTGTCCTGCTGCCCCCAGCTGGCAAACTCAGCCTCCTCCATCCCATCCCCATGAAGTTCCTGAGGCACAACCTGCTGCTGCTTTCCAGCAGGGCACAGCTCCTCTCACAGCCCTGGCAGGACAGCTGGCTAGCAGGAAGCAGGAGAGATTGAGCTGCTGACTAAATCCAGGGCCTTGTTCAAAGACAATCCACTGTTCCTTCAGTGCTATGCCCAGGCACTCAAACACCCCCTGACCTCCTTCACGGCAGCCCGGAGCTGCTGCAGAGCATTTTCCCTTCTCGTCGCCTCCTCCTTCAGAGCTTGGCTTGTCCCCTCCTCCTGGGCCACCTGTTCTTCCAGGTTCTGGAACACACCATGGGAACACACAGTAAGCCTTAACTCATTTCACAGCATATTCTCAAGTCCTGGGTCCCTCGCTGTCACCTCTCACCTTGACTTGCAAGGATAACTGCTCCATCTTCTTCTGCTTTTTGTCCACAATCTGGAATTAAAAGCAGAGGCATCAGAACTGGCCAGATCCAGTAATACCACCAGGAAATCTCCTTCAGTAGGACAGCATCTCCTCTCCTTCCCTTTCCTGCCCATTTACTGCTCTAATCACAGATGCTCTTAGGAGTGGACTTGGATAAAAGGCACCATTAGATTTATCAGCTAAAACCAGACCAGAGACTTTGTATTCTTGTGGTTTTCTTCTCCCCTCTTCTGCATTCTGCAGCTCCTCCCCAGCATTACTGGAGAAGTGTGTGGTTATCACATCAAGAAGAGCTTTTAGAACCCTGCAGTCTGGAATTCCAGGCACTGCTGCTTCAGTGCAAGTGTGTCTTTAAAAGTCCCTGATTTCATCTGAGTGCCTGGTGTGACTCAGTGGAAGGAAAAATGTGTGATTCCTGACAGGGACAGCCCCTTACCTTCCTGAGGCAACCACATTCCTTCTTCAGAGAGTCATGTTCCAATTTCTGCCTCTCCCCATCCTGGGCAGAAGGTCTTCTCTCTGCATTTTTTGCATGCTGCTGCAACTTGTCCTGCAAGCTGCAAGTAGCAGAACACCATGGGATAAAACAGTTTTATTTATGATCTCTCCCTTACTTTAAGGAGGGAAACAATATGAGGAGTGAAATTAATTCCATGACAAATGCCAGTATTGCCCTGTTTGCATCCCAGCCCACCACAGGCTGTGCATCACCCTCCTTGTGCAGCACTTCCTGAATTCCTGATTCCTACCTGTGCACAGTGGACAGAAGCTCCATCTCCTTGTGTTTTTGGGTTTCCAGCTGCAGCTCCTGCTCCCTGAAAGCAGCCTGGACATCTCCAAGCTCTGTCTCCAGTGCCAGCACTGTTTCCTGCAGGGCTGTAGTCTTCAGTTCAGATTCCTTCAGCTGCAACCAAAGGGGAGTGAATGTAACTATGGAAAAGTCACCTGAGCAAGGATGGGAAAAGCCATCACTGCAGCTCAGAGGCAGTTTTACCTTCTGACTCTGCTTCTGGTGGTCCTCAAGGGTTGGAAGATCAGCCAGGTACCGTTCCAGTGTCTCAATTCTCTGCTGTCTCTCTCTGTTTTGTTCAGATTCCTTCTGGCACTTCTTTTTAAGGTTATTGATGTGTTTGTCTCTTCCCTTTACCTGCAGGGACAGTGACAGGTAAGTTTAGTTTACTTAATTTCTTATTTATTCTTCAGTCTTCTGTAAGCCCAATCTTTTAGCTTTTTGCACTCCACACAACACCAAAACACGAGATCCCCTTAAGTAATTCCTGTTCATTTAGCTAGACAGGCACTTTTTTGGTTAAAAGAGGCACTGAAATGCTTCTAACTGCAGGAGGAAAGGCTTTTGCTTGTAAACCAGAGTCTCCAACGAGATGAGAAAGCACCTGCAATTACAGACTGCCACAGAAAAGTTTCACCTCACTGACAAGAAAACACCTCCCCATGTCCAGAGCAACAGGATCATACCCTTTCCTCCTGCTTCTTTAACTCCTCTGCGTGTTTCTGCACCGTTTCCTTCAGCGACTCCCGCAGCAGCTTCACATCCAGCTCTGCAGCAGCCAGCTTCCTCTCCAGCTCAATGTTCTCCTTACTGAGGGACTCAGTCTTCTCTGTGAACTGTGCTCGCAGGAAGGTGTTCTCCCGCTGCAGCTCCTGCAGCCAGAGACAGCCCCTGAATTTTGGGGGGTCACAAAGGTGCCCTCGGCACGCCCAGGGCTGTGTCCTCATCCCTCCCAATTCCCAAACATCCCCGTGCCCATCTGGCACACTCTGAAATGGCATCCCCAGCACAGCTTTAATCCAACCAAAGGGCCTCAGGGCTGGAAGTCTCAGGGGGCACAGAGGTGATGGTAACCCCACACCAGGGATGATTCCTCATTTGGCTCAGCACACAGCTCAGCAGCAGAGGCAGGGCCATTGGATTCAGCAGGGATTTCTCACCTGCATCCTCAGCATGCAGATGTCTCCATAGGAAGCTGGGCAGCCCAGCAGGGCACTGTGAACCTGCAGCTCACTCTCCCGGACCTTCTGCTCCAGCTGGGAAATGTGCTGCCTCTGTCTGTAACAAAGCAGGAAATGTGCTGCCTCTGTCTGTAACAAAGCAGGAAATGTGCTGCCTCTGTCTGTAACAAAGCAGGAAATGTGCTGCCTCTGTCTGTAACAGAGCAGGTAATTCACTGATCTCAAACATAGAGAGCAGCAGCACAACACAAACGGTGCCACCACAGCACTGCTGCTCCACACAGTGACAGGCACAGCACAACTCTGCCACTCAGAGCTCACCTGCAGAGAAATCAAGCTAAACACTTTGACCTTTTTTACAATTCTTGTTAATTTTTATTCCCTCCCTTCCAAACCCTTCCCCCAATCAAAATTACAGATAAAACACACAAGCCTTGCATGTTTTGGAGGATCCAGCCTGACTCTGGAGCTTAGGAGTGAAATGAATAGATGACTCAAAATAGGGAAGAAAAAGTATTTACTGTCCAGATGCTGAAGGTACTTTTCGTTAGGACTTACTTTCTCAAAAAGCTTGTGCACCACAAGCCTTGGATAAGAGAAATGTGGTTTGCCAGCCCAAAGTCACAGAAATCTAATTTAAAATAAAAGTCTTAAAGAGCTCCCAGAAAGTTCTTAAGCAAAAGAGGCAGTTATTTTGATATTCCAGATAATCATAATGTGAAATCTTTATCCCTTAAAAGACAAAGAAAACCATAACCACAATTAATTTATTTGAGCCCTTCAGGATTATTGTCTTAATTCCAAGGAGAGAAGTGCTCAGGTTGTTCTCTAAGGTCCTTTTATTGTTCTTTGCAACAAAAGATCAGCTGGGCAAAAGGGACTCTGAGAGTCCTTCCTTGGTACTTTCCAAACCTTTCCTCTCCAAATGGAAGTGGACTGGAGTCTCTAAACCACACAGGATCAAAGCCTCACCTGTCAATGAGCAGCTCCTTCTCCTTGAGCAGGTTTTCATTGGAGTTCAGGATATTGATCCACTGAGCTGGGTCAGGGGCAGGCAGGGATGGGGAATACATCGAGGAATGGGGGCAGGTGCCTCCGTTCTGTAACTGCAAGAGGAGACAAAACAAGGAGGGAGAGGTCTGTGCCCCACAGGGGCAGTTGCAACACTGCTGGAGCTATTTTGCACACTCTGTGCTCATCTGCATGCCAGGGCACGGCTATTTCAGTCTCTGTTGATGTCCAAGAACAAGAAACTTTGCCCAAGCACAACTGGAGATTAACAAATAATTTTAGATCGCTGTGCTAGCTCGCTGGAAACAATTTGTCTCCATTAGGGTACAGCTGGTGGGAGGTGGTAAACAAACTGTTTCCACCTAATAAACTGCAGTTAGTTTCATGCATTTTTTCACCCTAGATACAGAACAAAGCTATTCTAGACACTGTTTAAAACCTCTTGGCATGCTTTTTCTCCACAGTTTCTATCAGACAGGGTATTTCAGCTCTCGATCTGGCAGGTGGTGCAGCCCTGTAACACAATCCAGGGCTGCTCTGCACAGGCAGCGTGTCAAACGATACCTGTGACACCACGAGCTGTGAAAACAGGCCATTAGGAGACTTTTGGTGTCACCCAGGGAGAAGCACGAGCCATTTTCCCCCTGTCTGGGACAACAAATCCTGACTAAAGAGACAGAAAGGGCTCAAATTCACCCAGCCACAGCTGCCTACCTGCATCTGCTCCACCTGCAGCCGCACTTTGTCCAGCTGCTGTTTCCAGGCACTGAGCTCGCAGACTCCCTGGTGGGGAGGGTGCAGTGTGCAGCCTTCCTGCACCCAGCCTCGGGCTGGGGGTGCTGCTGCAGGTTTTGGATAGAAATTGTTGGCCTGGAGTGCTGCTGGCAGCAGCCTGCTCCCCCCGGGCCATGTCCCGTCGCGGGGCTCGCCGGCTCCGTTGGCCCCCGGGGCTGGTTTGCTCTCTGGCAGCACCTTGTAATGGTCCTTCCCTGCCTCAGAGCCTGGGCTCAACTTCTGGCACCTGTGCACAGGGTCAGGGCACAGGCTGTCCAGAAAGAGAGACTGGTTCAGGGTCTGCTCCACGGCAGGGGTGTCAAACTTCCAGGTGTCTTCTGTCCTGGTGTGCTCAGCAGCAGGAGGCCAGGAGCGCTCACAGTTCTCCCCCGAGGGCCTGTAGAGACGCAGGAGGTCCCTGGGTGGCACCTGAGAGGACTTCCCGGGGTTAAAGTCCCCATTCCTGGCGAGCCCGGGGCGCTCAGGGGCAGAGGCTGGCATGGCAGAGCTCTGGGAACAGCCCTGGTCCCCTGCAGGGCACAGCTTGGAGGGCGAGGCACCCAGCGTGGAAGGCATAACGTGGGCAGTTGGAATGGTCACCTGGGTCCTGATGGGGTGGAATGAGGAACCGCTACTGGAATTGCAGAAGTCTGGGGGAAGAAGAAGAGGGATACTCTTAATTACAGTCCTGAAAATACAGTCCTCCAAAATTGTTTTAAAACCAGTTCCTTTCCCACTGAACACGTCCTCCTAAGCAGCAGCATGACTCAGGCACACCTGTGCTCCCCCTCACTACAAGTTTCAGGAACCTGCTGACCTTTTCCTACCACCACAGGAAGAATCTGAGTTTAATCCATATTTTTAATCCTTGCTTTTAAGCTACTCTAGTATAACCTTGAATCAATAACATTATCTTTCTCTAGGTTTAGAAATCAAGTCTTTGATACTGAATAAGAAGGCTGAGACTTACTGAGCTGAACAGTGAGCCCGTGATCCTGCTCTGCCCGTCCCACAGCGACCCCAAAGCCTGAGCAGAGCTACCAGGAGCCTTCCCTGAGCCCATGATGAGCCTCCAACATCGCTGACCCTGAGGATCTGACCTTCCAGCTCCTCCAGGACACCACGGGCAAGAGCCTGTCCTGGAGCAATGGCTCTCACCTATGGCCACAGGAAGTGAGACAGAGCCCCCGCCCTGCCAGCGGGGCACCAAACCTGGCTGCAGGGAACTCGGGGTTATTCTTAGCAACTCTCAGATTTCAATACAGCAACAGCCAGGCCTGAGAAAGGCAAACAGCAAAGTGCCCGTTCCCACTCCTCGGCCCGAGACGTTCTGTGTCGCAGGAATCCCAGGTTTCTCCCAGGAACACACACTTCATTTCCTCATGGCTTTGGCCAAAGGCCCAGCCCCACGTGATGCTCCAGCTCCCACCTGTTTGTACCCTCCAAGCATTGCTATGACAATGAATAAACACCACAAACTGAATGCAGCCCAAATCAGACTCTGCAAAGACCAAAATCACAGTACAGGAGAACTGTCACCATAAAGGCACTTGATCCTTCCCTCAAAAATGAGCAGTGAGGGCAGAAAATCTCTCTCAGCCACTGCTTGGCTGTGCCTGGGGACTCCAGAGAGCACCATGCCACCGGGCAGCTGCGAGCACGTTCACCTTGGCAGAGAGAAGAGACAGCACCATTTCCTTTTACAGCCCCTAAATTTATCCCCCGGTGTCACCGTCAGGAACCCGAGTTCCCTGACCAGCACATCACGTGGGGGTGCTGCAATCAGTCCCTGAGTGTGCTGAGGGTCCTCACAACAACATTTCTGACTAATGTACTGAGCTCAGCGTGCCTCAGCAGCAGCCAGGGCTGCAGGTCACCCTCAGCTCTTACAACATGGCTGTGACATCACCAGTGCTCACAAGGGCCATTTCCCAAAGGGAAATCATCTCCTCTGCCCCCACCTGCCAAATGGGTGTTTTATTATCCTGAGAGAGGCCTGATGGAGCACTTAAACATGTGCTTGTGTAATATTTCTAGCAATACTTCCAACAGCCAGACCTGCTAAAGCCTCCATCTCACTGGCACATGAAGATCTACAGCTCATTGCAAAGGAACACACGGATGGCTGAAGTGTTTTAAGGAACACCAAAAAGTCCCTCACTGCTGAAAAGAGAACCAATGAAGATGAAAAAAACAGGTGGAAAGGACTGCTGGGACCAGAAATTTCACAGAGTGTGCATCAGCTGAAGGCCAGGCTGCAGAAATTCTCAGCTCAAACACTGCAGAGCCAAACACTTCTCCACAAAGGCACCTATAAATTATCTCCTTAAATAAAAATTTAAAAACCACACAACAGACCTGCTGATACATCTCTCGTTGGACATTAAGAACCAACAAGTCACCAAGGTGGCTTTTAGTCAGTTAAAAGCACTGCAGTGAGACAACAACCAAGCTCAGAGAGACAGCCAGTCCCTCCCTCACCTGGTTACATTCCAGACATTGGGATTTGAAATAGTTCCAGACATTCTGACAGGTTGTGCCCTCCAGTGAGAAGGTGGGTGCACCCTGAGAGGCTTCCCTGGGTTGGGGAGACACTGAGGCTTCTCTCACAGGATCCCTGTTCTGTTCCTTGTTCTGTTCCCTCCCACACCCGAGGGTTTTCTCTCACAGGATCCCCTGGTTCTGTTCCCTGTTCTGTTCCCTCCCTCACCCCAGGGGTTTCTCTCACAGGACCCCCTGGTTCTGTTCCCTGTTCTGCTCCCTCCCTCAGCCCTGTTAACCCCATCCCTGTGTCCCTCAGTCACTCCCTCCCTATTTCCCCATTGGCTCCCACATCCCACCCCTTTGTACTGCCCCCATGCCCCTGATAATTGATATTTGATAATTGATAAATGCTAGAAATGACAATTGGTCCCTGATGCTCACCCCTGCACTCAAACCTGGACCCTTCCCATGAGATCTGCCTTTGGCCCTGGACAATCTGAATAAACATCTCTGTGGGAGCCACACAAAATCCCTTCCCAAATTCCTGCCTCTTTGCCATCACACCAACAGCTATCCTGGTTTCCAACACTGCAGGTGCCCCTCACCTTCAGTGCTGTCTGAGCAGGAGGTGCCAATGCCCCCATCCCCACTCTCAGCCACGCTGGGCCAGCGGCTGAGGTGGCTCTGGCCCTGCAGGGGCAGCATCCGTGCCTTCCACTCAGCCTCCAAGAACTTGCTCTTCTGACACGTGCTGGGGTCTGGAGAGAAAAAAAAACAAGGATATTTATGCTTTAATTAAGCCATATGTAATTACCAGTGCTTCCAATCCAAACCCTGAACTGGTCCTTGCTTTGCCCGCTGTGTTCCTGTTATAAAAAAATACCTTTTGCAAAAGGAAATAGCAGAAAGCACGGGGAAGTCAAATAATACCAACAGGAGACTGAAAAACAAGCTTGGTAAGGAAGTCAGAATGCAGGAGCTGTAAATTATATTCCCATTGATTAGTTTGGTCATGTTACACCCAGCTGGTGCTCTGACTAAAAAGAGCAGCAGCGCAGCAAAACTGGGCAAGTTAAAGAGGTGTTTTTGCATTAACCCTAAAGAGCTCTCCCAGGTTCATCAGCTATCAGCTTAAAGGGAGAAATTCCTTATCAAATGATTGCTGGAAAAGCAGGCAAGGGTTGAAATGAAGACTTTTTTTGAACAAAAAGCTTCTGGAAGAGAATCTTTTGAGGGCCACGTGTCTCCTCAGAGAAACTGAAACAGGATCTGACAGCAGCAGGGCTTTGGAGAAAGGATTGTCCTTACCCAATGGATTCTTCTGCAGCAGCCTCAGGTCTGGATCTTTCTCAGGGGCAGCCATCTTATCTGTCTAGAGATGGATAAATGAATAAAACTCTTATTTTAAGTGAGTATAATCCACACCCTGTCCCCCCTAGCCAAGCAAAGGGTACACACACAGCAGCTGCTCATCAGAGTAACACAGCATTTAGTATTTAATTAGCTTCTTCTCCCAGTAATAGCTGGCTTTTCCCTGCAGCAAGATTTAAAAAACACCCAAACTTGTAGGTTTTCTCTATGCCTGAGAAAGGAGAATTCCTGTTTGCACCATTCTCCAGGGATTCAGCAGCACCTTTCAGCTGTTATCCCTAAGGCAGGTATTTATAGGGCAGCTGTCACCACGGTACCTGAAGGCTGAATCTTTGTCTACAGAGGCTAAAAATTTATCTTTAAAAGTCTTAACTCTCAACCAGATAATTTCTGCCCTCTGTAGAGGTCACTGAGCAACTACATGAGGAAAAAAGTCCTTCAAAAATCAGAATTTCTATGTCATGAATCTTCATCTGCCCAGAGTTTTGGGTTAATTTATCTATTTCTCTGAGTGCTTCAGACAGTGAATTTCCTGTCTCTGATAATGCAATTTACATGTACACAGTGGAAATTCAAGGCCTCTACAAACCCTCAATCAGCAGCTGGCACAGATTTTTGTTAAATTGATTCAAAGAAGAGAAGACAAAACTTCCTAGAGAAGACAATAATTCCCAGATGTTACAACCTAGGAGAAACATTGGGAACAGAACAGGATAACCAACCAGAAACAGCATTTCACCCAGCAAAGAAATTAACCACTTCTACATAAATGTAGCGCTTATTATGGTTAATTTAGGTAGAGTTAATTTAGGCAGCTATGCCTAATTTTAGGTTAA
>VZTB01001752.1:3648-61600 GCA_013397245.1 Thryothorus ludovicianus
AGCGCCTGTCTCTCCTGGCGTCTGTGGCACCTGCGGCGTTAAGGGATGCGAGGTGAGGTGGCCTGCGGCACTCCTTTAAGGCTCGCTGGGTTTTGGCTGTCCCTCGGTGCTGCCAGTGGCCCAGCCCTTTCATTCCCAGCTGCGGCCCTGGGCTCGGGGCCCCTCGGTGTGTGCGTGTCTGCCCGGCCCGGCCTCGCTGGGCCCGCGGTGCAGCGCCCGGGCCCGGCCGCCTGGCAGCGCGGGGGGCACGGACAGAGCCGCGCCAGCCCCGGCGGTGCCCGGCACCGCGGCACGAACGGGAACCGCTCCGGCATTCCCGTGTACTCCGTGCGTCCTGTGGTGCTGCCAGACTGTGCTAGAGCTGTGTGAGAATCTGTGTTCTATATCCACCGCGCATCAGACACCTCCAGTTCATTCTTTGTCTAAAGCATCCTCTGGTCTAGGTAGACAGGAAGACAAACAGTTGTGAGAGGCAGTGGCTGACCCAGGCTAGTAGAGCTAAATAATGAACAGATTGCTTCAGGCTGCAAAACATGCTCAGTTTTTCTTTCACACTTAATGGGTAATTATACCCACCTTGTATTGCAGTGTTCTCAATGAGGATATGTTTTATTGGGGAAACATTGCTAACAAAAGTCTGACACAAAAGATTTCATATCCACATTAGTCACTCTTACTTTATCAGCGTGCAAATTGGAGAATGTAGTGTATGTGGAAAAAACAAAGCTCCAAGGGATTTGTAAGTTTCAGTATATTTACCCTGGAAAGTGGCAACGTAAATAAAGACCAAGGGCAGAGGTGCTGGAGTGACATACCCTGGGGTGATTCCAGAACGACTTACGTGCTTTTGAGTCTTGTCAGAGGAAAGCACGCTAAAGTAATCTCTAAAATAGAAGTTTTAAAAATTGACTATAAGGAAATGTCTGCCCTTTCTGTATGCCTGTGCTTGTCTGTGTCTGTTGTTTCAATATGTTACTTTTGTGTTTATTGTTTCCACGTTAGTTCAGGTTAGCTCAGCAACATCCCTCATTAGTCACTAAAAATCTCATCATAATTTGTTTTAGAGAGTGCAGGTAAATGCAGCAAAATGAGAAAACGTGGATAGTTTGTGACTAAGCATGCTTTATTTAAAGTGTTCTTACACATCATAAAGCTTTTTAGGTCTATGTAGCTTTTATTATGAAATAACAGAACTTTCTGCAATATGTGGTAGAAGTTTGGTTGAGCCTTGGGAAATCTGTGTTTTGAGTTAAGTAGTATATATGGAATATAAAGCACTCGAATGTAGACAGGTTTCTTCACTCTGTGGGGACCCTTACTTGTGTAATAGTCTGAAAAGTGTTTGCAGCATGCACTGTTACCTTGCTATGAATTTATCTTTGTGATAGGTCTTGTGTTTCTGTGAGGTTGTTCTAATGGCAATTTAAAATTATTTCCTGCCTCTGTGATTGCATTGCAATGGATGCGGAGGGCATAAGCAATAAGCAACTGCTGGAGGTTGTAATGTGTGTTACAACACACATTCACTATTGTAAATTGTTGTATTTTGGAAACAAATGGCCTTGTAGAGACGCTACAGATCAGCAGACAGCCTTGTTTGGCACTTGTCACACTGGTAGCACAGCTTGCTTTAACCACAGACAGATGTTACTGCACGGATGTACTACATCATGTTTGTTCAAAGTGAAGGGGGGCTGAATGGGGCTGAACTGTGCTTTGGTTTGCTTTCTGTAGGGGAATCTTCTACAGGTGGTTGATGGTGACTGATGGTTTTGGTTTAACCCCAGCTGGCAAATAAGTGCTGCACAGCTGTTTGCTGGCTCCAGCAGCAGGATGGGGAGGCAGTCAGAAGGGTAAAAGTGAGAAAACTTGTGGGCTGAGGTGAAGGCAGCTCAGTAGGTAAAGGAAAAGCTGTGCACCCAAGCAAAGCTGAACAAAGCACTCATCCACCAGCTCCCATGGGCAGGCTGGTGTTCAGCCATCTCCAGGACAGCCAGGGCCACACCACATGTAGCAGGGACTTGGGAAGACAAACGCTGTCACTCCAGACATTCCCCTTCCCCTTTCATCCCCAGGTTTAGCTGAGCATGACACCGTGTGGTGTGGGACATCCCTGTGGTCAGCTGGGGCAGCTGTCCTGGCTGTGTCCCCTCCCAGCTCCTTGTGCACCCCCATTCTCCTCACTGGCAGGGCCCTGTGAGGTGCAGGACAGGCCTTGGCTGTGTGTGAGCATTGCTCAGCAATAACAGAAACATCCTGGAGTTACCAACACTGTGTCCAGCACAAGTCCAAAACACAGCACCCTACCAGCTGCTATGAAGAAATTTAACTCTCTCCCAGCCAAACCCAGCACACTAATTTAGAGAAATGTTGAGCCAGAGATTAAGAAGGTTTGAATGCTGTAAAGGCCTCAGGCAGCTCACTCGATGAGCCATTGAAAAGGGCTTACAGTTGTTCATGTAATGTAAGTTAGACCCATGGGACAAATACTGACCAGGTATTCTCAACAGATCAAAACAACAAAAAGTACTTTATTGGCAACTTTAGAAAATCAAAGAAACTTTGAAAAGAGTTTAATGGAGTATTCAATCAACATAAAACACTTCTCAAAGCATTAACTTGGTCCATTCAACTTAGCAAACTCTAAGCCAGTTCAGTTTTAAATTCTCAAAAACTCAAAGAAGAGGAAATTAGAAGAAGAAAAACAGACAGAAAAGGACACATATGTGTACCAACTCCTGGATTCCAGTGATATTCAGATAAAAATTCCAAGAGGAAGTAGGGTCTAGGATGAGGGGTGTGGAGTAGGGCACTGCTGCACCAGGGCAAGACCTGACCTGCCCCTCACACAGGCACTCCAGGGTGTCCCCAGACATCAGTCTTGTCAGTCTCTCACAGATGGCTCTGGCCGTGGAGGCATCTCCCTAATGTGTGTGTGAATCTGAGAAAAATACAGCATTTGTATTACTGGAAAAAGGATTCATCAAATAGATGCAGTGTTAAGTGAAGGACTGATACGTGCATGTGAAGTGATCTAGAAGATTTAATGTTTTCCTTTGGTTTCTGCTGTTTCTAGCATGCATCATTGTACTGTATTAGTTACATTTTTACCCTACAACCCATATAAGGAAGTTTGTATTTTTGCTAATTCTAAAGACTTGTCATATGAGTAATGCCACACTATTCTGAAAGTAAAATTTTACCTTTTAAAGGTTTTATCACTGAACTGGTTAACTTTGTTGTAAATTGCTTAACTTCTTGAGGCCAGTTTAAATACTTTTACTCAATAAAGATGCAGGTATCATTGCTTTCCCTCTCCTTCATCCTGTTTGCTCTATTGATTTGACAGGTAAAAAAGAAAAGCCTGCTGCATTTCCCTGGCAACTTCCCTCTCTGTTGGGAATGCCTTCCACTACTCTCAATATCCTCAGCTACTTGATGAGTAGTCCAAGCCCTTTGCAAGACCTGTACAGTTCCAGTTCTGTGCCAGAGTGTGCAGGCTAGGTCAAAAAGGAGAGTGGGCATGGCCAAAATGGAGATAGCTGCTCTTATCTGCCCTCCAGGGAGGGGGGTGAAATGAAGGTAATCCAAACTAATTGGTTTCGGTGATAATACATTCTGTATAACGTGTGTCTGATAAGCAAGTGTTGTTAGAACAGATAAAACGAGAATGTATTTCCTAATTAATGGTTCTGCAAAGCAATCTGGAACCATGAGCCAGTCTACAGATAAGACTTGTACCTAGGATTCTTTTTAAATTAGTCATAGTCTGATACTTAAGTATAATGTTAAAAGGTATTTTAAGCATATATGAGACTGCTTTGACATATAAAAGCAGTTTTTGCAGGTAACTGTTTTGCAAAACTGTTTTCTACAGGGTTCTCCCCAACTTCATTGTTGTGTCACAAATCAGCATATGTGACCTAAAGGTCACATCATTTCAGTGCAGTACTTATCATGTGGTGTTCTCAAGACATTTTGTATCATACACATATTTGACAGGAAAATAAATCTAGTGTCTCGATAAGATTGTAATGGGGTGCTGAAAGGGTTATGTTTGAAAGCATGAATTCCATGTTATTACATGGATCCTTTGATCAGCCTGTTGGGGTTTTTTTATTCACACTTCTGCAAACTGTTTGTGTTCAAGTGGGAACTACATGACTCTGGCTTTGACACTGCTTTTTCACTTTGCTTTGAAGTGCCAACAGCCTTCTCAAAAGGCATGATGTTCTGTTTTAGTAATCAAGCACTGGTTTTTGTTACCTGGTGAGAACAGATACAAAGGGCAAATTGCGTGTATACCCTTGAAATATTGTTTTATATAACTGCATTAGAAGTCTTCCTTTATATAGTTTCTTATGCAGTATTTTTTTGTGTGTGTGCTTTAGTCTTTTGTCTCTTCTGGTTTTTTTGAGATCTGTTTGCTCAGTCCCTCTACACAAAGTACAGTAATGTAAATCACTAATGTACACTTTGTACCAAATATGTCTGGAAAAGACACATATGGAATTAGGTATTTTTGCAGTGGATGTAGTTGATATGAAATACAAATTTCCCTCATTTTGTATTGTCTATATGTATGATCAGGTTTTAGTGAAAATTTGCAAGATATTTGTGGAAGGAGGATTTGGAAGTAAGATTTGAGGCAGCGTTTTGTTTTTTGGTTTAAAAAACTCAAGCATATTTTATACAAAACCATGGACTGTTGGTCATTTCACAGCAGACTTGTTTCTGTCATAGCCTTGCTATGTCACAACTGGCTTCTTTTGCAGTTCCCATGGCAACAAGGATTTTTGAGCTGCAAAGCAGGATACTGGTTTGAGGGGGTATAAATATTCTTTATTACGGAAGAAATTTTGATCATTGAAAGCTGATCAGGCACTCTGCTCTTCCCCCTCACGTTCCTCCCCTTAATCATCTGTGTTTTGCCCATATGTTTACACCTAAATATGAATTCCTATTTGACAAGAATACAGCTACCTGTTCTAATTTTTAACATGGTATAAGAAATTATGAAAAAATTGTCAAGCCTTACTGTCCTGATAGCATGGAAGAAAATGTTGTCTTCCAGGTAGAGTCTCAACAGGCAGGAGAGCACTGAATATACCTAGAAATTTGTATGTTTATGTATTTGTGAACATTGTAAATGCTTCTAAAAAGTAAGGAGAGTTTAGTTGCTCAGGGTTTCCCATACTTCTGCTCATGTTTACTTTGGCTTGAACTTGTTTCCAAAATGTAATCATAAAATATTTACTTCTTTAACAGACTTACACTGGATTTTTTAAGTGAAGGATCTCAAAATACTGCACCTGATTCACAAACTTATTAACAGTGGCAGTATTTTTGTGTGTTTTTCAGAGTCTGTCTCTCACCATCTCAGATGAGCACATGTGGTATGGGATGTTCAGAGTGTATCCTGAAACAAACAGCTGTGGATAAGCCTTGATAGAGTAACTCTGTTTGGCTCATTTTTTCTAAGTTAGATAGGTTTTCTGTGTTGTTGTTTTTCCTTCTGAGCACTCATTCCAAAATAAGAAGCCAGTTATTCAGATATGTCAAGTTCCCACCATAACCCCACAGTTTAGTTTCGGTTGTTTTGTTTTGTAACTGGTAAAAAAGCAAGTGAGAATTACACAGTTGCTGAAACAAACAGCACAGGTAAACTAGATAATTTAATGTTGTAAAAGCCTCTGAATAGTGCATCTAAGAAATTTATCCTCATGACATGTGCTAGGTAATTTAGAGATACATTAAAACAAATTTGGAAAGTAAAGGTAGTTCCCAGTGGCCTGCTGGCCTTCGTGGTTTGGGCTGGGAGACCTTTGTTTCCTCCTGCCACTGTCACCACACGCGGGTGTGGGATTATTATGGAATCATGGAAAGGAAAAAAACACCACTTGCACCTCTATAACTGGAGCTACTTATCCAAAGACAATCAGTTCTGCTGGAGAAGGAAAGAGCAGCCTAGTATTTAGTATTAACTTCATCCAAATATCAAATTGTTAAAGACTTTTCACTGCTGCTATCACCGGTGTATGTTAGAGCTGTAACAAAATAACTTGCATATACATGAGAGAGAAATTAGCACCAAGAGCCAGGCATGAATACCCTGGATGCACAGAATTTTTTTTCGAGTGAAGATAGAAGTTCTGGAATGACTAATTTTAACTTTTTCTTCCAACTAACTTCCACCAAGGTCAATTCAGAGCTAATATTGGAAGAATGCTTACAGAGTGCAGAGGTATATAATTCATAATGCTGTATGTGATTCTGGAACATGGTTTGGAAATTCAGGAAACTCAAGATGTGAAAACTGGGAACTTTGAACATGGGTCTGAAAAGATTTATGGTGATGGATAGCATCTGGCAGTGTATTGCATTTCCCCTCCTCCCCTGCCTTCCAACACAACCTCAGCTCCCCTGTTAGAGCTTGAAGGCTTATTTTGGCATTGGTTTTTCTGGCTTTGTGTGTAATACTATGCAGTGCAGTCTTTCTCTGAATAATTTGTCCAGAGCTCCTTGAGAGCTGAAGAGAACAGATAATTGCTACCTTGGGTTTTAGGCTGAAGAAATGCAAAAGACTTTGGGAAAAGGGATCCCTTAGATGCAGTTAAAGAATAGGAGGAGTTGGGTAGCAGTGTCAGGAGCTCTCTGTTGTTTCTGGTGAGGATGTGAGGCTGGTGATTCCGCATGAAGCTCGATGAATGGATCGAACAGCTAGCTCCTGCATCTCTGTTGAGACACATTAGGAGTGACAATGTGATGACATAATCACTGACCCCAGATTGTTCTCAGCTATAAATCCTCTGGTTGCAGTCTCCACTGTTTCTCTGCATGTGCCGTTCACGTTTAAGGGCTTTTCAGATCATCTCCAGCACCATCTGCTGCATAATGGAAAGAAAACAATTGTGCTGTGTATGGAGCCAGCTGACTCCCTGAGTGGAGTTGGGGGTTTGCAAAATCCATCTCGTCTCGAAGAATTTGTCTGTCTGCTTGTTCTCACTGCCACACTCTGCACCAGTCACTAGGCTGTCATTATGCATGAGAAATAAAACAAAGCAGGGACTCATTTACAGGGACGTACATGTTTTTGAGCTGGTCAGATACTTTGTGTCTTCTCATGCTCCCGTGTAAGGAATGCCGCACATCCTGATGGCCCCTAACTGGAATAGGGAACCATTGTGTGTGAAGCCTCTTGTCAGCATGAGTGTGTTGGTACCCCTTGTGTGCACCGGCCATGAGGAGACGAGCAACAGGATTCCTTAACTGCGAGCATTCACTAGGTGTCAGTGCGTGATTGCACCGAGCTGCTGCTCTTGCCGAGTTCTTTGATGGTGGTACCTCCCTTATGAAGAGGGATTTTAAAGAAAATCCCCACTTTTGTTTCCAGAATGCAATGTGGATTACATTTAAGAATAACTAATGAATAAAAGTAATTACTTCAGTCTTTTTTTTTTTAATTTAAGGAACAGTGGGATAAAAATGCTGATATTAAAATAAAATTGCTACCACCTTTTGTGCTTAATGAAGAGAATTTAAAGACTTAGAATAGCTCCTGCACTCCTCACTACCAGGCTTTCTTGTCAGCATCAGATACATTACTGATGAAACACTCTACTCATACTGCTGCTGATCCTTGGGGTAGCTAAAATTCTTACTAAGATGTGGAAAAAAATGTAGTTTTTATAGTGATACATTATCTGTAAAATGAATACATTCACTTAATTATTTTCAAAATTATTATTTTCCATAAGAGATGTTACAGATCAAGTCTGCAAATGTCAATCAGAGACGAGGAAAGCCCCATGAATATAGCTAAAATTGCCTGGCTTTCCGTTCTCTTATCATACTGTATCCCTGGAATGAAATATAATGTTTATTAGAATATTTTGAATTGCTTGCATCTCACTATTAGATTTTCTTAAAAGATGGACTAAAAAAATTGATGAAAAAAATCCATTTTTACAACAGATTTAAATTCATATTTAGTCTAGTTTTTGTAATAAATGATTGCAACTCATCTTTCCAATCTTTATACAGTGATCAGCATTCATGTAGAAGTTTCAGTTGTTCCAAAATTGATATTTTTTGTGTTACTTGTGAAAGTGTTTGGTGAGAATTTTACATCAGTAGGTTAAAATAGCAAAAAGAGTCATTCATGTGATATATGAAAATATTTGAAATTGCTTTGCTGTATCTTCCAGTTTATATTGAACTTTTCCTGTTATATTTTAATCCTAGTATTGAGTGGATGATACATTTTACCTTTTCATACTTAATCTATTTACAAGTGAGACCTTTTTAAAAACTGTTCCAGGTTACCCTCGGGGAAGTGCCAATGGTTGTGCTAATAAATAAGAGAAGTTAGCTTGGCTACAAAGATGAGTTTTTGACTTATGCTGTACACTGTATTTCTACATATTCACTATGTAGCAGAGCTACTGAAGGGATTTTCTGATGGCCATCCTTCAGTATTTTCCCTGTTTGATGTAGCTCTGTAAGGGCACCATCTTTGGTGCCTCTTTGTTTCATCATACCACCTACCTGTGAGATAGGGACCTGATCATCAAAGGCAGATTTGTGCTGCCCCCGTGTCCCTCCAGCTGCATTGAAGCACTGCATCTCTCATCATGGGACACAGCTACCTGACTGCACAGATTTTTCTGTCTCACAATTTTTGATTGAGTTTGTGTAAGAATATCTGTAAGGGATACAGTAGGAAGACTGTGGAGACCATTGTCTGCACCTTGCCTTTACAGACACACTGAATATAAACACTTGTTCTAAATAAAGGAGACTTCTCATTGCATTTGACTTTCTGATTTTTTGTGTCTGAACACTGAAGGAAAGCCTGTTCTCCAGCTTCTATTGCTCATTAACTTCACCAAAAATTATTATCTATTCACAATGATGCAAAATAAAGCAGACTTTGTCACTGCTTTGAAAATCGTTCCTAGCCTAAGGCTTAACAGTTTGTGTAAGAAGTCAGGCTTTTCGGTTTAATGACAACTTTGGGATTCTTCCAGAACCTCTCTTCAGAAGCTGATCTGTCTGAAAAGAGCTCTTTCTGCCCAGTGACAATTTTTTGTCTTTCCTTGTTTGACATGTCCTGAGAAAGCTGTTTAAATTAGTTCCTGGTTGTTGCTTTTGACTACCCTGCTTTTCACTGCCAGCCCTGACGTTCTGTTGGTGTGGCTCCTTCAAAGTTTATGATTCTGCTAAGCATTTTCTTGCGGGCCTGTTGCTGTACTGAAGGTGATTAAAAAGGCATTTGCAAGTCAGGAAATCCATTTGATGTGTCTCTGCAGCTACAACTTTTAAAGTAATGCTTACTGTGTTTTTAACATAGCCAGTAGAACTTGTTTCTGCAAAATATATAAAGAGAAATTCAGTCATCCTGCATTTCACTGGGGCTTCCACCGTGCTGAAATGGGCATACTAGCACTGTAGGGTATCTGAATTTATGAGCTTTAGAGTACAGTCAGCTCTGTGCACTGATCTCTTTTCTGCGGGTGAATTCTTAATGTAATAGGATTTTCTCTTCTACCAATGATAGACATGTACTTGTTTATTGTGGTTGAGAGCAGTTCCTAAGAAAGTGAGAGACTTAGACACTTTTTTTCTTGTTGAAATTGACACCTACATCTTTCAGGGATATAATGTAATGAACAAGCTATAAAATAATGTTGGGAGTATATTGCTAAGCAAAGGCCTGCTATTTCTCTTGGTTGATATTGGATGAAATGGGGCATAACATTCACTTGTGTGTAGGGATAGCTGGGCTTTCTTGTGCACAAGATTGATTTGGAAATAGGCACTAGACTCTTCTTCCTTGCCAAGTGAGTGTTCTTTGCTAGAATGCTTTTGCAGATCTGTATATGAAGACACAAGTCGATTTTTGCAGAACACTGCTTTCTTTGGTGCAGCTGAAGTTCCTGTCCCTTGGGGAATGAGGACATTTTAATTCATCAGTGAAATTATGTACATTTTGAATTCCACCTTAGCTATGACAAAGCAAAAAGGTAAATAATGACCTTTCATTTTACAAGGAAACAAATTAGGCACACTCTGGATTTCTGAAAAAGCAGCTGATCTTTCATATAACTTTTCCCTCCTCTCTTTTTAACAGCTCTGCCATTTACAAGCTTTAAATTTATTTACTATTAACTTAATGCCTTATTCATCATACCCTCATTTGTGGTTAAAGATCTTTTAATCTTTATGTGATGCATAACTTCTTATGTTTTTTCCTGTACAATGGTGATTTTTCTTTAAGGAGCCAATTACATTATTAAAATCAAACACACTGGGACAAAACCATGCATGGAACAGGCATGAGAATGGCCCCAAGGAAGTATTTGTATTGAAAGGTTGGTAGTACTGGTTAGTCACATGTCCTTATGAACTGGACATGGTTTCCTTGGATTCTCTTTCCTTGTCTGTTTTGGTGAGCTGTGCATCAGTGACACTGGGAGAAAAACAGTGAGTACTATCAATAGCAACAATGCATGGCCTTTCTTTAAAAGTATGCATGGAGTAAAGGAGGAGCTCCTTCAGTGACTTCTGGAATTAAATTTTGCACAAGTGTATTTAAAACTGCAGTACTTTTATTGGTAGAAATGCAAAACAATGTTAATTTTTTACTCCAGAAATTGTTATTTAAAAAAAAAAAAAGTTTTGTCTGTATAATCTGCTTGAGGAGCTAATTCACCATTTGATAACTCTTTTGATCTCTGTTTGGCACATGGATACAGGTAGCATAAGGCACAAAATCCAAAAGGGTGACTTTTAGATATCAGTGTAGCCTTGTGACCTCTCTGGTAATCCGTGTGAACTGACTGTGGGCAGCCCCACAATCCCCAAAAAAAGTAAAAGGCTAAGTCACTACCTTTAGTGACCAATATGAATGAATGTGATCAATAGGTGAGGCTGAAGATAAGGTGGCTGTAGACTCATGAATTAAGATGGGCGGGGCAGAGAGAGCAGGAACTTGCCAGGAAAAACCAACTTAGGAGCATTAGGGCACTATGCATCTGGTTGAAACCAGGATGATAATACTTAGGAAAATTTTTCTGAATCTAGTTGATTTTTAATTTTACTCTTAAAAAAAATGAGAGATGCCCACAGTTGGGGTACGCATCAAATATTTAGAGGAAATCTATTTCTTAATGTTTTTTTCCACCTCTCCTGTTTGAATTAGATGTTTGTAACTAATTGTGGTATAGCTGCTTAAGCTCATAATATTTGGTTTCATGCATTAATGTTTCTGTACATTTTATTAACCTTAAAGGCTTCATCAAGTCAGTGCCATTAGTAGAGGAGGAGGGATATAAATAAAAGAAGAAACTCTTGCCTGCAAAGTAGGCAGAAAAAGAATCCTTATCAATCTTTCAGGTACTCAGGTGTGTTGACCAAGTAAAATCTCATAAGGTGCCTGTGTCATAGCAGTGAAAAGTGGTGTATCTCTCTGACCTTGCTGTCAGTCTGTGTCTGTGTTCCTTTCAGAAAGGGTAGTACCTCCTCTTTTCCTTACTGTGCTGTGCCACCATCACTGGAGCAGATAAGGCTGAAAGCTAAGAATTTTTATTAAACACTAATAAAAACTGGGTTAATAAACATTTTCAGATTTGTTGAATTTTGCCTTTGAGTCATCGAGCACAGATTATGGTTCAAGAGAAGCTTGTTTCTGAAGTCTGATATTTTTGGCTTTTCTATTGTTATTTAGTTATGTGAAGTCAATTCTGGATTTTGGGAAGCGCTTACCTGACTTAGTTGGTATGCAAATAAACAAAATTGGAAATAATTTTCATTGGAAATCCATACTCTTGTGCAAAAGTTCTTTGCTTACCTTTTGTCTCTTTTCGTGTTGTTTGTTATATGACTTTTGCTTTGGCTGAAGGCAGATGTCTATGCTTTTGAGCTGATTGAAGGAATATAAACTGAATGTTGGTAAGTGGGTGGGAGTCTGAGAAACTCGGCATTTATATAACTTGCATTTCTAAGAGGTTAAAATTAGTCTGCCTTGAACATGTTTTTCAGTTTTGCCTGAGATTTGTTCTCACCTGGCACTATTTTCTTGGAGGTTTCTGTAGTGTGGGGCTTTTTCTTGTTTTTTTTGTTCAGTTGGTTTTGCTTTTTATTTTACTTGATTTCACCCAAGTTCTCTACATATATTTTAAGAAGAAAGTTACATTTTGGTTTGGTTTTGTTTATGAAGGAGTAAAGAAAAACTTATCCATAACAGGTGCTGCAGTACTGTTTGTCTTCAAACCCGGCAGGTGTTTAGGCTTTTGGCGGCATTATAGGCCGTGCAGCCCCTCCCCACTCGCCGGGTTCATGGAACTTCCCGGTGTGCCCGTTCCCGAGGCTCTGGCAGTCGCACTCCCAGGGTCACACTGGCACGGTTGGGACCAGAGCCCCTTCAGGGCAGGTGGCCCCAGTGACCCGGCAGGCCCTGCTGGAGGCCCCTCACACGGCCACACCGAGTTCCATTGCCGGTTCCATGCTGGCTTGCCCACAGCAGAGCCTCACGTGCCCACAAAGCCTTTTATTTCTGCACAGGAACACAGAAACAGCTCGAGCTGGAGCCTCTGAGCAGAGGCCCCCAGCAAAGGCTTTGTGCCTTCACAGTCTCAGTGTGGAAGTTTTGTTTCTCCTCCCGAATCTTCAGCTCCTGCTGCCCTCTCCCTGTCCATCCACCTTTATGGTGTCACCCAACTTCATCTCCTTTCTTATTAATGAGTTCCTGCTGGTCTCTCAGTGTCCATTCACCTGGCCAGTATCACCAATCTTTGTGCCCTTTGTCATCTCCAAGCTGGCAGTTCACAGCCTCATGTCTCTCTCTGGCCTCCCACCCAGCGCTCAATCTGCATCTCCATCTGCAAGCTGAGCATCTCAGTGTAGTTTTTACAGCTCCTTGATAGCTCATTCCTCCTACTGTAACAGGAGGAATGTATTTTTGTGGCAGATCCACTGACCAGTATGATATGCCTTATGAAAAAGGGCTTGGTTTGTTGCTGTTCTGAACTGGAACAAACACTGTGCATCTCCTTTAGACACAATAGAGTCTTCAAGGTTCTGTTAAAGAGTAAAAATGTATGAATGCCATCATTAATTAACCCCTTACTGAAGCAGTTTTGATTTTCAAAATATAGGGTGATGTGGTTTCATTGTGCATTGCCCATAATTATCCACCAGCTCTTCCAACCTGAACTGTCATCCCTTCAGGCTTCATTGAATGCAGCCAACAGGGCACTGAAGCCAATATAGCTTGTTATGTGGATTCTGCATTTTTACTTTGCTGTTTGTGGAGTTGTCTTTTTGTTTTCAAAGACTCATGGGAACTGTTTGATAGCTTCAAACTGCTTAAACCTCAGAATACTGGAACTCTACAGGCATTTCTTAAGACTAGATGGTGGCATTTGTCTACCATTTGTGAGAAAGAAACATCCGTTTTCCATTTGTTTTCAGTCGTAAATCATACGTCATTTCCTGGAAATGTCAGCAACTTCAAATTAGGGAAACCTTGGCCTGGGTTTTGTAATCAAACATCAGTGGGTTCCAGTTTTTTTGACCATACAGCATTTTTGTAGGTAGCTGAGCACACACCAATAAGTCATACATAGTTCATTCATCACTTTATATTTTTTTTCTCCTCTACTGGAGTTTATTTTGCTTGGGGACCATGGTGGCACATTTTGTAACAACACCAGATATCCTGGGCTGCCACATGGAATTGGCATTGGCTGTGAAATTCACGTAGTATTATTGCTACCTTACAAGCCAGGTTCCTCACACTTCCAGTATCTTTGCACAGACATGTAGGATGCTGAGAAACAAGGTGTTACAATACCTGTCTGCATTCAGGAGATCTAGTAGATCTAACTTGTGGAACCTGACATGCCTTCCTGGGATCCTGCTAGCAGAACCGTGAATAAGGGTCTTATTTCTAGACCCATGTGAGAAATTTGTTTCGACATCCAAGGAACAATCTTTCAGAAGAGCAATTTTGCTGTGGGAGACCTGACCTCTTACAACAGGTCAGGTGATAGCTCTTCTGCTCCTGAGCTGGCCAGCAGCCCCTGCTTGTCTTAGGCAAATGCCTGAGCCTGTGGTCAGTAGCCTGGTGAACAGACTGGAGACAGTCTCAAAAATCTGCCTGGAGCATCCTCTAAACATCAAGCTCCAGCTATGCCTTCATGAAGGATGTTAGAGCTGATCTCACACTCGGCAGGAGAGGTCTACAGTAATTGTTTTTAGTGAAGGACTGTGTGATAAGCTATCGTAAAGTTACGTAACCTGAGGATAGCTGCTGGGATCCAGGGGCTGTGACTGCCTGTGTGATGTATCAAGTGGAGATCAAGAGATGTTAGTCACCAGTAATCAGAGTTCTTTGAGATTTGTACATCTACAAGACCATTTTGCCTTCAGCCATGGCTTACCTTCTCTCCTACTTGGGAAGATTTCAATTTCAGGAGAAACTAAGATGGTGAAGAAGGTGCTAGCCAGTACGCCAGACTGAAGGTTTATTTAGCAAGGAGGTGATCCTGTCGAACTGTTACATACAGAGATTATCAAAAGAAACTTCATTCTTTGTAGAGTCAGTGTAGGAGAAAACAGAAGTAAATATTTTGGTAGCAATAGACATAATCAGGGAAAGGAAAAGCAAAGGAAGTTTTTGAAGGAGTCTGCATTCTGGTGAAGCCTTCCTTTTTTCCGATGTAGCTCTGGAGAAAAAAGAAAAATGTGTATTTTATGAGGTATCAAGTGTAGTTAGGTTTAAAAAAAGGAGAAATAGTCAAACAATTACAAGTACAAAAAGTAATTCCTTGAGTCACAGCAGGGACTGGGTACAAACCTGGATTCAGTTTCCCTTTCTCGTCTCTGTGTATGTGAGGTTAATTAGTCCAATAATGGCACTTTGGAGCTGGAAAGCATTGCTAAGATGTAGCAGGTGCTGGCTCTGGAGAGGGCCATTCAGGTCCAGGTGCTCTGCCGGGAGCAGCCAGTGCGGCAGGTGGCTTGGACGGCGCAGGTGAGACACAAGCCGAGGGCAGCTCAGCCGTGCGGAGCCGCTCGGGCCGGGCTCGGCTGCCAGGCTGCCCGGGCAGGGCAGGGCAGGGGAGGCTGCTCCGGGACCCTCGGGAGCGGAGCGGGCAGGGGAGGCTGCTCCGGGACCCTCGGGAGAGGAGCGGGCAAGGCAGAGGAGGCTGCTCCGGAACCCTCGGGAGCGGAGCGGGCAGGGCAGGGGCCCCGCAGCTCCGGCAGAGGCCGAGGGCGAGCGGCTGAGCTTGGGGAAGGCTCCTGGCACAGGGTGGGCAGGCGCTGCCGCCCTCCTCGCTCAGGGCCACCACCTCTCTGCAGGTCAGCCTTGTGCCCAGGCAGCCAAACCCCCCCACCTGCACAGCAGAATGTCCTCAGCACCCTGCAGGAGTGAATTCCATATATTTAAAATGCATTTATCATGTAAACGACGTGACTCAATTGTTGTGCAAACGGGGGCAAGTTTCACAAGGGCTGTGTGATGTTAGGCAGAAATCCGAGGAAACTGGCGAGGTTGGGTTCTTGAGATTGCACAGACCCCGCTGCTAGGGAGGCTTGTGTGTGCAGCCCTTGTGGAGCGTGGGGCAAGCAGCAGCCTACTTAATGCTAATCAGTTTTTGTAGCAATGCTGTTTGTGTTTTACTTTAGAAACATTGTCTGTCTGTATTGAGAGTTGCTTCATTCTCTGGCTGTTGTAGAGCTATTGGGGTTTTTGTTGGTAATAGTCTCCTATTTTCATAGTAGATTTTGCAAGGCATTCTGGTTTACTTGTTTCTACTGCCTATTTTTTGGACCTATTCTGGTGGTGTTTTGGGGATGGAACAGTACTGCACCTTGCATCTACATTTAAAAAATGTTTATTAAGTCTCTTAGTGGCACTACATTTCTATATGTCTGTTCATTTCTCTGAGCACTCAGGCTAGTTGAAAGGTGAAGTGTTGGTGCTCAAGTCCAGATTTCTTTCTCCAGATCAAAAAGAAAATAAGTTTGAAGTCTTCCAGCCGATTGCTTATTAGGGCAAGGTGTCTGTATAGGTGTCCCTCAGTGTTCCTTTTTTTCCCACTAAAGAAAATTGTACTGATTTTTTTGGATTTGAAACCTAATGGTTTTTTAATGCTTGCAGGAAGAGATTTCCATTTTTCTAGACATCTAAAAAGAGTTTTTCTGTTAAACTGGGGTAATTTGGTTAAAAAGACTTGTGAAGACAGAATCTGAATGTTATGCACAGGATCTACTGGCAGTTTGTTGTGATAAGACTGACAGCTAATTTTTTCAGAAGCTAAATCAGCTATTACTTTGTAGTGAAGGTATGCTAATTGGCATAGTCTTGCTGTGGTTAAAGATCAATAATTCATTGAAGAGAACAGATGCTCGTATTTAAAGGAATTCACAGTTAATTTTATTGGAAAGCTATAGCTGAAGATTAAAATTTGTAAACACATAGGTCTTTGTCAACTTCTGCTGCTTAATGTTTTTCTTTAAAGGGGAAATCCTGGACTACAAATGCTTTGATATGGCAGTAAATGATAGCTGAGAAGACTCGTGCTTGATTTTGATTTTAAATGTAATTAAACTGTCTTAAACTAAATGTAATGCTGTTGTCTTCAAATGAGCTGATGCCTACCTGATTTATATAGAGAGGTAGAAAATAATTCCCTGATCTTGGAAAAAATTTTTTCAAACTGGATTTAAGAGGCTGCAAAGAGACTAGGAGTATATTTCAGGCACATGAATTGAAAATTGCTCACCTAGTCATTCTTTGCATTTGAATTCTTATTTAAGTAGAAAGTTTTGTGTAAAGTTCATGCAGCACACTGACCACTGGCTACTGTATTATAAATACAGTAAAATAAATGCACGCTCACTAGTTGACAGATAGAGTTTTACACAGGTAGCATTCAAGAAAAAGTATCTACTAATTATTCATTTTGAGGTATTTTATAGATACTGCCTCAAACGGAAAGAAAACGTATTTTGTAGGAAGTTCCTGGCGTCTATCTCTGAATTATTCTCATTTGCATTGAGACTTCAGATTCTTGTTTGTATAAAAGCACCACTGTTATTTTGATAATCACAAGCTTTCCTAAATGCACAGCAGCACTCTTCACTGAAGATCTGGAAAGCTGAGTCAGTCTCCAAGAATGTATACAGGCAGTAACTGTGTTCCTACAGCTGTTTGCTTGTTTTTTCCTTACAAAAAGGAGCTGAAAGGGAGAATTCCTATTCAGTACTAGAGCTGAAGGTTTATTAATAGACCTTTTTTTTTTCTTGTCTTTAAATTTTGTCATTACCTTTTAATACCGAGTGTCCTCCCTGACTACTAAGTAGCTTATTAAAGCTGGTTTTTAGATGTGCTTTTTTGTTCTGTTTTCTTCTTGCTGTTTTCCCATTTTGCTAGCATGCAGATGGGGGTGGGGAGTGGGAAATAAGGGAGAGAGCATGTTCCAGAGGATGCCAGGATGACTTCAGTTATTGGATGGCTGCTGTCTGATGGATGGAAAAAGGGGGAGTAAACCTTTCATTCGGCACTGACAGAGCTGAAACACAGAAACCCGATTTACAGGTAAGGGTGAAAAAAATTCCTGTTATGAATAGCTGTTCTTGATCCTTGCCACGACATTTCTTGGATATAAAAATGCATATACAAGCATCTTGCCTGTTCCTCACAAATGACTCTGAAGCAGCTTTTCCCGTTGTTATTTCTCGTGCCTTGCAGGTTTCAGCGGATGTGAGATCCATAAACAGTGAAATCATAGGCATGCCTGATGCTGGCAGCTTTCTCATGTGACAGGATACGCATTGCATCTCATTGATGCCGAAGTTGCTCAGTAAGCTGTAGGAAGAGAGGTCATTTTGTGTGATGGAAATACTGACTGTTGAAAATACAGTGTCTGCTACCAACAGACAGAGAGTGCTGGAAGATCTAAAAATGCTTTCTTTGAGTTTGGATAGGAAAATGAACTGTTTCTGAAACTGTCTTATTTAGTGCTGAACAAACAGTAAGAATGGCTACTCAGAACTACTGAAAGGGATTTTGTAGATTTTTTTTGCATTATTTTTAGGTTTGGACTGAATGTGTTTGATAGGTATAAAATTATCTTTGTCATAAAGAAGGATGCATATAATTATGTGTAGGAGACAGATAAGTAGTACCTACAGCATTTACATATGAGTTTCAATAAATTGTTGAAATGGCTTCCTTCTGCAGAGTTTGTGTTAGCAGCAGCTGTTATTTCACACTGGGAATGGCAAGCAGCAAATAAATTGCTTCATACAGAAAGTAGATTTGTTTAGCAAGTCACGTTATATGAGAATATAGGACTATAGGCAGAAGTCCTGGCCCTACTGAAACAACAGGATATTTTGATATTTGCCTCATTGGGGCAAGGATTTCAATGAGTCAGCTCGCTATTGATTTACCTCTAAATTTACTACCTTTTGCATGTAGGAAGTAATTGTTATACAGGACCCTGGTTTGCTGGTTTGAAGCAAAAATATTAATTGATGTAAATAAGTGGTGATTATAAATTTCTTGAGTGTATATGTGTTCATAAAATATATTTATAAAGCCAAAATGGTGGAATTTCATTTTAATAGATTTCAGAGATTAAAATCAGTAAATGCATCAATCTGTTTTTGATGTATTCACTGAGAGAATTCCCTTAAAGCAGACCTACAATTACTAAAAATTTGTGCCATAAAGAAAAACTGGAACAAGTCAGTAGAACTCTTGTGAGTGCTAAAAAGGACTGGAAGAAGCTTTATCCACTGCTGTGTACCTTACCATCAGGAGTGGTGTCCTTTCCTCCTAGGTGTTTCTTCAGAAAATGGAGCCTGCTATGTTTGCTGAAAAAAAATCAAATTAAAAAAAAATCAGTAATTTGCTGCAAATGTCAGTGATTCACAAAATTATTCTGAAAGACTACTGAGCTGTATCTTTTGTTTATTTAGTTTCTTTCTGTTATACTGGAGTGTAAACACTGATAAATAGCACTGACTGAAAAATAGTGGAGTTGTATCCTCACATTTGTTATTTGTAGGTAATGGATAGGTATCTGAAAGCATAAGCTCAACTATTAAATTACAATCTCAGATCCATGTATTCAAATCACTCTCCCCCCATCAAATGAGAAATCTGACTCAGAACTGCTCCAGTAACAGAGAGTAGTTGATGAAAACAGAGATGTAGTTCCACATGTGTTTAAATTATTCTGTCTCCTTGGAAACGCTGCTGCTGCAGATGGATTTGGCTTTTGGTGGCTAAAAATATCTACTGCTTAATAATGACAGCATGAAAGATACTGAATAAAACTACTGTGCTGTCACTAGTTTTAAAGTTCTCTAATGATTCAGGTATTCTACATGAACAATAGATTTGCATTTTCTGTCCAGCATTCACTGTCAGCTGCTGCCAGCATTCACCAGCTCCGTGGAAATGAGATAAGCTCATTAGCCTTGGTTGGAGACCCTGCTGAGAAGGGAGCATGTGAGTGGGAGGTAGACTAGATGAAGAGTTGGAAAGCAGGTAGAAAGTTGGTTTAAAAAATTCATAGTGGTGATGCAGGTAAGGTGTTGTTTAATATTTGAAGATACAGGCATTGGAGATTCAGATACATTGATGATGCAGATATTGAAGATTCCCAGGGAAGTCTATGATAGAAAAAATGTGCTTAAGCACTGACTTTGTAAGTTAACAACCTGCAAATGAAAGAATTTTTTTCCTTTTATTTATTGCGTTCGTGAATGCTTCCTTATCAGTTATATGTGTAGGTGATTGAAATATCATGCAAACAATTTTAAGTAAAATATAAAATTACCTTAAGTAAAAGCCACTTATATCACTAAAAAACTTGTTACAAGCAAAAAATAGCATTCAATTACTTAGCATCGCTAAGCAATTTCATCTTTAAAGAGTTAATTATTTTCAGTTAAGAATGCATAACCAGTGCCTGCAGCAACTGGACTCAGCGATCCTTGTGGCTCCCTTCCAACCTGGGATATTCTATCATGCTAACTTTTTTTAATCCTGTTCTTCATTGTTTATTCTTTCCACATACCATAACTTGTTTTGTTTTTAGCTGGTATTCAATATAAATGAAAAATACCAGTTTCTTCTGTTTCTGCTTCTTTCCCATTGGATGACTTCCCGCTTGTGCCTAGAAAACAGAACAAATGACAAACATTTTCTTAGTGGGCTAAATATACCCCTCTTATTTTTTTATTTTGTTGGTGTATATATATATATATATGATTTCTGGTAGCATATGTTAGTCAGTATGCTGATTCATTTTTCATGATTGAAAAGGACATTTTCCTGTTACAAAATATCTTAAAGATAGCATTAAAAATTACAAGGTATTGTGACACATACAAATAAATAATCCTCTACAAATTAATACTAAAATCCATTTTAACTGACATCTCAGGTACCAAAGGTCAATTAAAGTGAAAGTTGAATGCTTGCTTTTGATTACTTGAAATCACAGAATCAATTAGGTTGGAAAAGATCTCTGAGATCATTGAATCAAACCTATGACCAAACACCACCATATTAACTAGACCATGGCACTAAGTGTCAAGTCCAGTCTTTCCTTAAACACACCCCTAGGCAGTCCTTTCCAATATCTAATCACCTTTTCTGTGAGGAAATTCTTCCTTATGTCCAGCTTAACCCTCCCGTGGCAGAGGTTAAGACTGTTCTTATTCTTGTTCTGTTGCTGGTTGCCTGGGGGAAGAGACCAACCCTCACCTGGCTGCACCCTCCTTCCAGGGAGTTGCAGGCAGTGATAAGGTCCCCTCTGAGCCTTGGCCAGGCTAAACACCCCCAGCTCCCTCAGCCACTGCTGAGCAGCCCCCCAAGGACCTTTCCCACTGGGTCACTTTCCAGCCACTCTGCCCCAGCCTGCAGCTCTGCATGGGGCTGTTGTATCCAGGTCATGTTGAACCTCATGCCCCTGGTCTGCCCATCAATCCAGCCTGCCCAGGTCACTCTGCAGGGCCTTCCTGCCCTCCAGCAGACCAACACGGTGACCTAACTTTGGAAATTTGCTAATGGTAGAGTCAATGCCCTCATCAAGATCATCAGTAAAGATATTAAACATGACTGGGCCCAGCACTGATCCCTCAGGGACACCACTCTGACATGACCAGACACCCACTGGATGCAGCACCGTTCACCATCACTCTCTGGGCCCAGCCATCCAGCCAGTTCCTAACCCAGCAAAGCAAGTGAGGGGAAAGAATATGGCATTTTCCATTCTATAGCAGACTGTCAACATATTAAGAAAGCCGATAATTCAATGGAATATAGAAAATTTTCCGAGTCTTCTTTAGAATAATTTGTTTTCAACTGAAGTGGAGAAGTCTGAGTTGATTTAATTTTAAACCTCCTTTTGCTGTGCATGTAATTTAAGATTCTATAGAGATAATAAGTAATCTAAACATTATTTGAGGAAGTAAAGGTGTGATACATTTCTAGAAGTACATCTTTGCATTTTATAGTGGTAGCCAAGTTGTGCCAATTTGTCATGAATCCTTTGGGTTTTGGATATAGAAGCGGAAGTTCTCATCTAGTAAAAATAGTAATGAGAAAGTTTATTGCATATTGCCTCCAATGTCTAGGTTGTGAAAGATAGTGATGATAACATGAAGGAAGTAACATGGTAACATGGCTTTTTTTTTTTTTTCCTGATTTGGTTTGGCTTTTTTTTATAGCAAGTTGCAAACAGATGAGCGGAGGATTCTGCCAGGCTAGATTTTTCCAGTAATTTTCAGCATTGCTTGTTCATGTGTGAAGAGAATTCTGTGCTGTACAGTTAATATCAGACCACAAGGTGAAGACAGTCTTACCATGTTTGCCACTCTACTGAAAGCCTCCAAAATACCCACTTATCTTGTTTCTAAACTGTAATCTCCTAAAGCCAGTCCTTTTTTTATCTTATCACATAGAAGTAGTACTATTATTATCAAAAATTTTGGTGAGAACAAGGTATGAAATATTTGGTAATTTTTTACCTTAAATTTACATCTACACTTACTTCCCTATCACCACTTGGATATGTGCACACATCCCTCAGTACTTAAACAGTAAAACTGGAGGAGTCTATTCCTGTATTTTTAGAAGAAATAAAAGAAAAAAAGAGGAAAACCTAGTTCAGAGAGAGTTTTGCAAATATGCTCCAGTATGGTTTTGTTACAAGTTCATGCTGCTTTTCTTGGAGTTCAGATGTTCTGAATTGGACATGTTGAGTGTTTTTGTGAGTTTGGTTTGTTTTGGTTGATTGAATTTTTTAAAATCTATTCAACTCTACATATTTCAGAGTAGAGAGAATGGCTACCCCGTGTCAAGATGTAGAGACCGTGGGGCAGAAGAGGAGAGCTGCAGAATTCTCACTCTCTCTCTAGTGGCTTTGATGGCAGTGGTGAAGGCACAGCCGGGCTGTGTGCTAATGCAGCACATTCCAGGGAGCTGGGTGACGTGTGCTGGGGCTGGAGAGGTGGGAAGGCCCCTTTGGCATGTACCAGTCATGGCCACGCTGCACTTTGGCAGGAGATAAACAAGATTTCCTACCACGTTGTGTGGTTTCTCTTCAGGCAGGGTGCAAGACTGATGTTCATGAAAGAATAGTGTGGAAAATCAGCACTGAAATAGTATGAAAAAATGTTCCACTGAGCCAATTAGTGTTACTACATGGGCTAATCTGGGCAAAATTTATATTAAAGGCCACATATTTCCAGCACTCAGGAAGTTGATAACATTCCAATCTTCATTATGGAGCTGGACTCTACTGCCATTCTTGCAGCTGGAAGCAGCATAATGCAAAGCTGCTGTGCCAAATACATTGCTGCCAGTCTCAGAACCTCATTCCAGTTGCTGGGAAGGTGCTAAGCAAGCCAAATGTTGTATGTCCTTTTGCAAAGAGGTGCAGTAAAGATGTGTTGGTAGTGTGCTGTCTTCCAAATAACAAACAGGCTGGTTCTTCCCATCACCTGCATGCTCACTCTACTCTAAAACTCTATATCTGTAGAAGTCAGCAGGACTGACTACTGTTGTAGCAGTGTTTTTCTGTTTTCACATTTCAGTTTTAGAAAGAGTTGTGACTTCTCCTGGCCAGACCTTTGCTGCAAGCAGTCCGGCAGTACAGTCCATGCCAACAGTAGTAAGCCTTTTCTGGGAGAATCCATAAAAACTTCAAAATTTCTTCTGAGATATAGGTAGTAATTTATTTTTTCTTTAGAAAGGGTAAAGAAAATCTTCTGCAGAGATTTTGGGTGAAGGGGTTTTAATTGATGAAATTTCATCATGAAAACTCAAAACCTAGAAGAGAAGTGCCTGATACCAGACTTCAATGATTTTACCTGAAGACTATGGAAAGGATTTTGATAGGTGCTGCTAAAAGTGTCCTAGATGACTTATATGGAAGTTAGGCGTTATGAACTTGAGTTTGTGACTCAGCTTCAGGGTGTCTTTGTTCTGAATCTCCTGTTTTCCTCTAGGACTTGCTGTAGCAAGCTTAGAAAATAGTTATAAATGAAACACAAGCTCAAACAGCTTTTGTGGACAAATCTCATCTTGACAGGAAGGCCCTCTTCCTGAGTTGCTCTGAATCCCTTTCTACCAGGTAGAACCTTCATTGCTGGAGACCTGAATGCTAAGGTCCTGGCTTCCTGATTGAATTGATACTGCCTCTTACTTGTTTTACTTTGTTCTCTGGGGAGCACGCTGAGAGAAAATTTAAGAAAACTAGCATGGAATTTTCTTCTGTTGGCTGAATTATACAAGCATGTTATTCAACTGTTGACATCAATGTAGCTAAGAATTAGAAGGCCATTTCACTGCTGCTGTATGCAGGAGTCTTGTGTTAGGTGATGGAGAGGGGGATATTTGCATGCTTGGTTCATGTATGACCATGTGAGGTGCTTTTGGGAGACTAAAGGAGCCAGATCTATCGGCATCTGTACCGCTTGTAGATGCGAGAGGTGAACATATGCCTGCATCGTTTCTGCATTTTAAATTCATTGCCAGTAGAGCTAGGTGGCATGTGTTAGAGTGTACAACAATGTGTAGGCAGTCTAGAAGATTAGTGGATTAGTACTGAAGTGTGAAATCAGGAGTACTGTAAAGTGATGGTATAGAAACCCTGCAAAGAGCAGACTTGGCAGGATTTGGCTTGGAGTGCCAGAACAGATTCCCCTGGTTCAATTGTGCAGTCTTATCCTGAAGGATTTACTTAGTGCTCTGGTTTTAGCTTGGCTGAAGCAAATGAGGAGAGACTTTACCTCTTTACCTAAGCAAAATATATGTGAGTAAGATTATACTAACGGTATTCCCTGTACCTATATAATGTAGTCTCTTAAGTGGAATTAGCTTGCTATGTGTTTATAAATTTTACAGACTGTAGTACTGAAACTACCAGAGCCTACCTCTGGCAACTGGTGCTTATGATTAGAGCTGCCAAATACAGCAAAACATGTATTGCAAACATTAATTTGAATTCTGAACAGCTGTTTGATTCATGTTCGTGTACCTCTGTTGTTCACTGTTTGCAAGCATTCATGCAAATGGTTTTTTGTCTGCATTAATGCAGTTCCTTACGTGAGTAGTCATTTTCACAAGCAAGTAATATTCTTTGTGTGAGTGATGATGTCACTGTAGGTGCTTTTAGGTTTGACTACCCCTCCCCTCCCAAATTTAAAGCTGTCAGTTACACAAAGAGCAGAATAATTCAGTGCATTATATGGAGCCAAGCAACCACCTTGATTAGTTCACAACCACCTCTGCTGCTGATGTTTATTTAGCAGGTAAGAAAAATGTCTTAAAAAAAAATGAAGCTTTTTTTTGCAGGCTAAGAAAAATACTTAAATTCAAAAAGAGTATTAATCACAACAAATAACCCAAACATCTTGGCTTGTGAGCATCAGTATTCATGATTTGACTGTGAATTGTTTGCCAAGTCTCCCTAGAATGTTATAGTACATGCTGACTGGCCAGTGGGTGGGAGTTGTTTTTCATGAGTACTTTGCAGTAATGTTTTATGTGTAACATCTGTTTTCTGCATCCTCCAGTTCAGTTTGCAGTCATTTGCATAGAAGTGTTTTATGGTCAAAAGTGAATCTGTATTGCTGCTACAGACTTTAAATTTTTCTATACTTTCAGTTGATACATTTGAGACAAGGAAAATGCAGCGTGACACATAGGACAGTTATTTATTTAATGCCCACATTTGATGTTTAATTTTAAGTTTATTTTCAGATAATTTTTATTCAGGAATTTTTATCATGAAATGTGATCAAGTCTCAAGAGGAAATTAGTACAAAATAAGGTTTCATAAATAAACTAAAGAAATAAGTGGTTGGATTTCTTATATTCTGTCCCCAAGCTTCCTCCACTCCTAATGCCAATGTATTCTTGAGCTCTTTTTCATTTTGATTTTTCTGTAGCTTTAGTCAATAACTGATTTCTATTGTGAGGCTTTTCTCTAAATCATGAGGATATATAATTTGAATAGGGTTCTGGTTTATTATTTCATATATCTTTTTAATGTTTACTGCATATAGTACATGCTTGATGTTTATTTATTCACAGGTATGCTCCACACTTGTTCAGTGTCCCAGATGATGTTGTGTGAGCTGTATTCTATAGCACTGAATTTTGCAAGACATTTATTTGAAAATTTTAGCTAGGATGAAAAAAATGTTGGATTTGTCTGTTCTTAGTAGCTGTGTCAATGCTGTGTTTTTTAAATTCAGTATGAAAATGATATTGACAATACACTGAGGATTTGGTTGTTGCTAAGTGATGCTTGCTTTAAGTCAAGGAGTTTTCAGTGTCTTCCCTCTGCCAACGAGGAGCTGCACAAGGAGCTTGAGGGGGCATGGCCAGGGCAGCTGACCCAGACTGGCCAGAGGGGTATTTTATAGCATAGAAATATAAATATGGGTGTCAGTGAGACACTGAGGATATGGCAACTTAAGTAAGGTTTTATAGAACAAGTTTGTCAGTGTATGTTACCACAGTATCCTAAGAAAAATTTTCTCCTGGGAGCACAGGTAATGAGTGCACTGTCATCTGTCCATTCACTCAGTAATTCTAATGTCACTCTTTTTAGGCCTTTCACTGGGATTTGGAGATACCTGCTATCTAAAGAAGATATCTAAAGGTCTGCTGCAATTAGATTGTTCCCAAGATTTTCTGAAATTTCCAGCCTTTTTAGGTACTGGAGAAATTCAAACCAGCCAGGCTTTTATGTTATTTTACTTTGTAGCTTCCAGATAATACTGTGACAGTGTGAAATATATCTCCCACATTTACATGGGATTTTTATCTTCTAGTAATAACATATTGCCTCTGAAATTTTTAAATATTGAGTGCCTGCCAGTTATCTGGCATTGTAGAAAGGCAAAGCCTGTTGCCATGGAGCTTTGAGGACTTGCTCTGCCAGTCAGCATACCTGCAGCTAGAGAATGGCTAAATGATCTCATTGTAGGAGTAGTTTCATCAGGGTGGAGGAAAACTAGGAAGTGAAGGAGGAAAAAATGAATGGGGGGGGGGGGTTTAAGAAAGGTACATCCTTCTCACAGTCCATAGCTATCATATTCTTCTGCTGTGTCAAGCTGTCACTTTCTTGAAGAGTCCTTAACCATGTTAGGTAATTGATGTTTCACCTAGAGCTCATAGCAATGTGTTAGTTAGGCTTGCTTTAATATCCTGTTACAGGTTTGGACTTTGTTTTGCCTTTCTATGCACTAATGCCACACAAGCATGGTGGGAAGGATGGCAGAGGATGATGTATCATGTCGCTGTGCAAGGATTTTTTTGTTGTGAAGGATCTATCTATGAACAGGAAAGAATCCAGTGTGTCTGCTTGTTACTCAGCTGTGTGAATTGGAAGGATGATGCTCCAAATCAACTGTAGCTGCTAGACAGCTGTTTAGTAATCATCTGGAAAGGTCTGTTACTAATTGAATCTTTCAAGCCAACTTTCACCCTTTTTAACCAAATGGGTAAGTATGATACAGCACATCTCTTTACCTGTAGCTGGCAGGTTTTTTTCAGCTTCTGAAGGATGAACCTCACTGATGCCTTAGTGGAAGTCCAAGAATATTGATGGACCATCCATTTGTTTTTCTCAGTCATGTGCTGTTGTTTGGTTCCTGTAGTTAGAGATGGACTTCTGTGTACTGCATTCTATGCCTATATACATTTGCTCACCTTTTTTTTAGAATATACATATTGCTGAAGTACTTCTGTGTATTTAAGAGTATTCCCATCCTATACACCGGTCGTCTTACATATACTAAGTGACTTGTTTTAGCAAAGTTGTATTGCTGCATAGTTCCATTATCCTTGTGATTCCTCCTATCAGTTACGAGAGTTATTTATAGTTTTGCTTTCCATTTATGTATTGAAAATTTTACTTGTGTAAGTCTTTGGTTCCTTGTACCATTAGATCTACCTCTGGGGTCTTCTGTTCAAATGAGATTGGATTTGGATTTCTTTGTGACTGCAGTTGCTTCTATTGATTCCCAATATCTGAATTTACCTATTCAATTGTAGTTATGGTGCAGGACGAAGAACAATTCAGTTGAGTTCTCTGTCCTGGTTCCCTGGTTGTGCATTCAGGGAACCTTTAGGGAGCTAAATTTGTGGCCTCATGGCTGTTAGAAGTTTGACTGTTGCTAATTCCTGTTGGTCTCTGGTATATATCTGTGTCTTCCACTGGGATATATCACACAGTGAGCAAAGAGCAAAACAATGCTTTCATAACAGTATTGAGTCTGTCTCCCATGCTTATTATGTCCTAATTCCTGCAGACGTGGACCTTGCTCAGGTACATGCCTGTGTGAATAAGGCTATCAGATGGAACAGGCCTTGTGCACTGCTGTGCAGATGTGCTTCTTTCTGAAGAATATTGGCTTATGGAGCGGCATCTGTTTGTACAGATGTTATTCTAAAGGGATCTCCTGCTGGTACATAGTGTGTACAAACAGCTTTAGATGCTCTGTAATCTCTCTCTGTGATAGCCAAGCTCTTGAGTAATGGAAGTATCTCCTTTCCCCCATGTAACATATTCCTGGGAAGACTTGATTGCAGAGATTAGCATCAACAGCTCTCTCAGGAAAGTGGCAACACCTAAATTTGGTCTCAACTACTTTGTCAAACAACCTTCTCAATAATTCCTGGAAGAGATTCAGAACAAAAGTCAGGCAACAGTCACACTAAGTATACTTAATGGCTAGCTGTGCCTTTGTGTTGTGGTGATGCTCAGGTTCTGCAGTATCCCTGTACCTCCTGTACCTTATCCTGATCAGCTGGTGATGTGGAGCTAACCTATGTCATTTCCAGGGATTCTAAGACTCATTTGTTATGGTCCATTATACAAACTATCCTAATGAAATGGCTTTGCTGCTACCAGGTTGTGGCACTTGTTGCAAATGTAGGCTATGCTAAAACCAGGCAAATGTAAAAACCTTTGGTGTAAAAAATATTTGTTTCTGCTACTTGCTGGGAACAGTTTTGGCTGTTGACACTCTCACTATGTGCAGCGACTTTACTGATGTGCAAGACACCACTCAGTCATCCAGTCGCTGTTTGCTTTTACTGGTGGGGAACAGTGTCTGACAAAAGGGCTTTTGTCTGGAAGTCGTCTCAGGGTATGAAATGAGTTCTTGCTCTCTGACTGGCTGTGCACTCATGGTGATCACAGATATTAGGTTTGCCTTGCAGTGCAGTTATGACTTATGTTCTTTGGAGCTGGAACTTCATGACTCCTGTAGCCACAATTTCAATGGGTGCACACATGGGTTTGACTTAGGTCTCACTTGTACGATAAAGTCTTTGTCAGCTCATTTCTCACTCTCTTCACTGAGATGTTTGAGTGTAAGCATTTTCTTTCTCACACTCCAGCTGCTTCTTTACCCTCTTCTACAGTCAAGCTATAATCCTGTGGATTTGATATTGCAGGCTGTTGCCATGGAAATAATGGTGATTTCACAATTTCAGTGCTGTAAGCACTGCAGGAGACAATGGAAAAGGTGGTTGGCAAGAGATATAGTGAGGATATGGGGGACAATTCAGAGGAGTTGTTTCTGAACCGGTACTTGGGGGGTGACTCTTTATAATTGTGGCGTTTCAATGTGTGTGTGTTTAGTTCTTTTATCTCTTTTTCTTTTTTGTAAATGTGTTTTTATTAGAAGTCAGTTCATAAAAATGCATTCTTACTTTTTTGCAAAGGTTATTACAAAGTGATACTAAATTCTCTTTTCCATGTCCTCAGAATAAAAATACAATGCTTTCTTTACAGTTTATAGTAATTCATATTTGGACAAAAGGGCAGAGGTTAAGATCTAAGAAAGTTCTGTTTGAGTCATATGTTTAGCCTGAAGAAATCCCTTTCAGGAAAACATTTTTTTCATAAATAGTAAAACAAGTTGAGAACATCATGGTGAGCATATGTATTTAAAGCCGTCTGTGTGACTGACTGTATGAAACCCTAATATATTTGTTATTTAATTTTTAGTGTGCTCTGCATGCAAACAAGTTTGGTGCTGAAGATCATCATATGCAGCATCTGTTCTTAGCATTATGTCAGGATGCCACATCTATACTGAAATCTTTTCTCTAAATTAGACACATCTATAAAGGTAGAGTGAAGCTTACTGGAAGAAGTAACTATGTTATAAAATGAATTGAATTGGCAGATTAACAAACTGAAGGCAAGTGGCATCAGATGAGAATTTTTTATACTAAAAGCTTAAAAGCATTGAACAGCAGCCTTTTTTACCCAGCTATTTATGGCAGCATTTCACTGATTAGCATAGTCGGAGAGTATATTATGTTATCTGTAACTTTTAACTTAAGATCTTAAGATTAATTTTCAGTCTACAGTAGGAATTAATCAGTAATGAGGGTGATAGTTAACTATTTTTTAATTGAAAATAGAGAAAATTTGTTTCAACCTATCAGATGTGTTAAAATTATCTAAAAATTGCTGTAAAAATATTTTGATCTTTTTCTGCTTGGTATTCCATAAATGGAGATACGAAGATCAACTGTTGTATATGAAAGGGAAACAGTAAGGAATGTTCAACATGACTCTGGCTTTGTTGGGCAGTGTGATTAGGAAGTCAGGTTCTTAAGGGTGGACCCAGTCCTTTGATACTTGTGTGAATAGAAATAGTCTACTTGTGTGCCAGCACTCATATCTGAATTTCAAAAATTCTAGGCAGGAAACTTCTGAGTAAATGAAAATGACAAAATGAGTCAGAACTGTTTACTCAGGGCCTGGCCTGGAAAGATGCAAAGCATCTCATACAACTCTCAAATCTAATTGCAATTGTGGGCATTTGTTAGTACTGAGAATTACACAAAGCAGACCTTTAAAATAAATCAAAAGAGAGAATGAGTTTCTTTCTGAACTGTATTATTACAGAATAGTTTTTGTCATGTAATGTTTCTTGCTGACAAGTTTTTTAAGTGTTGTATAAAGGTCCATTTTTGATGAATTACATTGGAGTATTATGCTTGACCTAAATTTGCTGCATAACTGAATATATATATATATATTTATGTATGAGATTGGCTATAGAATTGTCTGCATTGGTAGAATACAGGTAGCATTTACCTTCTGTCAAAGTCAGTGAAATGATAAATATACTGATGATAGATTGTGGGGTTTTTTGATTCCTTCTTGGAAAAGTTGTTCAAAACTCTTGGTGAAGGAGCCATTTGGCTGCAGGTAGTAGTATCTGATTGATACGTGAACTCTTTCATGATAAATGATTTGGGAGACCTGCACAGTAGGAGGATGTTTCAGTGCCTCATTGCGTCTGTTCCTGTTACAGGTGCATGGTGAAGCATTGCAGCAATGAGTGGAATTTTAAAGAGGAAGTTTGAAGAAGTTGGTGGAACCTCACCCTGCTCTTGTGTGTGGGAATCGGATGATGACGTTTCTAGCAGTGAAAGTGCTGACAGTGGAAGTAATGTCCATCCATCTGCTTCTAATCATTTTACTCGTAAGTACTAAAGGAGGGTTTAAGGCATGATACTGCCTCTTATACAAGCTAGGAAAGATAAATTCTACTTGTTAGAAATACAGTGAAAGCTATCCGGTTTTTTTTTAATATTTTTTTCTATTTTATTATATTTAAATGCTAGCACTGTGAGGAAGTACTTATTTTCGAAAAAATTACTATTTCCTCTGGTTGCTGTTTCTGTGAAAATTTTTGTGTCACAATCAGTTTCAGAGGAAATTCCATGTTTGTGCTCTATCAATCATTCATATCCAGTTAGTATGACACATTTCAAGTCTATAGGAGAATGTCTTCCATTTTGGTTGATGATTTGGGGAAGGGAGAATACTGGCAGTAACTAATTTGGAGGCCAGTGCCTCTGCTTGGTGTTGTGTGTTCAGAATTGAGAGTACACAGGCTGTGATAGAATCTGATCAGTCATCCTGCCACCTAAGCCAATGCGGTCATACAGCTTTCAGTCATTTTCTTTCGCTCATTGCAGGGGTAACAGAGGAACAAAATTGTAATCCTGCTTAAGAGGTTATTTATAGTATAGTTCCAGTACAGTTTTATATAGGAAGAATGTGTTTATTGGAGTGAGCACTGTAACAGATTGCTACTTAAGATTTTTCGGAGGCTCTGGAATTTCTCATTTTCTATTAGAACACATCTCTTTACAATCAGATTCTGATGGTAGTGGTTTTCAGATTCCTGTCCTCTGTTGTAGTTATTTTCTATTAGTCATCAGCTTCTGTAAAACCTAAATGCAAATTTATTAACAGAGATGTTAAATGGAAACTAGTAAGAATATTTGCAAATAAAGATTTCTTTTGTGAGAAAGTTGCAAAATTGGGTTGCATAATGTTTGACTATGGAGCAAAATGAGAAAACACACCTTGCTGTTGCAGACAACACTATTCTCACTAATATATGATATATACAAAACAGCAGGCTTTTAGAATACATAAGATGTTTGCTCTAGCCTCATCTGAGTTCAGTGTAAAATTCTTATCCCTTCAGCCCACCTTATGAAGTAATGTGTTTATACAGTACACATACTCCCTGAAGTCTGGTCTCATACTGTGTGCCCAAAGCCATTCTGCTGTCCAAAAAAATCTAAAAATATCCATATAAATTCTTCCTGCTCTTATCAATACATGTGCAGATTAATTTTTTCTCTAAGGGGCTGGTGGGACACACAAGAGCAATCTAAAAAATCCTCTGTTATGTCATGAGCTCCAGTAAACCATGTCAGTACAGAGTAAGTCTTTGTGATAATAGAATGTTATAACAATATTTTATAAGGTGCACGTAGATTAAGGCTGTTGTTAATAATTAATAATCAATATTATACAATTCTATTTATATTTCTTTTTGTGGTAGCCTGTCCTGTGTTGTGCATATCCAAATCAATTAAATTATTAAAGCAGCCTTGTCTGCATTTTCTTTTCCTCAGTGGCATCTATGGAAATGAATGTGCCTTTTTCAGAATTAAAGATAGAAGTCTGCATGCATGTATACACACGTGCATATATTTATAGTGTGAGAAATGCAAAACTATATATGTGTATGTGCTTTTTCAAGTGACATATATGTACATGTGCCTGTGTGTGTATGTATGCACATGTGCAGTAATTGTGCTAATGGCATACAGAAGCCTTGAGTGATATTTTAAATGTAAAGTCTGTGACAGAATGCCATGGAACTGAAAAGTGAGAAGCTACAGGGTTTTATACATATTTGACTAGGGTCCCAACTATGGTCAAAGAAGAATTATATTTGTCTCTCTTCCACTTAGGTTTACAGATTTGTGTGAATTGGGTACTCTTCTAATAAGAATCCTGCATATGCAGTAAACAAATAAATAATGCTCTTCTTTTTAAGGAGATTTTATTTGTGTTCTTTTTCCTTTGTTCATTGTAAAAAGAGTTTATTATTTCTCTCGTGGGTTGTTTGCTGGTTATTTTACTGGAATCAGGATTTCACTTTGGTTTTAATTCCTAAACTCATGGTTAGGGAAGTTAACAGGCAAATTTTGCTGTCTCAAACTTTATCTTAGGTGCAGCTGGAAGGTTTCTCTGTGTGTGTCAGTTAAACTTCAGTAGGCTGCTGAAGTTACACACCAAGTATGCTCACCCTACCATTAAATGCAATCCTTAAGCAGGGTGGGAACAGGGGTGTGGTGTGAATATCTGAAGTTGTTTAGCAGGTCTGAAAAGTCCTAGGTGCTGTCATGATAAAACAGAGTTTATTTAAGGCAATTCTAGGAGACCATAGGGAATCCAAGTACCTGTTTGCTCTCTATTCAAAATATGTGTACCTAGTTATTTTGAAAGAATAAATTAAAGGTACAGAGGGAGGATATGTCAGAGGAAACCAACTGAAACAAAAATAAGTCTTTTAAATTCATCCATAAAACTTAATTCAAGGCTTCTGAGACGGTTATTTTAAGATCTGAGTGCTTCCACATCCACATTGCTGCTTTTCATGTTACTTGTAGTTAAGCTAATCAGTTTGCTCACCTGCAGTGAGGCCAGTCCAGTAATATTTCTGTGTATTATGACTATTTTCTTTTCAGCAGGGTGATCTCTGCTTAAAGGGTAAGTGTTTGCAGAAAGGCAGCCCTGTCTGTTAGTAATTATAAAGTGGTTCCATAAAAGACAGGAAGAACTCTGGAACTGAAGTTGGTCTATAATTTAGCTCTGGGAGATGGAGAGGGGAAGACTCTTGTAGCCTGTCTTAGTCAGGAGTAGAGTTACATTTTACAGAATTTCATGTCATAGGGAAAAAGCCTGAGATAATGTTTGGAATGGAGCTGAGCTATCTTGTGTGGGGCAGAGGCCTGCAGATAGGAGTCTTTTTCTAAACAGCAATTGTAAGAGACAGAAACTAATGGCAGTAATTTTTTTAAAGTGGTTTATGTCAGTTTAAAAATGCCAAAAATGGGATCTCGAGAATGCTGAAAACACTGACTGAGGTCTCCTCCAGGCTATCTAAGATGTGTGATCAGAGAAATTAAATCCCCTTACAGCATAAGCTTGCACTGAATGTTTTGAGAAGACTCTGTTTGCTGTTAATGTAGCCAGTGTGTAGAGCAGGAGTGATAAATGCTATTACTTTCCAGACTCTAAACAGATTATTAAAAACAATAATACCCCGTGTTATAATACTCTTTGTTAGATTTGGGGAACTTGTTGACTCCCTGGTTAAATTCATAGAAATATCTCCAGCACAAAAGCCTGAGCCTGCAGACATTTTCCATTGCTCTGTTGTTATGTCATGACTGACTTCAATTTTTACAGTTTCTATGACAACTGTGATTTTTGATTGGTAAAGAATCAAGCACTAAAGGATTTTTTGGAACTGTAAAGTATTTTTCCGTCAAAGGAGTAGAGTGAAAATATCAAGATGCTTTTCACTAATCAGTATTGAAATTGAATTGCTGTCTAAATGTGGATACCTGTTTGTGGCAGGCTCCAAATGCACTAATTTTTCAGATAGAACAGATGAGAAAATAGCCCTGTTACAGTTGCCAAATAATTTTCTGGAAAATTAATGATAATTTATGCATACAATTTAAGACATTCTTATTTTTCAAATCATGTAGCTCCTGACATTCCCAGGTTAACCCTTAAAGAAAGGTACTTATCATGACATGGTTCAAAGCAGCACAGCTCGATTGTTTTCTGAGATTCTTAAGCAATTTTTGCGAGTCATCAGCAAAATAATGCTTGGGAACTGATGATGAAATTATATTAGATGGGAGGGAAAAAAAAAAGAAATGAACAGAATGCACAGGTGAGCAGTTTGTGGTTACTGGGGAAGTACAGAGAGGAGCCAATGAAGAGCTCATCAGGGTGGGAAGACAGATTGTGGACTGTGTCATGTCGGGAGGAAAACAGAGAAGGAGGTTCCCCAAGATGAGGATCTTGACAAGCAACTGGGTGTTTTTCAGTAAGAGCAGGAAAGCAGTGGTAACAGATTCTACTTGGTAAATATGTCAGCTTGCAGAAAAGGCTACAGATTGGCTGGCTCAAAACTGGGAATAGGGGGGGAGGCTAAAGAACAGAATGAGAATGAGCCAGCTTATCAAGATCAAAGGAATTTAATACTTCAGGAGTTTGCAAATTCTTAGTCATTGAAAGTGACTCATCCTCTTTCACTACATTGATGTATATGGAACTTATTTCAAAAACAAATTAGAAAATTACTGGGAAATGTTGGATTCTACAGCACATCTGTATCTGTGCTGCATTTATTAGAGAAAAGCACCTTGCACTCAGAACGTGTGTTTGAGGCTTGGTCTATATTCGGGAGCGTGCACTGTAAGCAGGTCTGGAACCATCTTTTGCTGGCAATTCTTAGTTCAGGATGATGCTAACACAATGTATGGGATTCTATTTGCTGAGCAAATGTCTGTGGGATTGCATAAAAATTAAACATGTGGTTAGATATTGCCCTTGATTTTTTCTACAGAATTAAAATTATCCCAGATCATATCTTAATAACTGATGTTAGACTTTTTATAGCAGTTGCTGCCTCTAGATGCTATTATAATATGCAAAACTTTAGAGTCTCATTTATAAAGTCAAAGAATATAAAGTTTCTTTTTTCTCTCACTAGTGATGCATGTAATTTTAGAAATGCAAAAACATGATGACCATGAGTTTTTTGACAAAGACAGATGAACATGCCTAAGCTCACAGATTTTCAAATTCTTTCAAAAGTTTTTCTTTTCAGCTAATTTCTAGCTTGGATTTGAACTAGTCTCAGCTAACATCCTTCTCTGGAGAAATTATAAGATTGGGAAGTAGGTGAATTTTATTTTAGTGAAGACTTGCTCCATGCTCTTTATCAAATAAGATCAGAATTTTAAAGTGTGTTTCTAACTGTTAAAAAGCTTTAAGATGTCTTAGGTACTAAAAGTAGCTGTCCCTTTTTTCAGGTACAAGGAAGCATTATGACAACATTTGGATACCAGTGAAAGCTGTGGGTACCCTGATACCATTACACGAGCTTCTGTAGAGGCATAATTGGTGAATCAAACCACAAAGAAGGGAAAAAAAGGGTTTTTCTGTTGCCAGTTTATAACTATGAATAGATTAATTTTTGTCTGGAAAAAAGCTTGCTTTCTCCTGACTGCTCATCCTAATGCTCACCTTCATTCCTAGGGAGAGTCCCAGTAGCCTTCAACAGCTTTCTTTGAATTGCTTTATGTGCTCTTACAAAGCAAATGAAACTTAGAAAGGTTATTGCAATATTGTCTCTCCTCATCTAGTGCCATGATTAGTACATATTCTTCATTTTATTCCAGCTTACAGTGTTTCCTACCAGTCTGTGTAAAGATGGTTTTAAAGATGTTTTGAAATATAGAGCCAAGTTGGATTTGGTGCTTTTGACAGAGTATATTGTCTTACTGACCAGCTTGGATGGGACCCTGAGCAGCCTCATCCTCATGGGTGGCATCCCTGCCCGGGGGTGGGAGGGTAGAACTAGGTGATCTTTAAGGCCCCTTCCAAACCAAACTGTTCTGTGATTGTCCTTTCCAGTGACCTTTATAACTGATTTCACACTGCAGCACCCTCGGTACAGGTGCCATTGTGTGGTGTTTTCTCCTTACTGAGAGTTCCTCTGCTGTTCTTTGCTCTGATTGAGCCATGCACTAATTTAGCAATAGGGATGACTGAGGGAGTTAACTCCAAATACAGGCACAGATTCTCCTGGTAATGGATCTTCTAAAAGAAGCTCCTTCCAGGGGCTTGTGCCTTCTCTAAGGTTTTTTCTCTATCAGTTGATGCAGCTGTTGTTTGTATGAACAGGCTGATCTTAAGTCTAGCAATGAGCTGGGAACAGCCTTCTATGGGGTTTGACTTGGTTGATCTTTTTGTGGCTTTTTTTAATAGACTAGGAGTTCTGCTTGCAAAGCAGAGTGAACAAGCAGATGAACCTAGTAGTTTTAACTTGGTGCTTCATAATGAAACCATTCTAATGCTTACAAGAAAAATGCAACTGTATTTTATCTCTGTGCAGTCTTACCAACTTTCAGTGGTTGAGTTCTGTATTCTGATTTTTCTTACATCATTTGTATAGTACCAAGACTTTTTGGTTCTCCTGGGGACCTGGACCTGCTTAAGATGAAGGCCTGTATCTGCACACAGAAAATACAGACTGATTTTCTCCAATATAAGATGCAGTAAATGCATGCATGTGATCACTCTCTTATAAAGTGCAGGGAGGACTCAATCCATGGAAAATACTGACCCATGGGCAAAGATTTCAAAAACTTTGATTGAAATATTAGAGAAAAAGAAAAGTATTCTGCTTGCTGGAGGCTGTATTGACTTCTTCCTTTCTTCCTCCTCTGTAGCCCCATCTCCCATGTGTATTTTAGTCTTGCTGAGATGTCCTGGTGCTCAGGGCAGTCCCCTGGTGTGCACTGAGTGTGAAGGTGTATTTTAGGTCCTGATCCTTACAGGAATATAAAGAAATTGAGTATCAATCATCTCCCTCCTACAAAATACTGTAGTGATGTTTCAGCAGGTGCAGTTAGGAGACTGCACTTATAAACAAGCTATAACTTCTTTGGAATTTGCCAGTTCAGTGAATTAAAAACAGTTACATTAATTGTTTGATTGTAAGGCTTTCACAAGCTGTCTCTGTTCCGTGAGGGTTTGTCTGTTTGGCTTCCCAGCAGTCTTGCTGTGGTGTCTTATGGTCACCTACCTGTTCATCTGTCTGTTATGAGCTTTCAAGGATTTAAAGCAAGTGAGGGGATGTGATTCTTCATAGATGGTATTCAACAATATTGATCGTCATTCTTTTGTTCACTAAATATGCAGCATTTCTGGTGTTCTGATTGTGTGACGACTGATGCTACCCTACCACAATGTATTTGTAGTACTAATAGCATTAAGGCATGTGAATAGTTTATATTTAAAGTTTATATTTCAGCATTTTTATAAAAACTGTAGACAAAAAACCAACTCAAAAAACTAAAACCCAAAAAAAACCCCAACCAACCAAAAAGAAAAAAAACCAACCAATGAAACAAACTAAAACAAAACCCAGAAAAAACAAACAAAAAAAGGAAAGAAGATAAGCAGCTCATTTAGTCTGAACTTACATAATAGTGATATGACTGTTCTGAAGGAGAAAACCAGTTAGCAGTTATCAAGGACATTGGCTTGTTGTCCTGTTATTTCCCAGTTCACTATCAAAGCTGATTAAGACTCTTTTTGTAATGTGGAGTCTTTTATATTTTAATGAATTCATCATCAACTATGTATGCCTCAGAGTAATACTGGTGAGAAAGGGAGCTTCACCTTCAAACTGATTGAAGACTCAATGACTCCATCCCAGGTGAGGTCTCAGCTGTTGTTATCTGTGGCTCCAGCCTTGTGACATGACTCGTTTTCACTGGGTGCTTGTGTGCAAAATAATAATGTGCCCATCCATTAACCCCCACTTGCAGTACAGGTACTGAATGCACTGTCACAGGACTTGTGAGATTATCAGAGACAGCTTAACCCAGTGGTAGTGCTTGTGAATTTCTGAGTTACTGATGTTTAGTGAATTGCTCTGTATAAATATTTTTTGTATTTGCAACTTTTTGTAAAGTTATTTCTCTCCATTTGGAAACTCCAGGCTATAGATACAGACAAAGAACAGATTTTTTAGTACTGAAAAGTAGGTTTTGTGTGTTGTCAACTGGTTATCTTGGTATTTTATTTAGACAAAGATATTAGGACATGCTTTTGAAAATGTTTAAGCAAGAATTTTGTTTTCGACAAAACTAATGTCAATTTCAAACTTTTTTATTTTAATTGAGATATGACTGCTAGCAAAGACAGCAGCCATAGGCAGTGGTCATCTGTAGAGCAATAGTTCAGTAGTGGTTACTATGGCAACCATAGGTGACCTATATTTTACCAAAAAGTGATCATGTGGGTTTTTTTTTGGTTTGTTTTTTTAATGGAGCATTCCCATTGACTTCTACTATTTTTCATCTTTTACACATTGTTTTACTTAAATAATATTCTTAGTTTTGAGTGATTAGTGTGGAATGGACATAAAATGTTTTGGAGCAGAGATACCATTTCATTGTTACACTACTATTTAAAATGAGCAGAAATCTTTTCCTTTGCTCTCATGCCCAATTGTATGTTCTTAGGAAGAATGTAACATAATTTTATTAATTACAGTTGCATTAAAATAATGTATTATTTGTATGCTTAGCAGTGTGTTATTTATAATGGCTTACAGTGGAAAGACTCATTATTGTCAATTTATCTATTTCACTAAGATTACAAGTCAGTAGATTACAGTATGAATAAACTTTGGACTTTGAGTAAGCATCAAAGATGCTTTTGTCTCTAGTAAATTCATCTTGTCATTGCCTTTAAGGGAGTGAGAATTGTCTCAAAAAATGGGACTATTCTGCAGACAGACAGAAAAGCAGCTAGGAGAGATGACAAAATGTAAAATTTCAGATAAAAATTGAGTTTTCATTTTAAATATACATTTCTCACAATAAGATTAACACGGAGGAGGAGGTGCTAGGTCAGAGCATGTGCCCAAGGAAATCATTAAATGTTGTGATTTGTCTAGAATTTTTGTTTGTAAATGAGCCAGGCCTGGATTTTCATAAATTTTTTTAAAAATAGATTCTTCAAGAAAGGATTTATTTTTTTAAATTGAAGTGGCTTTGGTAGTCTTCAGATAAATACAGTGTTCTACTTTGAATTGTTTATTGTGCTGTGTAGTGTGATGGAATCTTTAGTTTCACATAAATGAAGAACAGATAAATCTACAATGGAGGCTTTTGAGACCAAATTTTATTTTTCATAACTTAATGGATCATCTGCTAATTACTAAAACCTTATCACAGCTGTGAGAGTCTATCATGGCATTTTGTGGGACTGCTAAGGGCTGAGGTGAATCTGTTCAGATCCATATTTTGCAGCCCTTCCTCACTGTTCCCATGAACAGCATCATATGCATCCTGCAGCTGATAATGGAACCACCTCCCTATGTCTCCTATATTTTCCATTTTCTCCTCTCTGCCCACATGTCTTTTGTAGCCTGTTTATTGCTTTGAAGTTTATGCAGCCCCCTCAGTTTCATCCACACTGCTTGGCATGCTTTGCACCATCACTTCAGTCATGTGCTATTAGATTAACTATAGACTCATTCGTTTGCATGCTTCAAAAAAAAAAAAAAGTTTTTTGTTTGTTACCTTCTTTCCTGTTTCAGGAAGCTGGAGTTGTATGCTCTATGTCCATCTGTGTACACTCTGATATGTGCAAACAGCAGCAGTAGTATTGGCAAGAAATATTAATTATTTGTGTGAAACAGGCAGTACTAAATGCTTTTGGGAGTTGATGTAGTTTGCCTTTATGATGCTGAATTTAATTATCACCTACACTTCCTGTATTGTCATGAAAAACATTTTTTCCTCAAATCATTTTGATCCTTAAAATTCTTATGTATCCCTAAAGCAGAATGTCACCATAGCAGGCACTGCAGCCCTGATTCTTGAGATCATAGCTAAGATACTGTGTAAGAGCTGTACGCCCAGAGAATTGTGGCCTCTGCTGAAGGAGGATGTGAAAATCACCAGAGGTCTAACTGGAGTCTGTACCAAAGCTAAGAACAACTAAGTTAGGATTCCTACATTATTTTAAAGCCAGATCACAAATGTTGGGGGCAGAATGGAAAGGCACACTGCTGATTTTGGCTGGGGTAGAGTTAACTTTCTGCACAGTGGCTGGTAGGGGGCTGTGTTTGGATTTGTGCTGAACACAGGGTTGATAACACAGAAATGTTTTGTTATTGCTGAGCAGGGTTGCACTGAGCCAAGGCCCTTTCTGCTCCTTGCACGGCCACACTGGGGAGGGGGCTGGGGGTGCCTGGGAGACACAGCTGGGACAGGTGACCCCAGCTGACCACAGGGACACTCCAGACTACATGACATCATGCTCAGCATGTGAAGAGAGCGGGGAGAAGGAAGGGAGGGCATCTGGAGTGCTGGCATTTGTCTTCCCAAGTCACCTTACCCTTGATGGGGTCTGGCTCTCCTGGAGATGGCTGAGCCTGCCTATCTGTGGGAAGCAGTGAGTTGATTCCTTGTTTTGCTCTGCTTGCAGGCGTGGCCTTTGCTTTCACTATTAAACCCCTGAGATTTTCCAGGTTTTACCTTTCCGATTGTCCCCTCAATCCTGCTGGTGGGGCAGTGAGCAAGTGGCTGCCCAGAGCTTGGCTGCTGGCTGGGGCTAAACCATGACACAAGCAGGCATCTCTAATGGCAAAGCTGCTACTGTCACTGCCTTGTGCCACCAGCCTCTTCTGTGTACATGGTGACCACAGTTTTGCAGTATGGATTCCATGTTGGTTTGGTTTTAGTTTTGCTTTTCCAAAAACTATATCCAAAAACATATTTTAGAAAGATATCCAACCTCACTTTAAGGACTTCAACAGATGGCAAGTCTGTCACCTGCCATGGTAAGCAGGATTAATGTTTAATTGTCCTTGCAATTATTGAATTTTGCCTTGCTCAGTGAAATATAGGAAGGCTTTCAGACTCCCTGTAGTGTCAGAGCAGAAGTACCTCATGTGTACCAGAAATGAAATGTGCATACTGGCTGTGTGCTCAAAGATATCAGTATTCTCTTCTGAATTTTTTCACCCTAATATGGTAACATGGCTTCATTGCAAACAAATGGAATTTTTTGGTTTTTCTGTGAGTTTGCATACGACATTGCATCTTTTTGATAGAAATTATAAGGGTTTGGTGGTATCATTTTAACAGTAATGAGACATGAATTTCATTTTTAAAAGGACAGATTAAGGAAATGTCTACAGACTGAAAACACGATTTCAAAGGTCTAAAAATCTCCTGAGAGAAACTGGCATTCTTTGAGATCACAAGGTCAGTAGTACAGTAGCAGTTATTCACATGCATATATCTCTACAGTTATACAAGTCCAATTTCATTTTGTACCATTTGATGGAACAAAACATGATGCTATATTTTACATCTCTGCAGGGATTTTGATTAGCACTTTTGGAAGAACATAAGTTATAAAAAGGAGTTTTCCAGCTGCACCTTTATGTTTAAAAATGCTTAAAATTCATGCTGAAACCTACTGGATTAGTATACATCAGCAACTTCCAGTGAAATTAGATTTTTGCAGGTAAAATGTTCCTAACTTATTGTCTGTGTTTGTAAATGTATATTTGCATCCTTTTCTCTTGCTCGCAAAAGTATTGGCTGTTTAATATTTTGGAAAGGGAAACACCAAGGTATCTGAAGAGGAATTTTAAAGGCTTTTATTTTAATTGTCACATCATGATGTGATTAATTTTTTCCAGAGACTGGAAGTAAGGTATATGATTTATTCAGCCACCCACAAAGAGCTGACCAACACATCTCAAGTAGTAAATTTGTTCAGAGAACTGTGTGTAATCAGTAAAATATTTTAATAATGTCACAAAGTAACTAAAAATGTTTGATAAATAGTAAGAAAATGATGATAGCATCTTCTCTTGGTTAACTAATTAATAATTTAAGCTTTACTGGGATACTGGAAAATGGATATTTATCTCTTATTTGTTTGTTATTAGAATGTTATTTTTAAATGTTACATGTACTGATGAAGGAAAAATCTGAAAGCATGACTGTAGGTAACCCTTCTTCTGAAGGATCTGTTTGATTTAGGAGTTAACCATGACACCAGTGCAGACATTAAACCTGTCTGGGTTTTGTGTGTCTGTGTGACAATTTGTCACATTGTTCTGATTTGAGATGAGGAGGAAGGAGTTCCCCACCCCTCCCCGCTTCTCCCTCTGGTACTCAGAGTTAGGTTTCTGGTCTACATAGGAGATGAGCTAAAAAGGGCTTCTTTTTCTGGGCTTTATTTAGAAAAGAACATAAGTAAGCTATCTAATAGATGAGGTAATAGGATAAATAAAATGATAAAAGAATAGGAATGGTGGTTTTTTGTTGTTGCTCACCTTGCCCTTTGTTTTGTGAAGAGCAGTTTAGCTCTATGTGCTCTTTAAATGGCAGGTTAACTGCTGTAGCTAATTCACAGGAATAAGCATGTTCCAAAGCAAGGTCAAGGTGGGAAAATTAATAATTTAACCTCAAACAGGTGGGCTTTTTGAATTTCTCTTTCAGTTACAGGGCTGACAAATGATAGAAATGTGAGATGATAAACACAATTTTGAAGAAACGGGTTTTATCCATATCACACGAAAGCGGAAGGAATTGCTAGCTGACTGCAATTCTGCTTTGTTTATTTGTTTGGTTTGTATTTTGTTGGGCTTTTCTGTTTGTTTATTTTAAATATCCAAACACAAGGTCCTTGTCCACCATTTATCTTTACACCACAATCTCTGGCCAACAACAAAGGGGAAAAAAAGACTACTACCACAAACAAACTAATCCCACAAACAAAAAAACAAGCCAAAACCCTTCTACAGTTTTGAAATTACTCTGCATTCACATGGTCTGAGGAGTGATGAGGATGAAAAATTTATATGTTCAAATCTCAATCCAATGTCTTAAAATGGGCAGAGTGGAGAGACAGCATACATCACTAATCCAGTTGTGCTAGAACAGCTGCCCAGATACAGCAACCATGAAATCTGTGCTAGCAACCTGATTAAGTTGTTTTTTAACCACGTGTCATCTAACTTAGCTCTGTATGACAGTATGACAGTATCTGGATTCACTGACTGCTTTAAGACATTTTAGCTCATGGGTTTGAAGCCCAGTGAGAGTTCCTGCACAAATGCAGTGTTTGCAGCCTCTCCAGTGGTGCTGGCTTGGGCTGCATTGTGCACTTGCTGCAGGAGAGATGTGGGACGTACAGAGATTTACCAAAGGCTATAAATTTCTGAAGGGGACAATCACCACTATCACAAATGCAACAGTTTTCCCATGTCAGGATCTATAAAACTGCAGGACAGCTGAACAGAGGCTATTTCAGGAACAAATGATGGCATAGTCTTATTTTTAAAAAGGACATAATTTAATTTTATGTGATGCTGCCTGCATTTTAATGCATAGCTTAATAAAGCCTGAACCCTTTGGCTGAGGTCAGCCTATCTACTAGTGTCTCCTTTTAGGAGTAGTTAAGCATATAAAGAAAAAAATCTCTTCCCATAAATACTTTCAAGTGGCTAAATTCAAGAGCTTTTAATTAGAAATCACAGTATATGGGAACTTGGAAGATTTCTGTGACTATAAATTCCCTCATAGAACTTTTTTCCCTGGAAATTAGAAATATAGAATAAAAATATATAAAAACATGTGTCCCATGTTGCAATTGCTGTAAAATTTATGTTGTAGTACTTGAGGTTTGTGTTATAAGTTGTGGCCTATGGTTTCCTTTCTGAGGGTTTTGCTCAGGTGCCAGTATTAGCTAAAAATAAATAAATAGCTATTTACTGAGGATGAAAAAAATCCACTATCCAGAGAGCAAAATTAGTTTCTAGGTTTTGTATTTCTTATGATGTAAGCTATAAAAATGCGTGACTTGCTCATTTCAGGGCTGGGAGACAGTTTGAAAACCCAAAGTAATTCTGCTGGAGAAGATAAGTATTATGTAAAGAATAAGCACTTTGACAGTATCTCTACCCTTTTGTCTGGCAACACACATTTTGTTGATAGTATGATGTAGTGTTTGAAATGTGACACACGGAATTCAGAGACCAGCATTCTGTCCTCTAGAGTTTCCTTCCTTTGGGAATTTGAAGAATTCATTAAATAAATCTGACCAGAGGAGATTAAAGCCCTCTTTCAGCGAGATGCTTAAGTTGGATTCATGGTTAATCAAAATAATTGTGCTGGGACCATTGGTTTCTAATATTTGTTCTCACTCAAATGGGGCCTTAAAAAATCAACTATCTAAAATGGCAGCAGAATAAGTAGTTTAGGATGCTGATGAACAATTTCCAAAAAGCAAAGTATTCACCGTATTTTAAGAATCTATTTCTTTATACCTCTATTTCTTCATCACTATCCCTGTTATCCTTTTGATTGTTTGAAAAGCATTATAATTCAGTCGTCTGGTTTAGTACTTAAGTAAGTCCTAGACACATTCTTGTTATTTCTAATCCATCAAGAGTACCCAACAGCTCCTTTATTTTCTTTACACCAGTCTAATGAGGTCAGAAAGGTCAGAAGAAACTAGCAAGAAGGGTCAGAGTGGCTTATGCAAGGGTCCTTTTCTGTAGGCTGAGATTCAGCATGCTGGGAATGGGTCTGGCTATAGTATTTGCATTCTGCAATGAAATAATGACATGAGCAATTTGACAAGTAGGCTTCATTATCCTTTCCCACAAAATGTATTTCTACAACTAGAGCAATTAGTAGGGATTATCTTTGAGAGGAGAAATAAATGGCTTTTTACTGCTTCATGTGTACTAAAATACTGCTAGATGCTTTAAATTTTTCCCATCTGGAGAATTAATTTTGTCTTTTAAATTCAAGTGTCAGGATATCACCCTGTATCAGAAGAAACACTGCTTTCCCATCCACTTACTGATACAACTTAGAATCCTGAAGTTCCTATCAGACTTAAATTTCCAGACTTGACACTAAAATTTTCCTCTCCCTGCCCCATTATTGCTGAAAGTGCAAAATATTTTCTTCCTCTAATTGTTTTGACTTGTTCAGTGAAACAGGTTCTCTCTCACTGGGGGTCTTTAAGTAAACCTTTTACTTGTAACCACTAAAAACACACTTGAGAGATGGATAACAGTAAGATACTTGATTAGTTTTTTTTTAAATTTTATTTTACTTTTTCAAATGGAGATGCTAGGTATGCAGTAGTTAAACTGCTCAAAGTTCCACAGAAGTCCTCAATACAAATGAATTTCAAGATGCAACTGATCACACAAACTGATTTCACCTCTAAGTTCAGTAAGCTAGAAGTTCAGTAGATTCTTCTTTTTACAATCCAGAAAAAAGTTTTGAAATACAGCCATTAGTTAAAGTATTAATAACACCTGTATACTGAAAAATAAGAGTAGTGTAGTACTTAATAAGTGCTTGGCATCCTCTTTGTTACCAGATTTTGTTCCTACTGCTTGCTTAATTGTAAACAGTGTGGCTATGGTTTGAGAGTCCTCATTGGTTACCCATTGTCTAGTAAAAAATTCCTCTACATTTTATTTGACATTTGTTATGTGAGCATCTCAACTTTTGGGTTTGTTTCCTGAAGATTGGACTTTGGCTGCTGTCTGGGTGTTGGATAGAGACCGTGGTGTCGGATACCACTGGCAGATTCACCTTATTTGTATGCGTGGAACGAAACACTGGATGTGCAGACAGGCAGGAATTTTCATTTCTGGTTCAGGCTATATTTGACTCAGCTGTCAGCTTGTCTGGTGTTTGGGTTTTGGCATTTCCCACACCCATTGATTGTAGTCTGAGGTCATTGGTATATTTTCACCAAATTCTCTGTTTTTTTATAACATAGTGAAACCTTTCAAATCTTGCACTTCTTGTTCAGTGCTCTTTGCACATGGTGCATTTTTCCACTGCTTTTGCTGAAGGTTTAGGATGCAAGGGAACTCCTTTTTATTGCTTTTTCTTTTTTAATGGATAGAGTTATGTTCCTGGCATAAATTTGCCATCAGTACCAGAGTATAGTATTTCTGATATTCTCATTCAATTAATTTTTCTCTGTCATTCATTTACTTTAGGACCCATGTCCCTTATTTTCCACACATAAATATTAGATAAAAATATATTTCTTAGTTCTCAAACTAAAAATTTCGTTCTCATCTTTCACGGTTTATCTTCAAGAATTTACTGTATTTCATCTTCTGAAATGTTGACTTGCCTGTGCTTTTTTCCACTCTTGGTTCTTTTTTCTTCTAATTGCTACTCAGTTTATTTTTGAAAAGTCACTTTGTTCCTTTCATTTCTTACAACTTTCTATAAAGTTATTTTTTAGTGGCCTTTTCATTCCCATCTGTACTTTTTCTAGTTAATCTAAAAAAAAAAAAAAGAAAAGCTTATGTATGATGTCTGTACTGACAACATATGTATCCTTCTCAGATTTTTACTGTAAGATTGTTTTCCAGTAAGCAGTTTCGCTCCTCCAAGACAGTTGACTGAGCTCCGCTGTGAAGCAAAAGAAAAATCATATGCAAACTTTTTAGCCATTTCCATCTCAATATCATAAAATCCTGGCCTTAAAAAATGCATTCTTCCTGTGTTCTCCCATATATCTCAATATTGCTTTAAAAGCGATGTTACTTTGACCTGCTGGTGTATCTCTTTGTATCCCCATTAGCAACACTTTTTACCGTCTTAAATGTGCATTCTTTGCCTCTTGAAACAGAGGCAAGTTTTTGGTCTTTTCCTGTTCACTTACCAGGCAGGGGTTACATAAAATTTTTAAATCCCATGCTGTTTCAAATGCTTTGGGGCAGTTCCTGCAAATGTATTTATTTGTTTTTTAAAATCTCTTTTAAAACTTGCCTTTGTCATTACGTGTTTAAATTGTGAGTTGTCGTGCAAAAATAACTGTTACAAGATGACCAAGTGGTAGCTCTTTGTTTTCTTTGCAGTGCTAGGTCTTTGAATCCATTGTTGCTTCCTGCTTGACGTTTAAGATACTTAGCTTCTAAGATTATATGTCAGGTTATATATAGCTTTTAAGGCTTTAAATGCTGTCATTATTGTAGTATACTAATTTAAGGCATCAGGCAAGATTTGTGGGGAAATTAGCATTTTTTAATTAGATTAGCTTCTACAGCTAGAAAAGTAGGCAGGCTTTTGTGTCTCTGACCCCTTTCTCATGTCCTCAAAGGGTTTGGTTTTCCTACTCATCTTGGTTTGTCTACTTCCAGATACTGCTGTTCTCTACAAACTGCCTATGTCATTGCTTGACACACTGAATGTCACGACAAGGCTGGCAGCTGCTGATCTGGATCTGTTCCTGTGTGATTATGATCATAAAGCAATTTTTGAGTTGTTTGCAATTTTGCACAGAAAGGAATAAGATCAGCACAGAGCATGTACCAATTTGCTGTTTTAAGTATGTAGCAAGCTAAATGTGACAGCTTTTCAGGAATTCTCACAGTGCTGGAGATAATAAGAAAAACTGCAGGATACACGCTGCAGAGTTATGAACTCATTGCCATTGTAAATGACACAGAGTGTGTTTTCTGAATGTAAATGGGCCACTCCTGTCTCTCAATCCAAGACATCCAGGTCAGTGAGAATGTCTTTTGCTCTGAAAAAGTAGAACATTTGGCACCGGCAAATCTTTGTATTTCTTGAAATCTTGTATGGCTGAAGTGTGCATTTGCAATCCTGTATCCTAGAGCCCACGTAGGTGGACATAGGGCAGGAGAGCAATTCCAGGCAGCACCGAAATCTGCCCACCCCAGAAGGTGGAAAGACAGAGCCAAGGATCTCAACTTCCTGCTCGTCAGTCACAAAACTGGTGAGTTCTCCTATGAGCTCGGAGCTGTTGATGTGGTAAAGTCTGTTAACAGCAAATGACAGCTGGTGCTGTCAGCTTGCACCTTTGCTGTGACCTGGAAGGTCAACACAGACACGCTGACTACACTATTTCTAAATATCTGACAAGCCTAGTATTATCTCAACTTAATATAGCAGAAATAAACATGGTCCTCATGTTCCTAAAAGGGAAAATATTGTGATGGAAACAATATTATCCTCAGTGCCTAAAGATGTTAGGCCAAAAGAATTAATCCCTTTGAGAAGTCACAATCATTGCAGGGATGCCAAAAACCACACTGAGTTGGTAATTGCTTCTTTTCTGCAACACAGGAAACTGTCAGATGATGCAACTTTGTATCAGGTGATATCAGCGGTCCCTACAGTTTTGTCTGTGCCATAAATTGGTGATCCTAAAGCAAAGTATTTTAATGTAATCCCGGTTGAATGTCTAATTTATTTTTTTTAATGTGTTCACTGGAAAATATGTTGAATAATGATTTTAAAAGGGAAAAAAAAATTCCTCTTCTGCAAGTGCACCAACACAAGAGGCTGCAGTCTTTAGGGATTGTAGTCTGACATCCTCAACCCTTGGCTATTGTACTGCTGTCAGGGTGATAAGTGTGTCTACTTAATACTGTGAAAAAAAAATCTAACTGAAACATTAAGTTCTGCAGCTGGTAGGTTTCAAGCAGTTTAATTTAAAAAAAGACCCATGATGGTTTCTGAAATGCTGAAATCTTGAAAGATATTTGAGCTATAAAAATGCTCTAATTCAAGTCTTTATTTAGTTCTGGTCCCTTTCAGGTAGAAGTCCTAGATAAAACAGTCACTTGATAAATACTTCTACAAAAGAGCTTCCAAACTTGAGCATGTTGCAGAAATGTTGATCCTTGCACAGTCTCAGGCCATGTAGCTACTACACTTAACCCTTTATGCTCTTGGAAAGTTAGGCCAAAACCACAGTGTTTTGAACTTTGAATATCAGCTGAAAACAGTGTAACCAAATTGTAAATCAGTCCATTTTGATCTCAGAAGTTATACCAGAGCATCCTGGAACTGTCCACTGATTTGCTAATGTGAATGTGCTTATTTAAATACTGCTGTCCATCTTCTTCCTATATGAAAGAAATAAAAGTCAGTGTTCCTTAGCATATTTCTGAATTGGACTGGCTTACTTTCTAGAATAGAATCATAGACTTGTGTTGGAAGGGACCCTAAGATCATCTAATTCAGAGCCCTGTGCCATGGACAGGGACGTTACCCACTTAGAACAGATTGCTCAAAGCCCTATCCAGCCTGACCTGGAACACTTCCAAGGAAGGGACACCCACAACTTCTCTGGGCAGTGTCTCACCACCCTCTGACTAAGGAATTTCTTCCTAATGTCTAATCTAAACCTCCCCTGTTCTAGTTTAAAACAGTTCCCCCTTGCCCTGAAACTATCTGTCCACATAAAAAATGACCCTCTCTCTTTTTCATAAGCTCCTTTTAAATACTGAATGGCCACATTGAGATCTTCCTGAAGTCATCTCTTCTCCAGACTGAACAGCCCCAGCTCTCTCAGCCTGTCCTCACAGGAGATGTCCTCCAGGCCTCTGATAATCTTTGTGGTCCTCCTCAGGACCTGCTCTAACAGATGTGTCTTTCTTGTGCTGAAGATCCCAGAGCTGCCCTCAGTTCCACAGATGGACTCTTCTGACAGTAGCTGGGCAGAATCAGCCCCTTTGACCTGCTCTCTTTTGGTGCACTTGGATTTCTGATCTGTGAGTGCACACTTCTGGCTCACGTACTTTCTGAAACCTTAGAATGTTACAATGACATAGGAAAGAGTTTGCTATAAAGCACATCAGTTCAGCTTTTAACTTGATGGAAATTACGTGTATATGCTAGGAAAATTATTTTGGATGCTAAAATATATGAAAATATTTTAAATTTAATTTCTTTAACACTGATGTTAGGGCAAGTGAAATCATTATTATGTTTTTAGGGTAGGAGAAGGGAAATTCCCTGTGAAAGACTTTATTAATGTAGGCTGCTGCCATGGAACATTTGGGGGGAAGTGGGGTCTGGGGAGGAATTGTGTTGTGTTGTGCTGGTAGAGAAAACTCAGCACAAGCAATAAAATACCAATTGCTGTGCTGATGTTATCACTGATGCTGTTAGACAAACAAAGTAAATAAAAATTATTTTAAAGCTCTCCTGGATACACAAGAAATCAATGCTGGGCAAATGGAAATGGACAGAATTATTAAAGAAGAATCAGTTTCTATTCTTTCAAGGTTATTTGAAACAGTGAAAAGCTACCTTACAACCTGGAATTCAGTGTTTTTTCAAGCTTTAAATGATTGTGTTGTATGTGGGATGTAAAAAGGTGGGAAGAAGTGGTGTAGCAGATTGACTTCCTGTGGAATGAGATCCTGAGGTGATGCTCAGCAATTCTAGGCAGGCAGCTTTTATTTTAGAATTTAGATATCTTCTTGTCTATTAGATTGACAGTCCACTATTTAACATTATGTATTTTATTCTAAGTAGTATGTTGAAAATGTCGTGTGCTTTAAGTTGGAATGCTTCATAAACTAACTGCTGTAAAATGTAAAAACTTATTTACACTGCTGCTTAGATATGTCTGTGTGTCTGCTATATTTTTGTATCTGACTCTGCTAAAAATACTTTTTTTTATGGTAGATGGGACTACATTTGAAGATTGTAACAATAAAAAAATACATCTTTCTGTGGAAGATGAAAACTAAAGAGCTTGTCTGCTTCACTGTGGAAGTTGAGAAAACAAGGAACAAGGTCATGTTGCTGATTTAGCAATAGTGGTGCTTTAGGAAGGTCTTTTTATGACAAGTCCACTAAGGAAAGATGGTTTGTTTCTGTCTGGATTTTTTTCCTGTTCCAACTGCATTGACTCAGTGAACTTCTTTTTAGTTAACTATGATACCTAAAAGGGAACTAGAAGAACCAAATAATTGGAGAGAGAAAATACTAGCTCTCATGCTTGCTTCAAATATCTCCTAATTTTATTTAATTTGAAACTTTTTCTGGTCAATAGCCAAGTGAAATTTTTAAGTTGGAAAATGATACTATGAGAAAAGGTGTGCTTAGTGACCAAGCAAGGAAAAGGGATGGAGTAAGAAGTATTTCAGTTAGTTATAAGCCAGAAGGCACCTTTGCTTCTTTTATGTCTTACAATTTCTAACCACAGCAAGCATAGCTCAGTGTAGTTCTGAATTACTCCTCATCATGGGTCATATTGGAATGTCTGAGGTGTCATGGAAACTGGATGGAGAAAATCTGGCTTATGAAGCCATACCAGACAGCACAGGCAATTTCTTTTCAAGTATCTGCCTTCTTCTGTCTTTATTTTTTCTTTCTATTTTTTTCCTCAAGAGAATGACCACTTTTCACTTTCAAATAGAACTTACTCTGTTTTATTTGAAAGAATCCATGCTCTTCTGGCATATTGAATGATGGCTGTATCAAGCATTACATTATGAATTATTTCCTTTGATTATTCACTTCATCTAAGGCAATAGCAGTCAAGAAATTCTTTTGCTACTTGGCCATACACACGCCTCTCAGTACACTAGTTTGCCTGCCAAAATTAGTATTCCTTTGGTTTTGGTAGTTAACTATGAGTTTTGAGAAAGATTGTGAAAGGAAAAAGAAACTGTGTGTTTACTGTAGAGGAATATTTTTGTTTGTGTGCAGTAGCTCTTCTGAAGCATAATATTTTTCAGTGCTGTTTTCTGAAAGGAAGTATGCTGTCCTCTGGGATATCAGCCTGGAAGAGGTTAATTTTATCTTGGAAAGAGAGAATGTATCATTAAAAATGAGGTTTTAAAGACTTGTGCTGAAAATCATTGGGAAGGGATATGCTGTGCTGTATGCTACAGTATGTGTAAAGAGAATTCATTCTTACTCTGTGCCAGTTTTTGACCCCATGATTTAAAAACTTACCTCTGGTCAAGCAGATATTTAGAGTCAGAAAAAAAGCAAACTGTAGATGGTGTCTTTTAAATCGGCATGGCAGGGTAAGGGTGCCAGAAGCAGGAGGGAAGGACAGCACTGTCTGATGCCAGGAGTCAGTGTATGAAGTTTGGTGATGGGATTGCTAAAAAATCAGAACAGCTGCTCTGAGGCCTGCCCCTCACTTAGAAGCTGCTTTCCCCATCCATCTGTTGATCTGAGGATATTACCTTTCAAATAGACTTTGTCTATTTCCATTAATTTCACCGACTAGACTCTTACTTCTAAACACATTCTCTGTTGAGAATGCCATTTATAAATGAGTAATATTTTAATTTTTGTGCAGTTCAGGAGCCCAGAGAATGTCATTCCTCCTGTTATGGGAGGCTATGGAAGTCTATCAAGCCGCAGTATTTGGAACTGAATAGTCAATGTGACACTGCTTGAAGATCATTTAGCTGTGACTGATCTAGAGGGGCCAGGGTGAGGAAATTTATTTGATTAAATTATATTTGGTCTAGGAAGAAATAGATAGAATTTATACTTAAGATTATCCTACCCCAGTGTTACTGATTGTAACTTTAGGTTAATTAATATTACACTGTGAGCATTTTAAACTCTGTAGAACTTCTGTAATGGCACAGTTCCATGGGAAGTTTGCAGCTATGCCTCACCCCGAATTCAATTTAGAGGAGTTTGCATGGGCAAGGTATATAGATCTTACCAAAGAAGGGACCACAAATCATTTATTTCCAAGCCTGAAAGCCAATGCTGGGGCATTTAGAGCTGCTGTTGCTGTAGCTCATAAATTGCAAACCATGGCATACAAACCATGCCATTTGTAAGAGCTGGAGTAGAGCATGCATGGTCAAGTGAATACATTTTAAATCCTGACTTCAAATATTTTTTGTCACTAGAATACTGTCAAAATTTCAGCAAAGCCCTCTGTTTACATAGCTGGTATGCAAGTTATTACATTTGTGGTGTACTTGAAGAAACCAGACCTCTTGCATTTTATTGCAAGGAACAGGATTCCAACCTTTAGAATAACAAAGCACTGAGTGCAAGTTGTCCCTTTGTTTCATGAAATTGAACAGTGCTCTTCCCATAATTGTTTTGATTCTTATGTGATTCATCCAACTATGTTGCAAGATATTGAACAGCAGATTAAATTGGATACCCAACAAAATAATGTAGTTGTATTAGGTGGAAATGATTTGAAGTTCAAATCATGAGCTTAGTCTGGTTTGTGATATGTGGCTGGTTTTGGGTTATTGTGGGTCTTTGGGTTTTTCTTTGGGGTTCTTTGTTTCTAAATTCTGTCCAAGATATGTATTTCAAAGCATATAACCTTTATAAGAGTACTCATCTAAATGCATATAGAGTAGAATAAACCAGGATTTATAAAATTATTACTTATTGTTGGTGATTACTCAGAGTCCAAATTTCCTTAGCCAGTTCACTTTTGCTGTAGCTTCTGTGAAATGGAAAAGCATAAGAATGTTCCTATTAATTGTTTTTCTTACAAAGTGGATGTGGGATCTGACAGTTTACCCTTATTTACAGATGGTCAGCAGGTTCTTGATTCTGTTTCCATTTGGATTCACGAAGAACCTTTTATTCAAGAAAAGAGAGCCCTTGCTTACCCCGACTCCCCACGGACACCCTGGATGGAAGAGGCTGCTAGGCATTTGTATTCGCCCACTGTTGTTTCAAGGAGAGGTGAATTTGGATTCTCTTGAAGAAATCCTGGCTGTTCAAATATTGTCTCATTTGAACCTCTTCCTTCTGTGGAGTGACAAGGGAGGTGTAGGTTTGGGCTCCTGTGAATCTCTTGGGTGATCTGTAATCCCTTTTGTGGTGGGAAAAATGCCTTTCCTCAATAGTATGTTTGGGCAGAAATTCAGCAATGTGGCACTGACAAAGACTTCCTTCTCTTTAGTAACTCTGTGAGAAGAAAGAATGGGATGGTATGGGATGGAATATAATCTAGCTATCTAGAAATGTGAAGTTATATTTAGGAAATTCAAAATTCCACTATGGAGGATTGAAGCTTTTCTCCCTTCCCCCACCAATCTTGAAGAAGTGATTAACTGAGGGTGCCTCTCAGCATGGAGACTGCTTGCTGCTATTGTCTCCTGCAGAAACAACTCTTTGCTGCTAACTGGTTTAACTGTATTCACTCTAACCACCTTTCAGAATTTGAGGACTGTTCCATAGTGTATATAACAACACACAGAAAAATGTGACAGTAGTACTCTTTTCCTGACCAATTTTTGTTCTTTCCATCTGTCAAACATTTGGGTTTTCTTTTTTCCCCTAGTGCTACTGCAGCAAAAATGCCTGCCTTTTGTTTATATCTTCCTACATGAGCATCGTGACATCATCAGTGGTGTCGCCAGGGGAAAAAAATATGCATAGCTGTAGCCAAACCAGCTGTTCGTTAGCAATCCTTCTAGTCTGCTTTCATTTCTTCTCATTAATGTACACACAGTAGTGTTTCCTGCCTAAGAGACATGGAAGGTTCTCAGCCACAAAACATCTGCTCAGTCCGTGTCTTTGGGTAGATGAAAATGGTAGCACTTCAAAATACACTCATTCCTGATAATGGCATTTTTAAAAATCTTAAATGAATGTGAGAGCATAGAAGATACTCATTACTGAATTTATTTGTGGGTAATTCTGAGTCCTTTACTAACCATCTTGTATAATTCAGTGTAATCATAGAGACTGCATATCAACTGTTACAAAACCTTAATAATACAAACCAAGCAAGATGCCAAGAACAATAAAGAAATGAGTTTTGTCATTGATTTGCATGACGACACGGTAAGGCGAATGAATCTGTTAGTCATGCTTGTCCCTTCTTCCATGCAAATCAGCAGCAAAACTTCCACTGACTTTGATAGAACCAGAATAATGCCAGCCATGAGCTACAAGCTGTCATTTATTCTAATGAGAGAGATCTTAAATAGAATAAGGAGGTATTTCATTTGTGGAATGTTAATGAGAAAACAGTTTCTTTTGCTATCTCATGTTATCAGAATGCTCTGAATTATTCTAGAGATAATTGACTGTTTTGTAGAATAGCTGCATCTTTGCAATGTTAATATTATGGATAATTGCGTGTTCGGTACGAGTTTTCAGGGTGGAGGAGAGATGTTCATTTATCATCACTAGCTGTTTGTAGAAAGCTAGCTTTAAATTAGAATATTCAGGGAATTCACTCTGCAGTAGGAATCAAGTTGTCTCCAAATATTCTAGCATAGAACCCTGATATTGATAATGGATCAGCGAAAAAAAAAAATTACCTTTTTCTGTAAGGGCTTTTGTAATTTGAATTTAGATATTCACTTATTCTAATATTAAATACTCAGGTAAATATTAAGTTTTTATCATTATAAAATGTTATTTGAATTTATAATTTTTTGTTTAAAATAAACAAGAAAACCCAAGACAACCCACCAAATGCACACATGAAAACAAACACCAGAGCATCACCAACTATTACCAAGAAGAGATTAGACTTCATTGTATTACATAATTTGTCATTTGATTTGAGAGTAATCCCTGCTGAAATGGCCAATTCTTATTCACCTGAGTAGCTTCACTGAAGGCAGCAAAACTCTTACGACCGAAGATTACAGGATAATGCCCTTGACTGATGAGACAAATTTAAATTAAGGGGCTCGTTTTTAGGTACAATTTTTCGTTTGGAAGCTCGTTCTCCACATAAAGGATAAACACTGGCAGATTAAGTGTTGGCAAAATATTAGCTCTTTGGAATATTAATTTCAGTGTGTACTGTGTGCAGAGCGATGCAGACAATGCATGGCTTGTGCCACTCCCTGCAAAAAAAAATTACTTTTAACAAATCTCTTGAATTTCTTCTTGGACCAGTGTTACAGTGGAAATGATAATAATAATTAAAAGAAAAAAGTTGAGGCGATTTCCGTAACAACTACTGTCTTAATGAGCTAAAGAAGCTTTAGAATTTGTTATTCCTTCCTCATAGTAGACCTCAGCTGATAAAAATATCCGTAGCCGGTGAAATCAGTGGCATGCCTGGCTTTCTCAGACAAAACTCCCATGTGATCACACAGGCAGCCTCAGTGAGCCCGGAGCTGCTCAGCAAGCAGTAGGTAATGAGGCTTTGTGCAGAGGGGAGCTCTTGTGGCTGAACAATAAAGCATATGGTAACAGCAATAAAACACAGTGCTGGGAAATTTAAGAAGATTCTGCTGGAAGTGGGAAGACAGTGAATATGTCAAACGTTATAAAATGACGATCAATCTGGTTTGGGTCCTAATTAATAAAAACAGTGCATGGATTGGAAAAACAACAATTTGAACAGGTTAGTTGTTTTATAGATTCTTCACACACTTCAGTGTTTTAAATATAAATGGGGTTTTTGCTGTTTCTTAATTGTTAATAAAGCCAGGGTTTTTTCATTTTGTGAGGTGGGATTGGAAGGATGCACATCAGTGTGTTACCAAGCTAAATAAATTGTGTAAGTTCTGTGATCAAATTCATTGTAAAAATGTTTTTACCATTATTCCTATGCAATTCAAACTTCAATTGTGCATGAAAAATGGGATAGCAAGTAAAATTAAATTTATGCTACATGGATCATTTACCAATATCATAAAATATTTAGTAACAACAATCTATTACTCTGCTATGTATTTGAGACTAATTCTTTCTCAGCAGGAGATCTTAGTGTTTGTGTTTGGTTAAAAATAATGTAACATTAGAGCATATCTAACAGTGCACTTACATGTTTTTTTTTCCTCCACGTTCTTCTTGGAAATTTTTGGAAGTAGTGTTTTGTGTTATTTTTTATGCAATTGTATACAGTTGGGAGCGATACATTATAACCCTCTGCATGCATTTCACTCTAACATTAATGCAAAATATGTTATTTTTTTTCGAGCCAAGTAATTATTTCTCATAGTAGTTCTTAGTTAATTATACATCATTATTTTATTTTTTGAAAACTGCTCCCAAAGATTTCTGTGGCCTGTGTTTGTCTTACGGAAGATAGACGTGCAGATTCTCGGTGGTTTCACATCACGTAGAAATTAACCATGTAAAAGTTTTAATATTTAAATCTCTTTACAGTATGGAGTTTGGCCTTTTTTTTTTTTTTTTCCTTTCTTTCCTGAGTGCTAAAGATCGTAAATTACATACGCTGATTTTTGGGGAGTATTTCAGCCGGAAGGAGACGTAGCCCTTGAAAAGCGATTGGGGAAATAAACAAAACTCGAAACGCAGAGAACAGTATCTCTTTTCTCGCGCAGTTACGATTTCACGGGAGAAATGTGTGCTCTAAATAGCGCGTTTGTTCCGTGGCTGTGGCCGTGCCGTGGGCGCAGGGCCCGGCGCTGCAGCGATGCGCCCGCGGTCCGTCTGTCCGTCTGTCCGTCTGTCCGTCTG
>VZTB01001752.1:61792-89781 GCA_013397245.1 Thryothorus ludovicianus
CCCTCCGCTGTCCCCTCCGCTGTCCCCTCCGCTGTCCCCTCCGCTGTCCCCTCCGCTGTCCCCTCCGCTGCCGCCCCCTCCGCTGCGGCCGGCGGCGCGCAGCCCGCGCGCTTCCGCCGTCGGGAATGTGCTCTGGCTGGGAGGGCATCGTTTTCCAGTTTCAAATGTTGCTGCTCCCTAAGCGAAGGTGCTTTGCAGTCCCTGCTTTAAAACGGTTCTCCTGTAAAAGGTAATTTTATATTGCAATCCTGATACAGCTTGGCATCTCAGAAGGAAGGCCTTTTCGTGTTTTAGACAATAGAGCAGAAAGGATATGTAAAAGTAGTTTTTTCACCGTACCTACGTGCTGCTATTGATTTATTTAGTAGAGAACCCTGCTAATATCGCAGTAACACCTGCAGTATGTACCGTAAGATTGGATGAAATAACACTGAACATGTCGCTCTATGCTAATTTAAATGGAGAAAATATAGCAGTATACAGTCGTGCAATTATCATATAATTACTATATTCGTCTTAAATGAGTACAGTGGATTTTAAATTTAAATTTATGAGGCAGTTAGGTACTTACAGTAAGTGTATACAGAGATAAAATTAACAGTGTGCTGTAAAATAACAATAGGAGCATCCCTACAGAATAACATTCCTACTGTTACGACAGAATCACAACTTTGAAATACACCTGTCTTGCTTATTTATATAGGAAGGAAACAAAAAAACCTCCCATTTTTCCCGTGGATCAGACTCTCATTTTCTAAAACACTCCTAGTATCAAGTTTTTAAAGAAAGCTTAAAGAAATAATTCCTGAAGCAGAAAGGTCGTCTGTGTTGCTACTAAATTATGGTAATTTTAAGACATGCTTTTCTTTACTCCATCTAAACTCCATTGAAGGTGTGATTTATACAAACGTCTTATGCTGCAATTTGAATGGTGACTGTTGAGTCTCTTTAAGAATCATAAATAGAACCAAATCTTTATGTATGTATCCAGCATTTTGGAGACAGTCATGATTTTGATCTCTCATGCTGCTGAAGTTTTGTTTTAATTATTCTGTCTTAATTTACTTCTGGGTCCAAGGAGCCCAAATCTGGTGTGCAGTGGTTTGGTTTGAGGATGCTGTGTTTACTGTATATCTTACTTTTTTGGTCTCCTTTGTTTATTAGAAAAAAGGAATTTGCATTTATTTTAAAACATCTTGCTTTGGACAGATGTAGTATTTGACTGAAAGAAGTTTAAGTTCAATATAAATTGAAGACAGTAAATTGTGGTTTAGAGTACACAGTGGCAAATGTTTGGAAACTAATTCCAAAGCTTAAATATTTTCCCTGAGAATGTAACAGATGATTGTCTCATCTAAAACTTCCACTCCTTCTTAAAATGTACTTCTAGTAACTGGACCTTGAAGTTCAGGGTTGTTTTCCCTTTGAACAAGCAGGTGGAAAGTCAGGCTGAAGAAAGGCAGCTATAATATATTGCAGCATTGGTAAAGATGTCTTATATTTACACACAGTCTCTCAGTATCTCTTTTTGCCCTTGCTCTGAGCCAGATATGATGCTGAGGAACACTGGATTATAAATGTGCCCTTTGCTCAATAAAATATCCCCAAACACCATCATATCTTTAAAATGCTGATGCCATTTGAAGTCTTACCTGTGAGTTTTGATCACTGCTTCATTGCTCTTTTGTAGGTTTTTTTTGACCCTGTAAAAGGGATTGAGTGTAGATAAAAGATAGATATGACTGATCTACAAATGTACAGAAGCCAAAAATATTTACTAGGTTAAAACAGCTCTGAGATAAATAGCATGTCTTTAATTTCTCTATCTCTCCACACATATGGATACAGTATTCTTATGAAACTTGTGATAAATGGGAGATGTGAGTAATTAATACTAAAAAAAGAAAAATCAAACTGGAAGATGGTGGCCTTTTTCTTCCCTTACATTTGCATAAAATTCTCTCCTACAGCTCCCTTATCTCTAGACTTACTCCCCACCCTACAAATGAGGTTTGCATTTTTAGCATCTCTGCTTCAGTTTTCCATCACTTCATATAATTTTTCCACAAAAAAAAATAGGGAAAACGGGAAAAGGAGTAAAATCTTGTATTGCCATAACAATTTGATGGAAAATTCACTTAATGTACGTAACTGGACAATTTACATTCTGTGAAGTGCAGGATAAAAGGAGGAGGAGCTGCTTGAGTTTTTTTAAGGTTTTTCTATGCTTAAGTGCAAAAATATAAGTAAGGATACTTAAAATCTAGCATCCAAACACATTGGACAGTTTGCATTCAGGCTTTTGGATGAAAAGATACATGGCTTTTGTTTAGTACTTCATAAATAATTTCATGGAATATATAACTTGAAGTCCTGATTGTTTTGGGGGCTGGTTTGTATCCTGCTCTTTCATAAGCAGTAGGGATTTGCATATTTATTCCATTGTCTAAGGTGAAGTGGGAAATGTGGGCTGTGTAGTATGGAGCCTGACCCTCATCAGTCGTTCCGAGGGCTACGGGCAGGAGCTACAACATCATTTACCGACTGTAGCTTCACCATCTCGCGTAGCTGTTGGATTTTGATGAGGAAATGCAAGCGGTGATACCATTATGTAGTGGAAGGCTGCAGAGTAAATAAACCTCTGTGGTATTTGTAGCTCTCATTAGCATGCTGCCCCTTCATTACATTTATTAATTCAGTTCCAGCAAACCATTCCTGTTCCTGCGTGTCGGTCAGTGATCTTTTCGGTCCGTGCTGCCGGGGATGGAGGCTGCGAGCAGGGCTGCGGCCGCGCTCTGGTGCCGCGGCTGCCGCGCTGCTCTGCGGCCGCTGTCACTCGGCCACGGCGCCCTCGAGGGGCAGGGTGACAGCGGCCCCACAGGGCCCTGCTGGCCATCCCAGCTCGGGGGACAGGGCTTCCATCCGAGCCCCGCTCCCCGGGCCGGGCCGTACCTGGCCGATCCCGCCGGGACACACGGCGGGGCCCTCAGCAGGAGGCTGGCTCTTTCCAATAGGCATGTGGGTTTGATGGTGAACTGCTCGGTGATTTAAAATCTGTTCTTTGTCACTGTTGAACAAAGTCTGCCTTAAGTGTATCATGAATATGTTAGAAAGGAAGCTGGATTGCAAATGTTTTTAGTTGCACTTCCGAAGCGATAGCCATCTCTAGTAAATGCCATTCTGCGTGGGGGTGAGAGGGTAAACAGAAAAATGTCGAAAGCCACAAAGTGTATTTGTTAATTTGCTTTTAATGTGGACAACAAATGGTAGCACTGCTTACTTCCAGCATGAACTGTGACAGCTGAGCAGGATACTCTCAAGCAAACACTTTTGTCTTTTAAATATTTTATTTTAAGGGCCGGGAGGGAAACCCCAGGACTCCGGGGAATTGACTCGAAGAGTTCCATTGTTTTGCTCTCTTGTTGTCCCTGAGTCTTTATTGAAGCATTCACTTCCAGAGTAGCCAGAGGTTTAACTTTCTAGCTTTCAATTAAGTTGCTCAGTTGTTTACTATTATGCCCTTCTCATCTACTCTTATTTCTCAATAAACATCTTTCAACAATAAAATAGAAAAGTGGAAATTGCACAGTATTAACCTTTTTAGCTCCTTTGGGAAAGGCAGAGTGATCAGAGATTTCATAAAGCAAAATATCTCAAATAATAATTAAAAACAAAACCACCTCAGGTTGGAAGTGTAAGCCACATACCTTCACAGCAGTGCTTTTCAGGAGAGTGTAGGGCAGATAATTAATTTTGTCCCAGCAGACTCCCCTGGCTGATGTGGTGCTGGATGGTCATAGGTGCTTACAAGTCAGGCAGTGAGATGGCAGTGGGCTCCCTGCTCAGCTTCCATTCATCACTGTCTCCGTGACAGGAGTGCCTTGGGAATTGGATGGGTACATACTTATTATCAGACCTGCAGCTCTTCTGTCAGCTTTCTAGTGAAGTTTCCAGCTTTGGATTATAAAGTGAACTGAAAAGAATTCTTAGACATGTTTATTAATATACAAGTCACTACAGGCATAAACTCCCAATTTTCTTTAGTATGAAAAAAAGTGAAGAGGGTCAACATTCAATTTTAACACAACCAGGAACGTAATTTTAGGTCAGTCTTACTGTGGTCTTAGCACCATAGGCCCTTCCTTTGTGTTGATTACACACAGGTGTACAGGTATGTGCAGGTGAGTAAGGACCTCTCTATGGGGAAATTTTGCTGGCCACAAATATGAAATTACTATTGGAAATTTTGCCTGTAATTGAATATGAGCTTTTAAAATCTTTTTGAGGTTTTCAGTTCTTAGAATTACAGAGAAGACTTCTGGCTTACAGAGAAACATTTTAGTTTATTGGTTACACATATTTTATCTGCCTTCATTAAAAAGTTCTCATTCTATGACACCATGGTCACTAAATCTGAGACATTGAAATCTTAGTGTCACTATTCTTTTTGACTCATTCTTAAGGAAATTAGGTTTATGCAGTTATGCTTTCTCTGTGTCTGTTATATTGTTTAATATGTCTATCATTATTTCCTAATTAGTTTTATTAACCTGTTAGCTCATATCAGCTGATCTTAAAGCAGAAGCAGTCAACCTTCTTCAAGTATTGTGCAAATGGGTGGTGAGATGGGAAAGAGAGATTGCTAGTTCACACCAGTAAAAAACAATTTGCACTGTGACTAAGACCCTGATTATCAAAGCAACCACATAGAGGAAAGCTTAAACACCATCACCCTGGGGAAGAGTAGGAGTGGAGCAGCCCTCTTACTGTGCCTTGGGTAATCCGTCCAGAAGAGACAAATCCATAAATAATCAAGTTCCAGTGGTTTCTCAGGTTCTTTTTCTTTTGTAAACTTGAAATTAAATTCTACTCAATTTTTAGCTGATACCTGAGCAGCTTATTTTTACCTTTTGTTCTTCTTAGAACAGAAGGTGAATTGTCAATTCCTTACATATATGTCAGTAGCAGAAGAAGACTTCACGGTTGTGTTGTATGAATTCACTGTTTCCTGCATTCAGTAATTTATTACGGGGTTTTTTTTTTGGTAAATTTCCCTCATCAGTGTTTAATTGCAAAATAATAATATTTCTAAAAATCTCCAGGTTTTTGAAAAATAAAAGTATTCTTTTTTGGGGTTGAATAGCTACACCATGTATTGTGGGAAGTCAAAAAGCAAATCCTAGAAACAAATAGCAATTTTAAATTTTCTGTGTAATTTTTTGTGGGCCTGAATGCCTACTTAGGACTGTCTTGGGTGTGCATGAAAAATGCAGATTGTAGCATTATATTTTGGTTGTGCATTGTCCTTGATCTAGATAGAAAGCTTGAATTATTATAGCCATAAAGCTTTTTTTGAAGATAGTAATTTCAAAACATCACAGCCTTCCAGTAGATATTAATAATTTATATTTTCCAGTACGAATAGTTTTATTGACTTTATTCTCTAGGGAGAAAGATGCACTTAAACATATTTTGCTAATTTTAGCTTACTTGAGGCCAAGCCTTGAATGAAGTCATGATTTTAGTGTCATGCCATGGAGCTACATTCATTTCATTGGTGGCAATTGAATGTTGGCTCCTGCTGACCAAAATTATTTTTGTTTTTAGGGGCCTGTTTTATTCTTCCTCAGATATTTCTGCTGATAAAAACAGTACATTTTCTGGTATTTTCTTAGTTACTTGGTTTCTATTATTTTCTTTCAGCTTTATAGTACAAAATAGGAACAGAGTTTTGTGCTACCAGAGAAGCCAATCTGTAACTTTACATGACTACTAATAGTTGTGCCAGATATTTACTTGGTATCTTAAAAATGTGCACAGCACTGTGATTTTATTAGAGAATTGGGTTAATTATGTTCTTTCTAATGTCAACATTTATTAAAAAGATAAAAATAAGCTGTTATGGGAGATTTTTTTTGCTTTTGGTGTTAAAAAAAAAAAGAACAAAATAAAAAGCCCATCAGCCAAAAATCTTTTGATTGGTTGCTTATAAGTCGTTGGATGCAAAGAACCAAGATCATACCATAAATTTTAAATGTCTTGTTACTGAAGTTGAAAGAATATAATCTGACTGTTGAAGTACCAGGGCTCCACACTGATTTTCATGTGTTCCCTCACTGAACCTGGAGACTCCTGGAGCATCCAGATCTGTCAGTGCTTGCATAGGAATAGGAGAAGGTATTGCTGTAGCTGTGCCTCTTTTTGAGTGGATGTGACAAGGCAAAGGCATGAGGTTGGACAAAATGATCTGCCAAGCTGGAATTTGAAGGCTGAGCTGAGGGAAGTTGAAACAGTGTCCATTAGGGAACGTGCTGAGCATGTCTATTGTATAACGCTGCAGCAGTACTGAACGCAAATGGCTGCTGGCTGTGCACAGGCAGGGCTTTAACATCACAGGATCTGGTGCATAATAAGCTAAGGCCCTTTTTCATGCCACCTCTGTGCTGAATTCTTATTACCAGTATTTGTTAAAGCGTAGTAAACGTGTAAGTTAAATGTATATACATAATTAAATTTTACGAGTGTATGATGAAAGAACACCCATGTCAGAAGAGCAACAAAATCTGCAGTTAAGTAAAGAATAATTACTAAATAGCATAATTTTTCCATTGTATGACCCTCTGCTTTGTATTTATGTTGACATCCAAAACAATGTGTGTTTACTCTTCCAAGATGCCTGTTGAATCTGAAGATTTCACAGGGGATGCTGCAAATGGTCTGTGTTAGAGCAGTGTTCTGCTCCACAGATTAGTTCTGCTCAAAAGCTGGGTATGTTAGTGCAGCTGATCTGCTTTTGCTGATCGTGCTGCTTGTTCAAAGTGAGCTGAGCTAATGCAAAACCTTAGCTGTATGTTCAGATGCATAGCATAGATGAGCACCACTGAATGGTAACACTCAACTTGGAGCACACCTGTTTTTTTTTGTATCTACTTTGTAAATCTTCTCTTTATAACTGGCCTCCGGTGATCTTGACAGAGCATAGCTTTGCTATTTCATTTATTTTTTTTAATACTGAAGGAAATTTGAAACAGTATTTTTGTCTGAGTCCCACTTCTGTAGGAAAGGAATCTTTTCATAACCCTTTGCTTCAATCCCTTCTTACATTTTTTTCTTCAGTTTTTCCTCTTTCATTGTAGTATTACTCAGTGTGTATTACCATTTTCAAAACCCAACTAATTTAGGTAATTTTTCATGGTTTTAGGCACATATTTGACGTTTCTCAGAATGTCTCTACTAAGAATTTCAAGTCTTTTCAGTAATGTTCTTTGGAGTGACAATGATTTTCAATCACTGCAGTTGCAAAATTTTTAACTATTGCTGGTTTTTAATACAGATAAAGCAGTTTGTCTCTTTCTCCTTTTTAAATATTTTTGCCAAGTTTAGGCATGTAGAACCTACATATGTTATTTGTAATGAAGATGAGAGAACATAGGTAAAAAGTGAGAGTGAAAGCAAGCTTTTCATGTTCCCTCTCAAGAAGAGCCCATTTAGAGGTCAGAATAGATTCCTGCCAGAGGCAGTACAAATTTATATCTTTACCCTTGACTTGACTTTTAGCCTGTATTTGTTTAGCCATTTAAATTGTTGTAGCCATTTCTTTTGACCATGCCCTTGGCAGTCTCATTGTTGACACTTCGCTACACTTCCTCTGCATTTGATGCCATAATGCCTGGAAATATTTCTGAAAGAAAGCATGTAGGCTACAACTCAGTACTGTGTGACTCTAATCCCAAGAGTGAAACGCTTTCTCAATTAAAGCAAGCGTTGTGTGATATAAGGTGTATTTCCTCACAAGGAAGTTCTGACTAAATATTAAAATTGTAATTTGATGTTGGCATTAGCTGGGATATGCAAACGTAATGCTTTAAAGATGTAATTAAGGTTGTTTAGAGAGAAAAGTTGATTTTGACGTGTCCAGAAGATAAATTTAAAGGAATTCAATTGCTTTTCATTGAAGCAGGGAGGAGGGAGCAATTTATGTTCAGAAAAAGAATTTTGAAAATTAATAAGCCAAACTGTCATTCCCCCAGAGATCCTATTATTTAATACATCTGCTTTGTGTATCAAACATTTCCTTTTGGAGTGTTTTAGAATTGATCAGAATCCCATTGTGTTTGAAGACAAGGCAGAATGACAGGGCCAGCAAAGCTAGTTTAGTGATGCAGAGGTGCACAGTGTAGAGAGGAGTGTGTTGAGATGGCTGCAGAATTCCCTGTCCTTCCAATGGCTCTTGGAGCAGGAATGGTTTTTCTCTCGCACTGAGGTTTGGCTGTGGCCATTGAGGACTGCAGGTCTTTCCTTCTGAGTGAGGTTTCAGAATTAGTCTCTAAGTCACATGCCCTTAATGAAGTAAGAAGCAAGGCAGATGAAGGTTAGGTGCTTCAGAGAAGTGTTTTAGTGCCCAGAGTCTGTGTGGTTGCCTTTCAGCATGGAGCCATAACTCGTGCTGGACTCCCTGTGCTCCACAGCCACAGTCCAGTGCCTGCTCCTGAAGGGAGGTGCTCAGACCCTTTCAAGAGCAGAGCACTCTTCCTCTCAAAACATCTTCCTTGTAAAGAGCTGCTGCTGAATGGGCCTCTTGTTAATTTACAAGCAGATCAGCTAAGAAACCCACCCAGGTGCTGGAGAGCTGAGTCTCTTGTTGAGTAACTGCAGCCTCTAAGCTATAGTTTAGTGGAGAGCATCCTAGTCCTTTGTTTAGGTTGAGACCATTTTGCTGTATAGAAAATAATGCCAAGATTCACAGTCTGAAGAGGGTGGGCACAGGTAGCAGCCAAGTGCTGTGCTTTACTTTCCAGCTTTTGGGTGCATAAACAATTGTGGGTTTGGGCCTGCCCAGCCTTTCTGTCCCTTTTCCATACTTTGCATTCATAATAGATTTTCCTTTTGTTCTTGGACGCCTTTCTTGAAAGAACATGAAGTTTCAGGCTCCCAGGGGTACCTTAACAGGAATTTACTCAGGCATCTCAAATCTATGTAATTTTGGGTATGTGCAGAAGTGCCTTTATGCTAGGAGAACTTGAAAGTGAGATCCTGGAAAAGCTCACGTGCCTTTGAAAACAATTCGGTGATAGATTGGCAAAGCCTTCTAGGAAGGGGGTTTTGGTCTGAGGGTCGACCAGCAACAAGGACATTGGGGTAATTTCGAAGTTTCTGGTTGCTCCAGTGAAAGCAGCTGTTGCTCAGTCAGCAGGAGTAATCAGCCATTTGTATGTCCCTGTGCCCTTGCAGGGGAGAGACTGAGCAAGTGTAGCTGTGAGGTGCCAAAATGTACGTGTTGAGATTGCGCATCACTCCCTCTGTTCTTGTTTTCTAGCCCTGGGAGATATGGCACCAGTTCCCAGAGCAGGTATGTGTTGGCTGTACTGGGGACCAGTGCTCCCTCTAAATTATTCTCATGAGCTACACCTTCTGATGGGAATCTGCATCTTGTTCTGTGGATTTTTAACTCAGAATTGGGAAGAATCTGAATGGTAAACAAGTGCTCAAGTGAGACGTGTGTGGTTTCTTGCTCATTTTCTGTTGCTTGTTCTCGCTGATGAACACTTTGGTTCCCACATTAGAAGTGGAGTAGTGTCAGCAAGAGGCTGTGTGGCTTTGGGGAGCTCCCTGGAGGCAGGCTGTTAAGGGCTGCACAGCTGTGAGATTTGGAGTGTAGGCAGGAGAATGCCAGGTGCTTTCCAGCAACTGCAGCCTTGGACAGGCGCCCCAGCTTTGGGATGCGGAACTTAATGTGCAGTTCCATTTGTGTCTCCATCTCTGTTCCCTCCCTGCACACCCCCCAGATATAAAAGCATTTCCTAATTCTGTACAGGATCAGCAGATGGGCTCTGCCTTCCCTTCCGTGTAATGTAATCACTGCTGAAATGGAAATACCACTGTGATACAGCAACAAGATGTCAGTGGCTTCTCTTCAGCTGTCTCCACTTTGTGGGGGTACCTGTGCCGTTCTATCCAGTACAGCATGCTGCTGACACTGCTGCCTTTCTGCTGCTTACTGTCCAAAATACTGTAGACATTGAAACTGCAGTGATTTTGAAGGGGTTGTAGCTATTTTAAATGCATTTTGTTGTGATTTTTTTCTTCTCACAGAAAACTAATAAGAAATGTGTTGTCTCTGGAGACCAAGTCAAGTGAATTTCTAAGAGGCTGGGTACTGTCATATAGCAACATTTCAGTCTCATGCTTAGGGAAAATGGGCTGCAAGGATGAAGAAGCAGAACTGTGTATGTGCAGTGGATTTGGCTGGATTTTGCATCCCATTGCTTTCCATTGAAGCGTTAAATAGTGACTACTGCTGGAGACAGGATATTGGTACAATCACATGTGTGCTTTTTAGAGCTTTTGATTCTGAGGAAGTGAACTCCCTTACTATAAAATGTCTGTTCTAATCCTTGTAATGTAATAATATCATAAAAATGTTGTATAATGTATATGCAGTTTCTAGTTTTGACTTAGGCAAGTTTAAACCTGCTCATAAGTCCCTCCTGCTGTGCTTAGGAGCTGGCAGGCAAAGTAAAATGCTTTGTCAGCAAAGCAAAACAAGTAATTAGAACTAAATTTCTTTTGCACTGGGAGGAAACCACTGTGTTCTTGCCACCTCAACTCATGAATTTCATATAGACAGACTTCAGTGTTTGCAGAATTATGATTTTAAATTAGTCTTACAGACTCTGTAAGTTGGTGAGTCCTACTTTTTCTTTCTCTTACTACTTTTTCTCTTTTTTTTTTTTTTTGGTAGTTCTCATTCTCATATACCCACCTTTATCTTGTTATGACTTCATATCACGCTGAAAGGTTGCAGTTCTCTTCACACTGTCACTTTTTTTTTTCCAGAAAAAAACTGGTGTTGGGGCTGGAAGGGAGCTATAGGATACACAGGAGACATTGAAACTACTAGTGTGAGGCCAAGTGTGAGCAAAGATAGCAGAGAACCTGCTGAAGTGCTGTGCTCAGAGGGTCAGAACACAGCAGCTGCCTCCCTGAGACTGCCTCTGTACTAGCTGAAAAGATAAAGACAAGGGCTAGGGACAGCATTCTCTGGCTTTTGCTGCCGTGTGGCAGGATACAACTCTTGCCCACAATGTCAGGCCTCTGCCAAAACCCAGGTGCCCTCATCCAGCCTGCCTGCTGGGAATGGTTCTGGCACCTGCTTCATCCTTGCATTATCCAGGAGAGTGCAAAGTGGCCTGAGCCAAAACCCTGCAATGTGCTAATTGTTAAACGTTTTGGCCAGTACTGGAATCTCTGCCTTAACCTTGTGTTCTTTAGTAGCCATTTAGCCCAGCATATGCAGGGTTCCTCACAGATATATTGGGGTTTTAAACACAGAGCCATGGAAATTTGGAAGGGAGTTCTGGAGGATATCTAGTTCAGCTTCCTGGAAGGAGCAGAATGTGACTGGTCCAGAATTAAGGAATCCTAAAGGTTGCTGTAGAGATTTTAATAGTGCTGTTTCATGAACAACGTAAATTAATTTTTTATTTTTCTTGCTTTCAGTGAGAGTTGGCAGAATCCTTGGTGAAGTCCATAGTGCTGGGTTGTGTGTCCCTGACAAATACAGTGTGTCATCAATCCCAGACACACTTTTTGCCTGGATGAGTGTTAGGAGCATTTGTCTTTGCAGTGCTACAGGCAGGATGGTGGCAGCTGTGCATCCTCTGGGCAGGCTCCAGCTGTTCTTGATCTCTCCTCAATTAGTTAATTACATGCAATATTTCCACCTCTGCTGTGTCATGGTTTAGGAGGGGTACTCCCCAGTTTAGTCCTCCCACAAAAAACTCTCCAAAGCACACAGTGGGCTGGAGAGGAGAATTGGAGGCACAAAAGGTGAAGATCATGGCTTGAGATTAGAACAATTTACTGGAAATGGTAATGAAATAAGAAAAGGAACAGTAAGGGCAACAGAGAGTACAAGAAAAGAAATTGTATTGCTCACTGTGGAAGCACACAACAGACAAGGCTGCTCCCTCTGGCTTGGAATTGGAGCCATAAGGAACTTCTCATCCCCAGAAAACACTCCCTTCCCCCTGCCTGAGTAATGATGTGAGGTGGTATAGAATAACCTTGATGTTCTGGCCATGCCCCCTCCAGGCTACTGCAAAAATTTAACCCTGTCCTGGTTGGAACCAGGACACGCTGCTAAATCAGTGCTTGAATACTTAGCTTTATAATATTCTACTCAACCTCAAGAACATATTAGGCATTTCATTTCTTAATTTTGGTATCAGAGAATAATTTAGGTTGGAAAATACCTCAAAGATCATGGAGTCCTGCCATTACCCTGACCTGACAAGTCCACCACTAAACCATGGACCCAAGTGCCACCTCTACATGTCTTCTAAATACCTCCAGGAATGGTGATTCTGGGTTGACTTCCCTGTGCAGCCCATTCCCATGCTTGACCACTCTTTTCATTGGAGGAATCTTTACCAATATCCAGTCTAAACCTCTCCTGGCATAGCTTGAGGCCATTTCCTCTTGTCCTGTCACTTGTTACCTGGAAGAAGAGGTCAGCCCCCACCTGGCTAAAACTCCTTTCAGGGAGTTTTAGAGAGTGATGAGGTCCTCCCTGATCAGTCCCAGCTCTCTCAGCTGCTCCTCATATGAGCCACTTTCTAGACCTTCACCAGCTTCATTTCCCTTCTTTGGACTCATGCCCAGCTTGCTGTCATCTGCAAATTGATCCCCTTGTCCCAATCACTGCTGAAGATATTTAAACAGGACTGGCCTCAGCTGAGCCCTGGGAAACACCACTGGTGACCAGCCACTAGCTGCATTTATTTCCATTCCTCACCACTCTCTGGGCCAGCCAGCCAGCCAGTTTTTACACCCATCCAAGACATCTTATAAGTAGTCAGGTTCTCCAGGAGGATGCTGTGGGAAATGTCAAAGGCTTTAGTAAAGTCCAGGTAGACAATATCCACTTTGCCTCAACCACTGGGCAGGTCACCCTGTGACCATAGGAGAGCAGCTTAGTGAAGGGTGACCTGCCTTTCATAAACCATGGTGGCTGGGAGAGGAGAAAGTTTGGGAGGCAGTTGATGCCTTTAACTGGTGTGGGTAACATCTGAAATCCAGGTGTTTACTGAGCACAAATTCATACGTCGTCTTTCTGCCTTCACTGTCTTTTATCTGTCTAATATTAGAATTATCAGATGGAATTTTAAAGGGTGATGTGAACACTGGTTACATCACATATATTTAGCACTGGGAACAGTAGTCTTCAGGATGATTTCAGGATGATTGTCCTGTTACATTCCTCCTGTGACAGCCGAGGGAGGGACCAAGTCAGTAATTTTTTTCTTTGTTTGAAATTCCACAACGTAACCTAGAAGAAGATAGGGATGCTGTTGACATTCTGGGAGCAATCTGTTACAGATTATTCTAGTGAAATAATAATCTCCATACATGTCAAGTTAGAGTAGGATTTAAGATTTTTTTTTTCTTCTCTATGGCTTCACTCTCCTAATTAGTCATGTGTAATTTCATATTAAATGATTATTCAAGGCTGGAAGTAGCAATTTACTGCTATTTTGAAATAAAAATTACTTTGGAGTCTATGATTGCATATTCTGCAGCTGGATATTTCAGTGCCTCATTGCCTCTGTTCCTGTTACAGGTACATGTGACAGCATTGCAGCAATGAGTGGAATTTTAAAGAGGAAGTTTGAAGAAGTTGATGGCTCCTCACCTTGTTCCTCTGTGAGGGAATCAGATGATGATATTTCTAGCAGTGAAAGTGCTGACAGTGGTGATAGTGTCAATCCATCCACTTCTAATCATTTTACCCGTGAGTATTAACTCTGTGTATCCAAAGAATTATTCCTATTTCTTAAAATAAAATAAGTTTTGTGGTTATATAAGCATGATGATTTTTAATTGAACAAATCATAAACCAGTATCTCCATTATGTTCAGTTTGTAACTTGCTCAGTGAAGTACTCTTGCATTCTTTTCACTTCTTGTCTGTTTGACTGTTGTGAAAGTTTGAAATCTGTTGGAAATTCCTACCTATTTGCTATTTGCTGTTTAGAGTTATGTTAGGAGTTGTGCTCAAAATATTTCAGGCAGGTACTGTAGGGAAAGTGCTTTAGCTCAGCTTGTTTATTTTCCTTAGCTAAATGTACTGCTGCTGTCAGCTCTCTGTAATACAGTATTGGTGAGAGTTCTTCTCTAAAAACAGTAAAAGCTTTCTTTTATTTGGAGCTGATGAATGTTGTGTATAGTACATGTTATTTCAATAGTTTCTATTTTTCAGATGCCAGAGGGTACCTCTGTATGTGCAAATGGTTTTGTGTACAAATAAGAATTTGGTCTTAAGTTAGCAAAGCTACATTTGCAGCATATATTTCTGGGAATGATAAATTTACAGTTTATGTTTGCAGTTTATGATACTAGTTTTAGGTGACTGTATTATTTATTAATAGTGAAGTGCATCTTCTAAAAAGCAGGGGTTTGCCTCCTTCAACTCTGTTGCATTTAGATTTCTATAGAGTTATTCCTTAAAACTGTGAGCCAAGGAGTTGGTAAAGCTCCTTGTTGCTGCCTGTGCAGAATGTGGTCCATGTAACTGAGTGGTTTGAATGTGTCTAGAAATCTTGTTTGTAGCATGTGATACGAATATTCTAATAAATGACATTTGGATGTGAGGGTCTGAATGCTCTTTGCTGTGGTAGGGGATGTTCCTGTGCACAGGAGGGACAGGCACAATTTCTGAAATGGATTTACATGGGGCACTCTTGAGGTCCTTTATATATTTAAGATGCAGTGGAGGTTGGGGACCTGTTTTATTGAAATGCCACCAAGAAGTTAGTGACCCAGGAAATCTCTTTGGTAGTGTTTAGAAATATCTTGGTGACAATATCGTCCACATGCAGCTACTTCAACATTTGCATCTGTTGAAGAAGTCAGTTGATTATTCATCATAGAATGAAAACAGCTTTTTTTTATATCAAACAGTCATTCCCACCCACACAGAAGACCACAATTTTATTTTCAATACATGCACAGGTGATAAAATGGAAGGGAATGATTCAGGGGACAAACCTGGAAGTTGTAGTACATGCATGTAAAAATAAGCTTTAATTGTAGTTTAGATAATCAATAATTAAGTTTAAAGGAACTCCCCTTTCTATAAGAGCAACTACAATATTTCAGTGCTATGATACTAATTTATCTAGCTGAGATATTTGTGGACAGAATAATAAATGTGTATCTGCATGTGCACTCACACACAAACAGAAATTGTACATATTACACTTTTTAAAAATAAATCTGTATATATCCATTGGTGGCAGAAATAGAATGAGCAAAGCGTTTGTGTGTGCATTGATGGTATTTTTTAAAAAGTGTTGTCTTTAATATAGATGCACCAGCCTAAATTCCAAGAAATCAAATACAGAACCCCTGTACTAAGAGCTATTAAGTGATACTCCACTGGAAATTACATGTACATGTAATGTATACTAACAAAACTGTTAACAGTGTACATTGGAAAGTATTTTGTTCATATTTTAAACTCATCCATCTTCCATAATAAAAGACAAGAGACAAGAGCTTTTCGAAGTTGAATATTTGATTCTAAATATAAGGTTGAGTTCTGTGAGACTTTTTCAGTGAGCAGACTGAAAAGAGCCAGTGCAGAAAAATGGCTGGCGAGATTCCTTGCCTCTGTTACATGCCTGAATACCTCCCTTGAAGGTGGTTATCTTCCTAAGCTATTTCCTGACATGTTATACCATTTTTTGTTCTATTTAGTGAGACACTGTCAGATCCTGTGTATTGTCTTTTTTTCTGGTCTGTTTTCGTGTAGGTCAATACAAAGTTTCACTATAAACTCTTTCTTACTGACAGGAAAAGGGGGAGACAATTGTGTGACCTGTAGTCAACATCAAGATCTATGTATTAATTCTTAAACTGAGAATTTTAAAAAAAATTGGTAATATGATCCTCTAAGTCTTATTTTTTTCTTTCTAATTGGAGGGACAAAGAGATAATTCTAGATTGCTTGTAACTATGACCTCTTCAGCACTTTAGCAAGCAGGCAGTTTGTGTATAAATCCATCTAGCACAGCTGATGAATCCCTCTATTTGCACAACCCTTGAAACGATTTGTATTGGGTCAGATAAACTGGAGCCTAGCAAGAATTCTGCTCCATTAGTCTTGAAGTCAGTTTAACCTGCCAGTTAAATGAGGCACACAGCAGCTGTGGATCATTCAGGTGGGGCAGAACCACCAGGAGATAACTTTGTTCTCAGCAATTCACTCTGCAGTGTGATGGCAGAAGACACGACTGAGGTGGCCCTAAGTGATATTGCTTGTGACTGTTACACAGGGATAAGTACAGAGTTTCTCTAACAATATATCCATTTAAACAAATATAGACAGCAACAAGAAGAAATTAATAAATCCCTAGCCTAAGTTGCAGGCATCTGAGTCAGTAAATAAAAATTACAGTCCATAAAGAATAGACAACTTTTAGCATTAGCATTTTCTTGGTTAGATGTGTGTATTTTTACAGATGTGCACATTCTTAAATCTCTTAGCAAATGGTGATGGACTGCCTTCATTACTGCTGGCAGATATAATCCCTGTTGTGTATTTTACTTACCTTTCTCAGTCTGTTGAAGCAATTTCAGTTTTATTCAGCCAGTCATTAGTCATTGCAGATTTACTTTAATGGATGCCAAAGCATATTACTAGCTAATCCACGTGCCTGTCCCATTTCACAGCCCTGCCTTCATATCAGAAAGCTCATCTTCAAATAGCAGTCCAGGTGTGCATGTACAGTATCAGTCAGGAATACAGGGCTGGAGCACTCACAATGCCATTTGAGCTCATTTCAATTGTCCTGTTCTTTTCTGGCACCCCACTGCTGTGTTTCAACTATACCACAGCAAGCTGAAAAACCTGGAATTGCTATTGAGGAGGTCAGTACAACACCCTGACCATTCCCATATTATGTGCACTGGAGAGCACTGAGTTCCACAATCCAGCTCAGCCATGGGGAAGTATGTGCCCTTCCAGGGAAGGGGAATGAAGCTGATGAAGGGTGTGGAACACAGATCCTGTGAGGAGCAGCTGAGGGAGCTGTGGATGTTCAGTAGAGAAAAGGAGGCTCAAGGGAGACCTTATTGTTCTCTGCAACTCCATGGAAGGTTGTGGCGAGGTGAGGGTCAGTCTCTTTTTACAGACAAGAGGAAATGACCTCAGAGTGTGCCAGGAGAGGCTTAGGCTGGATATCAGGAAAAATTGCTTTGCTGAAAGACCAGTTAAGCATTGGAAGGCTCCCTAGCAAAGTGGAGAAGTTGCCATCCCTGGAAGTATTTAGGAAACAAGTCAATATGGTTTAAAGGGCATGGTGGTATTCAGTCACAAATTGTATTTGATGATCTTGGAGGTCTTTCTGACATTAATAATTTGATGATTCTGTGAGTCTCCCTGCACCCAAGCACCACATGCTTGGTGTTTTTTTTCTGATACAGGCTAATACTCAAATTTAACTTATGGAATCCCATGCAATTGAAAGACCTGTGAGGACCTTGTGAAGTCCTTTCTTCTTCACTTTGGTGCTGGTAATAACTCCACATAGCACATTAATCACAGGTACATCTCTTAAGAAACATAAGGAACTGCTGCTTTCCTCTGCCGTTTCAACTTCAGTGTGCTGTAGCTGAAACTTTACTTCTCTTGCTCTCCTGCAGAGTCCCTTGAGATGGCCAGCAGCACCCTGTCTGATAAGGTGATTATCACCAACAAGAGGTGGTGCCAGCACAGTCTGGTTGATATCCTCCATCAGTTATCTCTCTACTGCCAATCACATTATCGCTGTCATGAGCAAGGTTATTCCGTGGCCATAATCGTAGGTCCCGTCATTCTGCTAATTGGGGTACTGTCTTTAGAGTACTTTTGGATGTACTTTGGTTCATTAGGAATGGGGCAGGTCACTGAGGGCTCTGAGAAAACCCTTTGGTCACTGAGTGCTCTTGCCATCTTTTGATTTTGCTGTTAAAGATAATGAGGAGTTTGAAAACACAAGTACGTCCCTGTTGCGTTCCCTCAGTATGCTCTGTGAAGCACTGTTTGGAATTTGTAGAGTTGCTGTCTTACTGAGATTGCCTCATCTGTGTGGCCATGCATGATATTAAAGAAGGTATGAAATCCTTAGGAAGGTGTAGCTTCTCCTAAATTATTTTTATAGAGGGATAAAGTTTTATTTGGTGTAAGGTCAATAGCAGAAGACACTACCTGAGCATTGAACGTAAGCCGTGTGTTTAATTGCTGATTAATGATAGAAATCTAAATGCACTGGAAGTGGTGATGCTGGTTTGCTATGGGAAAACATTTATGTGTAAACTAAGTGCAGGCATTCCTTTTTTCATGGCATCTTGCAGTTATTTATGTTGCCAACAACCAAACTTGGAATTTCCTTGTTAATGAGGAATATGTTCTTATTGCTATTTGTTGACTCATGTTATGAAATACTAGCAGGTTGAGAGGTTCTTGTATTTGATTTTAAAATAAGTCAGCGCATCTGAGCATTAAAAAGCAAGAAATGCAAATAAATTCAGTGAAATGTAGTGCAATGCCTTTGCTCAAACTCACACAGAATGACAGAACAGCATCTTTTCATCTGGAATAAGGATGAGTGTGGTGAGAATTGCTAAAAATTGAAAAGGAAAGTTATAAGGCAGGCTCCTGCTAGGTTTTAGAGTGATTTGTGCAACTAATGTTTCTATATTTTTAAATAAGTTTTCTGTTCTAAATTTGTGCACTTTGCACAGAATACCTCCAGAGAGACACTTTTTGCCTTACATGATGTTTTTGTTGGCTTAGAAAACATCAAACAAAATCGTTTTTTCAGAAGGTGTTCATGATAGATACAAAAAACACGTTTGTAAATGCAAAGTGTCAGTGGTCTGAATGGGTGGCTGTGTTTGTATGAAATGGCCGTTCACACTTAGGATGGGACAAAGGATTGACTGTAGTGTCATAGGAGAGCTCAGCAAATGCATTGTTATGTGTGGGTCTTCTACAGGGATCCCTGGTAGGACTTCACTCCTCACAGAGCTGGGGCCAAGTTGAGGAATAATCATCCATGGAACAGCAGCTGGCATTTAGAGGAAATGGTGAGGCAGAGAGTGCTTAACCATCTCCACTCCTCCCCACAGGCTGATGATATTTGCAGAATGGAGAAACTGGACTCGTATGATGAGTGTCACAGAAGAGCACTCTGGAGGTAGAGAGTGCTGAGGAAATAATCTTAAAGCTTTCACTGAAATTTCAGTGGTTGAGTTCCAGCTTTTAGTATGCATCCTAACAATTAAACATTTCTGTGAGATTGCAGACAAAACTCCTGACAGTGAGGTAAAATGCTTAAAATACAAATTAAATCCTCTTTATTCATGCCATACATGAGCTAGTAATTTTCAAAACCCTTTTCAAATGTGACTTAAATGGATTTGGCATTAGGCAGGTATTCCCATCCAGCTCCTCCTGTGACGTGAATTTAGCTTTGGCTTTACCCTAAAGGAAGCTACTAGAAGGATAGAGCAGTGTGCTCTAGGTAGGAGGTGGTGTTCCAAAGCATTGTCCCTCTCCTCTCGAATTTCCTCTAATTTACAGCTGAGTATGCAGTTCCTTCAAGATTTCCAGATTCAAATTTCTTCTAGAAAATACCCCCCTTGTCCTCAAGACTGCGTGTTTCTTTTGGAGGGTGTATTTTATGTCACAGGATTTCCTCTTCGTTTAGATTTCCAACATGTAGGATAAGTGTTTTATCATTCAGGGTTGGAAACTTGTAAATTGAGTGTATGGAGACTCTTAGAAAACACCTTTAGGAAGACAGTGGGATAGGTGGATAGGTAAGAGAGGTAGAAGCAATTTCTGGATACAACCTTTTCCTAGATTTTGTTTCCAGTGAGGATTGGGAAGCAAGGTGGCTTTTATAAGCAGTGTTCCGACCTGGATTGTCAGGAGGGATTAGACTTTGCTCTTCTGTGCTGTTAGACTTGATGAAACACTGCATGGAAAGTCATGGAGCAGGTGGAGGATGGTGCTAATCCTTCTTGCCATAATGGTTTATATGACACTGAGTGGGTAAAAAGCAGACAAACTAGAGTGTAAGAAATGCAGCACTTCCACTGGTCTAAGACAGAGCTTTAATCCAAAAGGCTGCTTCACACGTGTTTTTTCCAGCCTTTTGAAATTTCCCCGTGCCTAAGATATTTCTGCACTTGTGACAATGAATTGCTTTGCCCTCATTGATGCAGGAGCGTGAGTAATCTGCTGGGGAGCCATATGGTTCACATTTATTTTAATGTGTCTTTGACATCAGAGAATAGCTGAGACAGCAGAAGAAAGTGCTTATGTCTTGGAGTTCAGCCAGAACTGAGATCATTTAAATTTCGTAATCAAAGAACTACCAGTTTTCTGGGTAAAAAATGTAAGAAAAACATGATGAGCTTAAAATGTCATTCCTATCAGGATTGTATAAAATTAGGAAGCAGATTTTGCATTTGATGGATGAATGCAGCTTCAGCGAGTGCTTTTCTTAGGTGGAGGTTTGGATTCTGTTTCATCCACTAAACACAAGGAAGGGAGTGCTGTGTTTTCCACAGGTTTCACACTGCTGTAGCTCCACTGCCCAGCTTGGAAAAGGAGGATGTTGAAAGGCAGATGGAGAGTGCTGCTGCATAGTGCCTTGGACCCATGAGAGAGCAAGTCAGGAAAGCTTTGTTTCAGTCTGCCAGCATTTTACTGCTCTTGCTTACCTATTGCATTGGTTATAATTGCATATATAATTGCATTAATTATATTTATTTAATTATACAAATGAAACTTGGGTGATTCTTTGAAGCATATATTGGACTGCTAGGGGAAGTACTGATTTTTCTGCTTTAGAAAACTACTTTTCATGGGATTTGGGAGTTGGATGGGCTAATAATGACATCTGTTACCAAGATACAACAAATAAACGATGACTAAGTATGATAAAACCTGCATTTTTCAAATTTTCAGTAAATTTTGCTGGTTTTATATTCATGCTTTCTAATAGAGCAGAACATTATTTAAACATTTAATAGAAATTTTCTTTATATATATAAATTATTTATTTTGTGTGTTCCTCTGCTCTATCTTGAGTTAAGCAGTGTCCTTAGCAGTGATTCCAGCAGATTTAACATACTGTGTCAGGTGCAGTGCATGCAAAATAACAAATTCCCTGATTCTTGAGTGGTAGTTCTATAAGGTAGTAGTTCTATTTTGGTTGGCTTGAAGCAAAGTGTTTGAGTCAGTTATAGAGCACTTTGTCCCTGGCATTGGAAAATGTTCAACATTTCCATTCAATATCTAATAATATTTTTGAGCTTACATCAAGGCAGCCCTCTGCTCAGAGCTTTTTAGGAAGTGTAACACAGCAAGAACACAACTTTGCAGTGCTGACTGTGCTTCTTTCTGTGTCCTTGGTAGCTGAGGTGGTCACAATTCTCACATCTCCTTGCTGACATTCTAATCTGTGCTTTTGAGTAATCAAATACAATCCTGCAAACTCCTGCAGCTCCTGCCAGATCTGGTCTTGTAAACAACATTCACATAAATATGAATATATTCTAACTACTCCTGACAGTAGCATTCAGAAGATGACCCTGGAGTTCTTCACAGGGCCTTAACTCTGCCCTTTAATGAGTTCTACCAAAAGAAAGGATGTGTTCCACAAAAATAATCTCATATATTCCAAGGGCTCTGAATGTTTGCATACGTGTTTAGTTACAGGTTGTCATAGAATTTGTCTGACTCAGAACTAATACGTTAATAAACAGCATCACAAACTTTAATGGCATTTACAACAAATGCATGTCAGCTCTCACATTGTCTTGATACACATCTACAGTTTAGTGCTGAATTTGCAGTGCTGATGATGGTGCAGTTACCGTATGCCAACATTTTCATGAAGTTCAGCTTAATTCTGTTTTGACACAGTTTTAATCAGTGATATCAAAAAACCCCACAAACAAACAACTTTGATGGCATGGTGTTGACAATTCTGAAACTGAAACTGATAAGAACTGTAAAAAATGAAGACGTGCATTAGTGTGTTCTTTAAGACAGCCCATGACATCTGCAATCTTAACTGAGAGACTGCTGACCAAATCTTTAGGCATGAAGTATGGCAATGCATGAAACTCGTGTTCTAAATTTTGATGCGCAAAAATTCACATAGTGTGAAAGCTCATTTATGGTATCTAGTTCTTATCAGAGATGACATTATTATTTTTTTTTTTTTAATCTGAGAGTAACTAGATCACAGGCCCTTCTGCTTAGCTGCATTTAGCTATTGATGTTCGTGTATAGTGTGTGAATAAATTTAAGGGTCATTTATTTATGTTTTGCCAATAGTATGAAAGTAGTATCTCTACCTTAAAGAGATTGACAGACTTGAAAAAACAGAAGTGCTTTTATTGCTGCATTTGTCATTCCTGCCAGTAAAGCAGCCCTGTCAGGAGTTCCACAGATTGCTGTCAACACAGACCTTGTGTCATAGATACTCAGGTTTACAGATGAGGATTCAAAGGTTTGTGTGATTCTTTAACTTGTGAGATTTACAGGTGCAATTACCTTCGATTTCTTCATGAAACATATGTGTGTGTATATATATATATTTTTTTCCCAAGGGCAGCTTTCCTTTTTTTTCCTTGACTATTTTACGATAGTTCTATTTCTCATTTCATCTGTTCCTTTATTTGGTGGAAAAGCTGCCTGCCTTTCAGTAGCTGCCAGTATTTATTCTGAAATAGAGGCATCATCCAGTTGAGATCCAAATAACATCGGTACTGTTACATCAGAAATTGGATACACCCCAGAATGGTTTAGATACCTCCTTCAGCAGAAAAAGAGGTTTATAAATATGCACTTTCTTATGTATTAGAGCATATTGGTAGTGCAGGTTCTGATTTAGAGTATTTGATTTTATGTTACATGGAAAGAGAATATCTCAGTATGAAAATTACCCCATCTTACAAATGCTAAAAAATTGGTTTTATTGAAGATAGTTTTGTTTTGAAATTGTGGTGTATATGAAAAAGAACAGCACATTAAAACTATAGTTAATATCATGCAAAATTGACACATCCCTATCAACTAGTCTGCTAATGAAATACCCTCTTCCCTCACTAAAGGCTTGCTATAAACATTTTTGACAAGCTCTGTTGATAAGAGGTTTGCTTCAGCTTGGATGTAAGTTAAATATGCCTAATATAACAGAATTTATCTTTTGATTTCCCTTTGTACATCCTACACCTTTCTTTGTAACACACTTTACTGGGAGCCTGTGAGTAACAGGACCTGATCTTATTTATCTGTTTTATATTTACAATCCAACATACCTGCAGGAGGTCTGAAGTGCCTGTTAATTATATAGCAAGCCTTGTACTTTACCATACTTTTAGCAGCTTATTAGTATTTAGGAAAAGCAATCGTGTTTCACTGTTTCAGTGAGCCCCAGAGAGTTCTGTGGTAATATCTGTAGGATACACTGTCTGTAATTTGGATACAGGGCTTTATTTTCTAATATGCTTGGTTTCCACACAGTTTGGTAGATTATGCTGGGGGTTTTGACAGTTTCACTTCATGTAGAAGTTTGTGGATTTATGTTTGTGATGATTAACATTTCACAATGTATTAACAGTAATAGAGACTGAACTATGTTTACCTGTGACAATAAAGCAGAGCTATTATGAAACCAGACCTGAAGGCCAAGTGCATCCCATGGTGGAATTCTAGATTATCAGTGTACTTCTTGTTGCTCTTACAGCTTTTATAGAATGATTCCAAGCCAATCAAGAGTGGTCAGGCACCCTTTAAATCATTTTACTGCCTGAATTTTGGCAATGAGGTCTCTCATTCATACCTGCACACACCTGCAGTTGTCGCCTATAAACTGCCAAGCAATGACTTAAAAGCTGCATTCTCAATAACCTGTTGCTATTTTGCAACAAATCAAATCAATTGGACTGCTCATGTTAAAAATCAAGGAGTGTCCTTTACCTTTTTCTGATGTTTGTGTGTCTTTTTTTATTTCCTCTAAAGGCATACAGCTATTATCAGTGAGAAACAATACATCAGTATCATGGGAAGGAGTTGCTAAGTGCCTGTAGAACCAAAAGAAGGATATTTAACAGTTAAAATTTGGCATTTGTTTTTAAACAAGTTTCATATGTTACTGCATATGTCTATTACAAAACCTGACCGCAGGTATGAGTGAAATTTTTTGTCAAAATTCTACACATTAGACAATATACACACACATGTATTCAGTGGATGGCAGCACAGAGAAGGATGAAGGTAAAGAAAAACAAAGTGGGTCTGACTGCTAGTCAGAATTGTTTCTATACTGTTCAGTGGTGGTGATGATGACAGCATGAAACACTAATCATACTGCTTTTATAGTTTATCCAACATCATTTTATCACCAATTAGATTATAGGGTATAGTAATCTTTTCTGTCAGCGTGACCCAGTGCTGTAGCAGTGTGGATCTCTGCTGCCTTGTGCAACTTTGTTGGCAGGGTTTGGGAGGTGCAGGTCAGTGGATCACCATCTCTGTGGTGACACTGAAAGACCTTTCTTTTGCTGGGATTTGATTGCTTCCTCAGTAAAGGGATAGAACATTTTTATGATGTGATGGGAAAGAAAAGCTTTCTTGGCCACATATTTCTGTTCAGAAGTAGAGGTTGGTGTTCATGACTGTAACAGCTTGTAGTGGCTTATAGGTTTGCATATGTGGTAAATATTTCTATTGTTATCTTCTCGTTATTCTCACCTTGCAATAAGTGTCTGTGTAGTCAGGTATTGTCACTTGTGCAGTTGCCTTTACTGTAACACATCTGCTGCCTGGCTGCAAGTTACCATTCACACTGAAACCTGCCTCTGTTCCAGCATCTTCAATCCTGAAGAGAGAGAAGCGGAAGAGAACAAAGAATGTCCATTTTAACTGTGTTACTGTGTATTACTTCACGAGGAGACAAGGCTTCACCAGTGTTCCCAGCCAAGGAGGCAGCACCCTGGGAATGTCCACTCGCCACAACAGCGTGCGCCAGTACACCCTGGGGGAGTTTGCCATGGAGCAGGAGAGGCTCCACCGAGAGATGTTGAGAGAGCATCTAAGGGAGGAAAAACTCAATTCTCTAAAGTTAAAGGTAAAACTTGTCTGAGACTTTGATCTCTGCCCTAATTTAAATGAGCACTGTCAGAGCTACATGGGCCCAAGATGTGTGCATTTAACAAAACTATCAGCTTCTATGAGCTCCATTTTCAGGTGAAATGTATGTTTTCCTGGGGTTTTCTGATTTTACTGAAGATGCATTTTTGTTTGATTATACCAAGTGCTCTTGTAGTTGTCATAGCTGTGTACAAGTGCTTTACAGGGAGGTTGTTGTTAACTCCTTGTTTTCTACAGAGAGGAAGATAAAAGCAGAGAGTGGGGGGAGTTAGCTTTGAACAGGATGTCCAGCAGAAGTCTGGAAGTGCCAGGAAGAGAATGAGTCTTCTAAGCCCAACAGCCTATTAGAGGAGGGAATGATAACATTATAGGTACACAAAGTGAAAGAGCTTCTTTTCTTGGCCAACTTGAGAGAATTTGGGAAAAGGTAACAAACAGTGATACTAAAATGTTTTTGTTTGCAGTATACCAATTTTTACAGCTGTGTGTACTATTTCACCAAATAATGTCCATTAAAGAAGAAATGCATCAGATCAATTAACAGCTATATCCGTTTAGCTAGTCAGAATGGATCCTGGTTCATTTTCACAGGATCACAGAATTTTTAAGGGTAGAAGGGACTTCTGGAAATCATCTGCTCAACAGCCCCCACCAAGGCAGGGTCACCTAGAGCAGGTGACACTGGAATGTGTCCAGGTGGGTTTTGAATGTCTCTAGAGAGGGAGGCCCCACATCCTCCCTGGGCAGCCTGTTCCAGTGCTCTGCCAACCTCAGTGCAAAAAAGTTCTTCCACATGTTGAGGTGGAATTTCATGTGTTTTAGTTTATGGGCATTGCTCCTCATTGTGCTGCTGGACACCACTGGAAAGGGTCTGACACCGTGCTCTTGGCACCTCCTTTGAGATATTCATGTGCAGATTCAGCCTTCTGTTCTCCAGGCTAAACAGACCCAGCTCCCACAGTCTCTCCTAAGAGAGATGCTTCAGATCCCAAACAATCGTTATGGCCTCCACTAGCCTCTCTCCAGTAGCTCTGTCTTTCTTGAACTGTGGAGTCCAGAACTGGACACAATACTCCAGATGTGCCCAGGCAGAGGGGCAGGATCACCTCCCTCAACCTGCTGGCCACACTTGCTTGATGCATCCCAGGATAACACTGGCCCTTCTGGGGCCAGCTTCCCAATAAAGCTGTCCTTTTGAATACAGCATAGGAGAGGAAAGAAACTCTGTATTTGAGTAAAGGAGAACAGGGAAAGGGAGTACCTTCCTTCTGCTGCTTTAAAACTGGTGGCAGAACTTCTGAGGTTTTGTGTCATGGATTGCATTGCTTATATTTTTGACTTTTTCAGATGAATCCTGTAATTAAAAGTGAACAATATTTAGAGCTGTCACTGAGCTGCTGTGCTGCACATCCCCTTCTTTTGTGATACTACGTCTCTGTTTCTATAGTTGTGCAGAGCAAATGGCACCCTCCAAGTTTAAGAAATGCCTTTAAGCACTTTTTTCATAGAAGGAACTATGAGTTCATGAGTTCTGTGTCTCAGGGCTGAGGAAGTGTGCAAGATCCTCACATTTGTAATTAATTTTCTCAGTCTCCTAACTGTTAGGGTTTTTTTTCATAGCTAAATCATAAAATTTGAACTGTCATAGAGCAAACATAAAACCACTCAGGACAAAGGCAAATCAAAGACAGATATTTGGACAGGTTGGGAACCAAAGGCTAGTAGAGTGTTGGTGACTTATCACTTGATACAGGTTATGCCTGTAACATCTCATCACAGGATTTTCAGAGCATCCAGTGTGAATTGAACTGATGACTAGCTGTAGATCCCTTGGCTGACTTCCAGGCATCAGCTCAGAGAGAGGAATCCCCAGTGGAGTGAGTAAGGAATAGTCAAGCATACAAATATTTCACTTTTCTTTTCTTAGCTAGAAAGTAAATCAAGAAAAATCACAAATCTTATTTACCTTGAAAGAGTAGATGAGGCCTTTTAGACATTATGCCCTGGAGCCAAGCTCCTCTTGGCTGGGATGGATTTCCTTTCTTCATTAACTTATTTCACTTCAGCCCAGTCTCTTTTGGGGACACACACCATACTTTCTGCTTGTTTTCCAAATATATGTTTTTCCATCTTTCCAGTCACTTGTTTGAGTGGATGATTATTAAGATAATAATGCAAAATCTCTTAATAAGTAGTCAGTGAATAAAGAGAGCTTTATTTGTATTCCTTATTTGCATCTTACTGGTGTTAAATCTTACTAGAGTAAAACATTCCTCTTCATCTGGAGCCTGTATAAAACCATAGGCAACAGAGAACTTCCTGTTTTAACTAGTCCATTAACCTCAGTTTAGTTGCACCCCTGATTATGTGCTTGGGTTAAAAAAAACAGAAAATTTCAAACATGAGAAGAAAATCCAGGACTTGCTGAATTAGTGAAGAGTCGCTGTAAAGCACTGAGTGTGTTTTGTTTGTTAAGAAAACAGGGCCTTGCTGATTTTTCATTACAGAGATGGAAGAGCTGCTTGGTCATTCGCACAGTTTCTAAATGAATAAAAAAGGAAATGTGGCATTCTAAGCAAAATTATTATACATTTAATGAAAATGTGCTAATCAAGATCTGCATAAAAATTACTATAAATTACAGAAAAAGGAGGAAAATGAGAAAATTGAGTAGAATGACGTTTAGTCAGAAGTTTTTCTATTTGAACAGCATTATGTAAATAGAAAGTAACATTTTCAGTGTGATTTTTCAATTTCAGTTTCCCTGGGAT
>VZTB01001752.1:89830-127170 GCA_013397245.1 Thryothorus ludovicianus
GTTTAGCTAGTCAGAATGGATCCTGGTTCATTTTCACAGGATCACAGAATTTTTAAGGGTAGAAGGGACTTCTGGAAATCATCTGCTCAACAGCCCCCACCAAGGCAGGGTCACCTAGAGCAAGTGACACTGGAATGTGTCCAGGTGGGTTTTGAATGTCTCCAGAGAGGGAGGCCTCACATCCTCCCTGGGCAGCCTGTTCCAGTGCTCTGCCAACCTCAGTGCAAAAAAGTTCTTCCACATGTTGAGGTGGAATTTCATGTGTTTTAGTTTATGGGCATTGCTCCTCATTGTGCTGCTGGACACCACTGGAAAGGGTCTGACACCGTGCTCTTGGCACCTCCTTTGAGATATTCATGTGCAGATTCAGCCTTCTGTTCTCCAGGCTAAACAGACCCAGCTCCCACAGTCTCTCCTAAGAGAGATGCTTCAGATCCCAAACAATCGTTATGGCCTCCACTGGCCTCTCTCCAGTAGCTCTTTGTCTTTCTTGAACTGTGGAGTCCAGAACTGGACACAATACTCCAGATGTGCCCAAGCAGAGGGGCAGGATCACCTCCCTCAACTTGCTGGCCACACTTGCTTGATGCATCCCAGGATACCACTGGCCCTTCTGGGGCCAGCTTCCCAATAAAGCTGTCCTTTTGAATACAGCATAGGAGAGGAAAGAAACTCTGTATTTGAGTAAAGGAGAACAGGGAAAGGGAGTACCTTCCTTCTGCTGCTTTAAAACTGGTGGCAGAACTTCTGAGGTTTTGTGTCATGGATTGCATTGCTTATATTTTTGACTTTTTCAGATGAATCCTGTAATTAAAAGTGAACAATATTTAGAGCTGTCACTGAGCTGCTGTGCTGCACATCCCCTTCTTTTGTGAAACTACGTCTCTGTTTCTGTAGCTGTGTGGAGCAAAGTGGCACCCTCCAAGTTTAAGAAATGCCTTTAAGCACTTTTTTCATAGAAGGAACTATGAGTTCATGAGTTCTGTGTCTCAGGGCTGAGGAAGTGTGCATGATCCTCACATTTGTAATTCATTTTCTCAGTCTCGTAACTGTTTGGGTTTTTTTTTCATAGCTAAATAATATCTTAAACAAATTCATAAGGTCATAAAATTTGAACTGTCATAGAGCAAACATAAAACCACTCAGGACAAAGGCAAATCAAAGACAGATATTTGGACAGGTTGGGAACCAAAGGCTAGTAGAGTGTTGGTGACTTATCACTTGATACAGGTTATGCCTGTAACATCTCACATCACAGGATTTTCAGAGCATCCAGTGTGAATTGAGCTGATGACTAGCTGTAGATCCCTTGGCTGACTTCCAGGCATCAGCTCAGAGAGAGGAATCCCCAGTGGAGTGAGTAAGGAATAGTCAAGCATACAAATATTTCACTTTTCTTTTCTTAGCTAGAAAGTAAATCAAGAAAAATCACAAATCTTATTTACCTTGAAAGAGTAGATGAGGCCTTTTAGACATTATGCCCTGGAGCCAAGCTCCTCTTGGCTGGGATGGATTTCCTTTCTTCATTAACTTATTTCACTTCAGCCCAGTCTCTTTTGGGGACACACACCATACTTTCTGCTTGTTTTCCAAATATATGTTTTTCCATCTTTCCAGTCACTTGTTTGAGTGGATGATTATTAAGATAATAATGCAAAATCTCTTAATAAGTAGTCAGTGAATAAAGAGAGCTTTATTTGTATTCCTTATTTGCATCTTACTGGTGTTAAATCTTACTAGAGTAAAACATTCCTCTTCATCTGGAGCCTGTATAAAACCATAGGCAACAGAGAACTTCCTGTTTTAACTAGTCCATTAACCTCAGTTTAGTTGCACCCCTGATTATGTGCTTGGGTTAAAAAAACCAGAAAATTTCAAACATGAGAAGAAAATCCAGGACTTGCTGAATTAGTGAAGAGTCGCTGTAAAGCACTGAGTGTGTTTTGTTTGTTAAGAAAACAGGGCCTTGCTGATTTTTCATTACAGAGATGGAAGAGCTGCTTGGTCATTCGCACAGTTTCTAAATGAATAAAAAAGGAAATGTGGCATTCTAAGCAAAATTATTATACATTTAATGAAAATGTGCTAATCAAGATCTGCATAAAAATTACTATAAATTACAGAAAAAGGAGGAAAATGAGAAAATTGAGTAGAATGACGTTTAGTCAGAAGTTTTTCTATTTGAACAGCATTATGTAAATAGAAAGTAACATTTTCAGTGTGATTTTTCAATTTCAGTTTCCCTGGGATGTTTTTTTAATTTTTTGCATTGTATTAAAATACACAAATCAGTGGGAAGAATATATTTGTTCCTGTAGAACTTCTTGAAAAATTATTAAAGTACAGGAATATATTGAAATTGAGTTTCCATAATATTAGGTACTATTTATTGTTCTAGTTACTTAAAGCAAAGGGCCAAATAAGAAACACCTCTAATTAAAAGCAGATAAAGACTGAAATCATCTTGAATTCACTTTGGCCACTTAGTACCAGCACTTTAATGTAAACACTGCAGACAGGAACATAAACTCTTGTTAGCAACAGAGTGTGAAAATTCTGGATGTAAGAGCCATCTTATCAAATTAAAGGTACAAGGTAATCATTTGAGAAAACATGAGTAAGCACAAAAAATCACCTAAAATTTTGAGTCCTTTTTGCTTACTCATAATGTCTCCTGAAAGTAACATTATTAGCATGAGACTGGTGGTGTTAAGGCTCCCTGGTCTGTGGACACAGTAGGTTCCCTTTGTGGGAAGTTGTAAGGAATAACTTCCAGCTCGGACAAGGCAGATGTAAATGTCCATTTTCATTTTGCCTGTTTTGCTGAGTGGGACTGTATTTCACCCAAAGGCTTCACGTATTCATTGGCCTTTGTTCTGTGTTTATGACATTAACTTTTAGATTTATGAGGAAATTAACCCATCTGCGTATCAAGTTTAATTCAGATGAGCAATATTATAACAATCAAGAAAGCTGATTGTTGCCCTGAAGTTGTGAAAAATATACTTGGTAGTTTCTAATCTTCCTCCCTCTGTAGTTACCCAGTTACTTTTTTGAGAAATGTTAGACTCTTTCCTTCTGTCTATTCATTTGTTCTTTGTGTAACAAAACAGAGGGAAAGAAGTTAGAGGAGACAACAAGGAAATCATCCTGCAAAGGAGTGAGGAGCTGAGGTGCTTTGAAATGGCAGGCTGCTGGCTGATGCCACGTGTTTGGTGTTCCTGCTGGATGCATGTGGCATTCAGCACATCACTGGAGGCCAGTCCTTAACGCTCTACTGCTGTGGAGCAAAGTAGTTAAGATTTGCAGGAGGAGGAAGAGAAACAAGTGACAGGATTGGAATGGTTCTGTAGGTGCCTTTGCTGACCAGTTACAGCATTCACCTCCTGGGTAAGAACCCTAACAGTTATTTTTTATTAAGCAGTAATTGAATATAATAGTAAACTAATTATAGAAGCAGGGATTAGAATTTTTCTCCCTCCAGAGTTTCAAACTTAGATTAAAAAACAGTGATCTGCTTAAGGAGTGATTTGAGCCTTGTGTATATAGAACTAGAGAAATCAGACTTCTTAGGTAGGTTATTCTCCTATTATATATTAAACAAACAAGTCAGAGAAATATAAATACACTATATTTAGTTTTACCTTGCTAACATAAAAGGAAAAGATACAACCTAGGGTGCCATTCTGTACTGAAGTATTTGGGCTGAGTTGTGTGTATGGTGAGGTGTTAGCTTCAGGCAGCTAAATCAAGATGCAGTTAATCCCTGTGATGATTTACCCCTCTATCTCTGTAGAATACACAGGAAAAAGGATGACTTCTAATGTCGCTTTTCTTACCTTACTGAACTAATACTTTGAAATATCTGGTGTAAATAATCTCCCCATTGTCCCAGGGCCAGGCAGAGCTGTTCAGGGAGCCATTACCCCCACTTTTACCAGTGTAGTGTGAAAAGGGTAACAGAAAATGGAGTAGTACATACAATATATCATTTTACAAACCTGTGATGCATCATAATCTGCACCTGTGTCAGTATTATCACTGCTGTCTCAAAAGGGATATTTAAGAATTTCAGAGAGCTCAGAGACAGGAATCAATTGAGGTCTCAACAATAATCTTGTGAAACAATACAGAAAAGACCAGATTTTCAGGAAGGCATGAGATCTAGTAGCTAATGGCAAACAGTGAATTTAAGTAAATAAAGAACAATAATTTCTTACTGTCATCACAAACTTGGTATTAAAGAAGTGTACTTAATTCATGTGCTGAATGTGGAAGAAATGCCTGGTCACGCTATCTGTGATTGTTTTCTGGAACTTCCTGGCAGTCATGCAGCATTTTTACATACAGCTCTGTGCATTGGTAGCACATTTCACATAGTGACATCTGTGACATGACCAACGCGTGAGCGCCGTTTAAGGCCTTTGTTGATTGCTCTGTGCAACAGATGACAAAGAACGGTACGGTGGAATCTGAGGAGGCCAATACACTGACTCTGGATGACATTTCTGATGATGATATTGATCTAGACAACACTGAAGTAGATGAGTACTTCTTTCTCCAACCCCTGCCTACAAAGAAGCGGCGGGCATTGCTGCGAGCCTCTGGGGTGAAGAAGATCGACGTGGAAGAGAAGCACGAGCTGCGAGCCATCCGCCTGTCCAGAGAGGATTGTGGCTGTGACTGCCGTGTGTTCTGTGACCCAGAAACTTGCACCTGCAGTCTTGCAGGCATAAAATGTCAGGTAAATGTCTGCGTTATTGTCATCATTTCATTGTCTGGGGAGGGGGTGTGTCCGTGCTCACGTGTGTATTCCCTGTTATTGAAGTTGTAACTTTTGGAAATTAAGTATTAGGCAATAACACTTGTGGATGGCCAACCTGGTTTTTTAAGGCTCTGTTTTAAGGGTATATAGTGGGCAACTAATACAATCTCTAATATCATTAGTATGAATTTAGGCACATACATGGCTCTAGGATGGTTTTTTATTCTTACACCAGTATTCTGCTTTTCACACTCCTTTTAGGCCTTAATCTAAATCTATAGGGAACAGAAGAATAAGTAGCTTGCAGATTTCAGAAGGGATATTAGCTTTTATTGTAGAAACAATTGGCAGACACTCCTGGGAAGCAATAAATGACATTCTGTGAGACTGTCCTTTATGTAACATGCATGATACCTAAAATCTGTGCATGATAAATTTGCCTGTAGGCAGTACAAAGGTACCTGCTAGTAGAGCAGGTAAGTTTTTCCTCTGCAGACTGAAGAGGTATTTCATCTTGATCATTTACATAGTGTCAGCTCTACATGTCCCAAAATGTTCCCTAAAAGATATTTCTGCTAGTTCTGCTGAGTTGCTGTTGTGCAGCTGAGTTTTCTTACTGAATGCATTTTTTATGATCTCATAAATCCAAGCTAAACTTTCTCTGCTATTTAAAGTAATATATTCTCTTTGCTGTTCTTGTTTTCATCTGCACGTGGGGAAGATGTACTGGATTGTGTTGTGTGGTTCTCCTGTGCATATTTGATGTTTAGATTTTACAGTGCAGATGAAAGTCACAAACCTTAGGCTGTCTAATCAAACTTACCAACACATGGATTCAGTCACATTTTCAAAACTTGAAGATATTAGATGTAGAAGTTCTGTGCCCTGTCTGTTGAGCTTACAATATTGCATCTAGAATTGACTGGATTACCTTTGAAAATGCACTTGAGATTTTGTTCCTGTTTTCTGAGATCAGGTGTCCCCATTGGTAACTTTATAAAGATTTCTGTATAATACTCATTTTGTTTCAATGGGTGTCTAGTTTCCATGTTTTTTACCGAATTTTAAGGTGTTTCCTGGTAGTGCTTTTGCCTGGATTTGAGCACAAAATGAAGTAAAGCTGTAGCAGATTGAGAAATTGAAAAGCTACCTATTTTTTGTTCCACTGTGTAATACTTTCACCTGTGGAATAGTAAAATTTTTTTCCTTCTCTGCAATAGTGGAGCACGTCCAGGCCCCTTACTGTTCTCTTAGTGCTGCTGATTTCTGGGGGTGACTCCCTGAACAATTGTTAGCTTTGACTAATTCTACCAACATTTCTCAAGATGAATCCCACTTCACCTTTGTATTTCTCTAGGCTGTCTAGGCTCTGTCATGTCACCAGGCTTTTGCTTCCTATTGTTAATCTGTGTTCTCTTTTTTAAAAGGTGGATCGTATGTCTTTTCCATGTGGTTGCACTAAAGAAGGGTGTAGCAATACCGCAGGTAGAATCGAGTTTAACCCTATCCGTGTACGGACTCACTTTTTGCACACAATAATGAAACTTGAATTGGAGAAAAATAGAGAGCAGCAAGTCCCAGCACTCAATGGCTGTCACTCTGAGATAAGTGCACACAGTAGTTCCATGAGTCCAGGACCCCATCCAGTTGAATATTCAATTGCAGAAAATTTTGAGATTGAAACCGAACCCCCGGCTGCAGTTATGCATTCCCAGTCAGCCGAGGACTTGGACTGCCCAGGGGAAGAGGAGGAAGAGGAAGATGGGAGTAGCTTTTGTAGTGGAGTTACAGATTCTAGTACACAGAGTTTAGCCCCTAGTGAATCAGATGATGATGAAGAGGAAGAGGAAGATGAGGAGGAAGATGAGGAGGAAGAAAAAGCAGATGATTTTGTGGAAAGTATGAGCTCCCATGCTGATATGGTGCCTCTTCCTTCTGTCCTTTGCTACTCTGATGGAACTGCTGTGCATGAAAACCACTCTAAAAATGCCTCATACTATACTAACTCTTCAACTCTGTATTACCAAATAGAGAACCACGTTGCTGGCACTGCTAACCAGATCGGTGAGACTTACTCAGAAAGGGATGCTGTCAAGAATGGTAGTCTTTCTCTGGTGCCTTACAACATGACTTCAGAACAGTTTGTTGACTACACACGGCAATCAGAGGAAACTTTTAGCAACCCTCATTACCCTTCTGCAAACCCCTCAGTGATTGTTTGCTGCCCATCTTCTGAAGGGGATGGCAGTGCTCCCTGTAACAGTTTATACACTGAGCATAGGCCGAGCCACCCGCCTGTGGAATTCCACTCCTACTTGAAAGGTCCTTCTCAAGATGGCTTTGTTTCAGCTTTGAATGGTGACAGTCATGTGCAAGAACACCCTGCTGAGAATTCACTAAACCTCCCAGAAAAGAGCAGACTGCACGAGGAGTGCATCAAATCACCAGTGGTAGAGACGGTGCCTGTTTAATATTAAAATTATTCTAGGACTGACTTCCTATGTTAAAATCCACTCCCACTGGATTTTCCTAGAAACTTACTTTTTTAAGAGGTAGACAACACTTGGACTGTAGTCAATGTTCCAGACACATTTTGTTTTCTCAAGATAACTCTGGCAGTGGTATTGCACAAAACCAGTTCATGTAAAGATTTAAATAAAAATAATCAAACCCTTTTTTTGATGAAAATAAAGCAGATAAGTAAAAAACACACCCAACATATTTCAAAGTAGCCTGCCTGTGAACGTATGTGAAACCTGCCAAGCTATCTGAATCAAAGCTTCATGTTTTTGACTGTCGGGCCTGTGCAAGATTGTTAAAAATGATACTTGGAAATAATCATGTTTAGAATCCTAATTTTCAACATATTTGAAAAGATGGTAAGTTTAATGTAAAAGTAACTACTGTACAAAAAAAAAGTTTTAATTGTTCTGTACTGTATGTATTTTATTTATGGTAGTTTAAGATTCATGTTTTGATAAAAATGAACAGCATGTTCATTTGAGCAGAAGATCCATAGCTACTTATGAAGAGCATGTCCACTTTTCATCTGGAGTACCTTGTATTCTTCCTTATTTTTTCTTAATACCATTTCTGATAAATCATCTTGAAACACATTTTTAGAGTGTTCTATTTTCTCGTTTACTGTTCTTGACAAACAGAAGAGTCAGAAAGAGGGCATTTACATCCTCTAGAATAGAGAAAGGTAGACAATCCTCCATTTAAAACTCAGACCAGTGGCATTCCAGAGCTAGCACCCCCTCCCCAAAGTGAAAGGATCTTGTCTCTCATGGCAAAGCAGTAGCTCGAGCTCCCTCAGCACCTTGAGGCTCAGACCCTGTCGCACTTCAGCGCCGCGGGGCTGGGAGCCTCCTCCAGCACAGCCACAGCTCCACCCAGGCACTGAACACTTGAACTCACTCTGAATAAACAGGGATGCTTCCCCAGCCAGGTTATGAGTATGTCAATATGCAGTTTATAAAAGCAGAGCCTTACTGATCAAAGTTTAAATAAAGCATGGGAAAAAATGTGGAAGTGTCTAGATTGCCTAAATTTTTACTAAACACAAGACTGGCTTTTGTAGACTTCTGATTGTATCTCAAATTTAGTACCATTTGGTCTTATTAGGAGACATTCAGTGAGGAAAAATAGCTTCAGAAATTTTGTATCTGCAAGTCTGCAAGCAAAAGAACATGTGCATCATATGGATAACCAGTACCTTGTGATCCACTTGTTTTTAAATTAAATGGGAATGAAAGTATCTTTTATTTATTAAACAACCTTGCTTTTGTCTAGAAAAGGAGGCATAGGAACCAGCTTTTCTCTGCACTGGTAATTCTGCACTGCCTTATTTTGATTTCAAAATCTATTTCAGCATTTTTATTCTTCTAATACTGAAATTCCATTTATTATACATCAAGTAGCTGAAATGTAGGCCTGTCTTGTTTGTAAAAATAAGGATCAGCATCTTAGTTTTTATCTGTGTCAAATCTAGATGGTTAACAGTGTGCATGTAAACACAGTGTAAATTTTATCTCTGTAACAGTGACTCTTCTGGTTAGAAGCTCTTTAAAACATCATGTACAGTACTCCAGTAGAAAAACTGCCGATGTAAAATAGGCTTTTCAAAACAAAGAGCTAACTTAATTGTTTTTATATGAAATCTGGGCAAAGTGATTTCTCATATTTATGCTAAATTAGCAAAATATTTTTACTCCATGTAGTAGCTGCAAAGGTTTTTTATTTACATGTTTCCACAAGAAGTCCTACATGTTTTATATGAACTGCATTGAAAAGTCAAGTTCTCTAGGGACTGGATTCCACACTTGCAGCGTGTTCCATCTCCTGGGAAGGCGCTCTCGTGCTGCTTGTCTGGCTCAGCAGTTCCACAGCCTCTGCTCCTCGCACTCACAGACCACTCTAGTCTCTTTCTCTAAGGCTGAGTAGCCAGGTAAGTGCCTGTATTCTCCAATGCCATACAGCAAATACCCCTGATTTTTGAAGAGAACCGTGCTGGTCCTTAAAGTTCTGCACTTATGAATAAATTATTCTGTTCAAGATATTCTAAGGGCACATGTAACAAGTCTCTGTGTATATAGGGGTCTTGCTTTTAACAGTGGGCTTTAATTAGGCACTCTCCCTTAACACCAGCACCAAAAGCACAAATCTCTTCTGCTTGAGCTGGGACAGTAGATGAGGATCAGCAGCAGCTCTTTAACTTCAGAGTGTGTTGGAGAACCACACACACTTTACTGGGGTATTTCTCTCAGGGGAAAGTTAAATGAAATCTTTTGCTTTGTTATTCACGCCCTTACTGAGCAATAAGAAATTATTTTCTTGGCCCCTGTGCTTTCACATGAAAACTAATAATATCAGCAAGCACAGTAAGTGATTAACTTTATAAAATACTTCTTAACTAGCTTTAAATATTGAGGTGATGGTTATTTACTATTTCCATTGGCACAAATTTCTGATCGCAGTCCTCTGTAATGTTAACATCTGTAAAAACCTCTGAGTATTTGGATGTGTACGTTCCATGCCATTGGGGCATCAGGGGTGAATATAACCAAATTCTCTAAAGCCTGCAGTGTAGGATAACAAGCAGTACCTTGGAAGAGAGAGGCCGAGGGAGCAGGGACTGTATGAAGCATTTGTGATACGCTGTTTTCCCAAGTTTGAAGTAGCTCCCTCCTGGGAGTCAAAAAGTAAAATGTGCAGAATAAAGATTTAAGTTGAAAAAATACTCCTAATTGATTAGGTAGTGATAATGTAGTTATGCAATATGATACTTTGTGATCAAGATTTGATCTCAAGATACAAATCTTTAGTTCTTACAGCAAGTTATAAAGTTAAGTCTGTTTATATTTCATGGAGAGTTCCTGGTATCTATTATTAATAATACCACCAAGCCTTCTAACAGAGATAAACTCATTCTGAGGAAAAAAACCCAGTAACCTCTCTTTTTTCAATACAGGTTAAACCTGTTGCCCAGCCTAATCTATGCCAGCAAATAGCAAAGCTAAAGCCTTTTCTAGCATGTATAAGTTGACTAAAGTTTTAAAAAAATAGTTAAAACCCTGACCAAAACAGGTAGGTTAATTTAGCTGAAACCTAGAGTAGGATATAGGAATCAGGTGAGAGTCAACTCCCATCACTTGATTAAAATCGGATGGATTTTTTTGAACAAAAAACCATGCTCTTCATTTAAGGAAAAGCAAGCTTAAAGTCATGGGATGGAAAATATTTTAGTGTTATTTTCTGGGCTAGTATATAATAATACATGCTGTGTCCCATTTCCCAGCTGGTTAATATTCATATTGATAACCAGTCCTTTCATTTTGGATTGGCTGTTTCTTTGTGATAAAAGTATTATGTTACTAAATGATTACTAGCAGTATTTGCTTCTGTATCAACACAGTGTATTATTTGTGAAAATACCTACTTTACTGTTAGTCTTTATCAGCTTTATTTCCAAGATACCTGGCTACTGATAAACACTCCTAAGAAGCCCAGTATATATTTGTGATTATATTGCATCATTCACAAAAATCAGTCATAACAAAAGCATTTCCCTTTCTTGAAATAAACTGGAATTTTCACACAGACCATTACTGTAACAGCATGTAAAAGCAGATGCCTTTTTGCCTATGAGGTGAACTTCACCTCTCCTGGAAAAAGATGCATTGTTAAAAATATATAAAGCTTTAATTGATGTTAGACATGAAATTAGAATTTTGTTGGCACGATGACAGCAATTGCAATTGTTGCTTAAGAGCTGTAACTCATGTCCATTGAAACATCCGTAAAATTAAAAGCTGGTCAGTAGAAGTTTCTAATATTCTTTGTTAAGCTGTATGCCACGTAGATCAGAAAATTCTAGATTTGTAAAACTTTACAGTTTTTAATGAGTTCCTGCTAGTGAATCATGCTTGGAGTTGACATTAGTTTATTTGAAGGCCATAGGTTCCACTCTGTAGGAACTGTCACTGCTCAAGCTGCTCCCCTGCTCTGTTGGCAGTGGGATCCTGCCTTTGGTGCTGCAGGATTCCTGGGTGGTATTGGTGGTGCTGTTACTCACTAGACTGCTGACTTAGCCCAGTCCAGATCCAGTTTCTAACCTGATCTGGCTGTTTTATTTCAGAAAATGTGCTAATAAACTGATCACGTTGCTTCCCAGGCAGTACCTTCACAAACACAGCTGCTTTGTTAAAGACTGTATGCATATATTTGTATTTAAAACTGAACATGTGTAAAGGTTTTTATTAGTTCAGGTGTTCTGGCGGAAATGTGATACACTGGATAGAGAGTGCAGGGCTCAGACAGAGGAGACTTTGCCTTTGTCCTGTTGTGTCATCACATTCTTTGTGCTCTGGTCTGTAATGTACTTGAAGATACTGTGATAAAACATCATTCAGCAGAACACATAAAATACCATTTTATTCTCGTATTTCAGCATAACTTAATTTTTTGTAATGCCACTTTCCAAATGAAGCCCAGCCCAGCTCTGAAGTGACCAGAAATTTTTCACTAACATGAAACACAGCTGAAATGAGTTCTTCTTTCCTTGAACTGGATTAATGAGCAGAAGTTAAAGAGTAAATTTCACAGTGCAAAATTAGGATAAAAGCTGTGTTGAATATACAACATTTACCTGTCTAGTGCTTAACATTTGAGCAGCAAGATTGTCGTTTTCCTGCCACACTATAGTTGGCAGCAACAGGCAGTCTTAGTCCTCTGCACGTTGTCTTCTTTTGCCAGCTGCATCCTTTCAGTTCAGACTCCTTGTCTGGGCTGCTCCTGTAGGAGTGCAGGTGTCCTTACTCAAACACAAAGCAAGACAGACCCATGATATCCTTTTAAAAGGCATTTGCTAAACAAGGATCTCCACTGTTACAGCTCGTGAGTTCATTGTGCCAGTTGTTTTATTTCCTGAAACAGGAACAGAGGAGGATGATACAGAAACTCCTTAAACGTTCGGGGGTGTTACACTTTCCCACTGAGACTAAAGAGTGATTCTATCATCTGCTTTATTATGGTTGCAGGACAGTTGATGTAAAATACTTTGAAAATCTAGAATTAACTCAGAGACTATATTCTATAGAATTTATTTCTAAAATATTAAATCTGATTACTATTTTTTTAAAATGGTAGAAAGCTGTTATTTTCAAAACAGAGTCTAGTTCATTTACATGTTCCTCGGTATGAGAAATCTCAACATTTGCCTTTTCAGTGTTTCAAGGTTTTTTTAATATTCTTAATTTTTCTATTCTCTGTAATCTTTGTCCATGTGCAAATTATTGTCCATTTTCTCCAAGGAGTGTCAAATCCAAATACAAATACTGTGAAGTGATGAAGAAGTGCAATTTCATTTTAAAGATGTCTGAGTGAACACACACTTGAGTTCTTCACAAGTCCTTCCCTTTCACTGTCTCTTCCCTAGCCTAATCCAAGACACCTTTAAATTTTATGGCTAATAAATGTAGCAAAATATTGTTTCCACTTAAGGAGGAAAGTTATAACATCTTTGAGGACTTTTCTGCTATCCTAATAGCTGATATCAAGAATTTTACTTTATATGAACTTCATGAAACACCTGTAACACCTGTTTTGTAGACAAAACATTTTCTTTTTAAGTCCTTCCTTCCTTCCTGTTGGTGTTCAGGAGATCTTTTGTACAGTGAGACTTTTCATTAAACTCGAGCTCAAGGGCAGCTCTACTGTCCTTGGTGCTGAGAATGAGCTCTTGAAAAGCCAGGCTGGGTGGAGTTTGAGCAGTGTGATCCCGTGGGTGGCAGGGGGGTTGAACTAGATGTTCTCTAAGGTCCCTTCCAAAGCATTCCATCATTCTGAGGGTTACAGTAGGGATTGCCCAACACCCAGCCCTCAGAAGGTCCCACACTGGAGACCCATATTCCCGGTGCTCTGTGTTGCACCTTCTCAGCTGAGATCATAGTCCTTCATCCAAGGCTGGGGGTTGAACAAAAAAAAGCCAAAAGCTAGATTTTGTACTTTATTAACACAATTATTTTAATTTGGAGCTTAGCAATAACACTTCTGTTACATGAATGAATGTCCAGTAGACCCAAGTCAAAAGAGTTTGTCTCTCATGTATGTTCTTTTCTCACTGTTCACTCTTCCAACAAACCATGAAGGTGGCATTAGCTTTTCTTGATAGGGAAAATGGTGGAAAATACAAATGCACATCATTGTTCTAATACAAGGATCAAGACAGTCCTTTGTCTTCAAAAACTTGAGTGAGTGCAGGGAGGGTAGAACAGTTTAGAGGGAAAGAAAGATGAAGGCAAGAGGCAGATTGATGAGGATTATTTTTATTCTAAAGGGAAAAATAAAGCATATTAAAAAAAACAAAAACAAAACAACCCAGAAGGAAAAAAGCAAATTAAGATCTCTTCTGAGCAAGGATGGAAAAAAAGTATATGGACATTCACTGCAAGCTTGTCCATGTTAGATCATAATATTGTTTCTGCTATTTAAAAAATTGTAAACATGAAGTCAGTGGAGACAGGAAATTACATTTTTTCCAGACCAGAATTATACAGGTGGCCAATAAATAAAGGAGTTGTCCAAATGCATGGGGTAAAAAAACCAAAAAGCAACACCCTGGAAGCATTTGCTACCATGTCACTCTTTGCTGATGGCAGTTTCAAAGACAAGTTCAAAATCATTTTAGTTAACTCTGCTCCTAGGCACATATTCTCATGTACCCAGTTTCTGAGCTAGCAAGAGATGCTAAAAGCAAAGACAAAATGTCATTTTATCAGCATTTTATCTTGGCATTTTCAAATGAGGCAGGTAATTATTTTAGGTTTCTCCATCTTAAACGTCTAAATTACATTCTTAAGAATGAAATTTTGGATTGGGTTGTGGATGAAGGTTAACCTTGCTGGGCTAATGGGGGAATTACAGTAAAGAACCATTTGTGAGTCTCAGATACAGATTCAGCAGAAGTTTTCAGCTTGAAAAGATCATCATGTGCACTGGCAGCTGATTCTCTTAAACCAGAAGCAAGCATGCTGGGTTTTTTCAAGCCATTTCACACAAAAACCACAACTTCAGGTCTCAGAAGCCCATGTAAGCAAGGCTTAATAACTGGGCACTTCTTTTAATTGACTGATTGTAGGCACTTCTATGGAAATACGTCTGAAGTGTAGTTTGTGAAATATGTTTAAAAAGTGTTTGATGTAAAATAAGCGCTAGACATTTAACAGTGCAAAAATAGTCAAAATCTGTAGATTACAAAACTGTTCCTAACATCCTCAGCCTGTAATATTGTCTTAGTAAAGTTGATCTCTTAAGTTAAATTGCATTCTGGTGTAATAACCTTTTAAAAATAAAATTATTAATACAAATGTACTGCTTCATACCTGTTAACATAAAACATGGCAGTTGGTTATTTTGATTTGTTTCAATTCACAACCAATAGAAATTTTGTAAAAAACCACAAACAGAAACAACACATTTCCTTTTATATGTTTAACAGACTATATTAACATTCACTCTGTCTAGTCCCTGTCTTTCAGCAGGTTCATCTCTCTCTGTATACATACATACATACATACATATATATATCCCCACAGGAATATAAAATTGCTTTTGAAATCTGGGTTGGCAAGTGGTAACATAGTACACCATGGCATAAACTCAGAAGCACTTAAATTGATGGTCTTTCAGACAGGTAATCCATTCCAAAGGCACTAGTAAAAATGTGTAATTCCAGCCATCAGTTTAAAATCTGTACATTACTTCTAACGTTACTAATTTCTGAGAAAAATAATTATGTTACATACTTAACATTTTCCATTACAGATGATCTTGCATACTAAAATTATGGAGGTCTCAACATTTAAGCAAGATATTTAATTGGACTGCTGCATTTAAGCTGTTTGAAGAAGCAAAGGGAAAGAAAGTTCATCTTAAAATCTGTATATGGAAATAATTTTAAGCTTCATGAACTACACATTTCCTTTATTTCCTTTTTTTAAACAAGTTGTAACATCAAAGATGCCAAAGGGTAATATAAGCTACAATAATATTCAACAGAACTTAACTTAGATCTTATGTTGTAATAATTTATTCAAATTAACTGTATTCTTCTGTATTTATATTTTCGGTATTTATTATGAATGATATGAAATTTGATGTATTTATTGTGGCTTATTACTGCAGTGTATATATTACAAAAATGAGCATTTTTAAGTCTTAACATTAGTTTTTTTGTTAATTAGTGGCACTTGTATCAGCTGTATTTTTATTATATATTGTACAATATATATTGTCCATTTGTTTGCAATGAAGTAAACCAGGTTTCTACGTTACATGCTGGCTGCCAGTGCGTTTGTGTCTCATTTCTGCTCTGCAGTCCCTGGAGAGCCTCTCTCAGAATTAGTGCTGCACCTCCTCCCTGACACCTGCAGAGCCTCCAAAGGCACTCTGGGAAATTTCAAGCATTTCTCCCATTCCTGATAGTCTAAATAGCATAAAGAGAAGCAGTTTGTGTGGAATTTTTGTGTGTGTGGGTTTTTGTTCCTAAATATTTGTATGCCGATTAAACTAAATAAACAGAAATGCCTTCTTAGGTATATCCATTTGCCCTTTAATGATACCACTGCCTACAATTTTCTTGGGCCAGGGAAATACTGTACCTGATTCATCCGTGCCTATAATTTTCATAATAAGGTAATGAAACAATTGTTTTCAGCAGCTGTTGGAATAAAATTTTGCAACAGCTCTCTCTGGTGGACAATTTGCAGTAATTTTATACATCAGGTCATTTCAAGCAGCATTCAAAGAATACTGCTAAATTTCAGGACAACTGCTTATATGGAAAACTGATGATCAGCATAGCTTCATTAAGAAAATAACTAAAAATCACAGCACAGTCTCTACTATCTCTTTATTCTGGTATTTATTCAAACTGGGATGCACATTTGTAAAAAGTTAGCCTTAAGTTGCTTATATGCTAAATTATATACAGCAAATTTATTTGTATTTAAGAAAAGGATCAAGATGAGATGTTGTTCTCTAGATTATTAAAAGTTCTCACAGGAATTACAGTATCACTTGGTTGTAGCCTGTTGGGAGTCCCATGTTAGACTGCTTTTGCCATTGCTGTGAACTAGAAGGGCTGCTCCAGGGCTTGCTAAGCCAGACTGATGGAAGAGGATGTAAACCAACTTTGAATGCTGGTTCCAATTCAAGACCCCAGGATGCCCATTTAGAAGTAGGAAGATTTAAGGTTCACTTGAAAGTTGATCTGTTAACAGTACTCACATTATTGTGTACTCACCCCAGAGTAAAGCAGCAATTACTCCCAGAGGTGATAAAATCCTCAGGTATGGTGGGCTGGCATGGATGGTGCCATAACCAGGTGGAGCCACGAGCAGCCAGCAGGGACCCCTCGTTCACAGGCAGCACTACCCAGAGCCACGGGCCCCAGAGTCCCAAAAGGTTTAGGACCTGCTGGCTGAACTGGCCTGGCCTAAGTCAAGCCTTCTTCAGCAGTGGTTCCTGCCTGGATGTGCAGGAGAGCACGGTGAGGTGCAGTTAACAGGGATGCCAGCTGTTCTAGCAACCCTCAGCAGTTTGGTACCTCTGATTGAGGTACACACACATACATGCTGTGTATGGATGAGTATTTACTTTTGTCCCCTTTGTAGGGGCAGAGAAGGGCATTATAATGTTACTGAAAGAGATTTAAAAAATACATAAAAGAGTCAGAGAATCCCTCTGCAACAAACTGCTTTTCAGCAAGCCTTTCTAACTATTAGAAACTGTTAGCCACTTTTAAGTGAACACTGTCAACAGCCAGAAGATGCTGCTGCTTTTTTATTAGCTTTAAAAGGACCCAAGATCCAACATCCTAAACCTCTAGTCATATTTACAGATCTCTTACTGCTCTCCTAGCATTACATGATGCCTATATATGTGTGTACACACACACACACACATCTGGAAGTGCAACAGTCAGTGTGACTGAAAAGTTAATTTTGCATCTTCAAACAGAACAGAATAAAAGAAGTCACTTAAAATTTTCCTCCATTTACAGATCTGCTTCCCTCTTTTCTGGAAGGTAGTAGGGAGTCCAAGTAAGACTGAAATGCTATACTAGGTACTGCAAAATGCAGTAATACCTAAGATAGTTAATATACCTTAAAAGATATTATATATAATATCTATTCTGTACTAGTGACCTATGTTAGACCAGAAAAGAAGTCTCAAAAAATGAAAGGAAAATCTTAAAACCATTTTAAAATCATAGAAATTATTTCCCTTTCTATATCTAGAACTAAAGACAAAATACAATAACAAATATAATAAAGTGAATTGCTATATCTAATTTCTGCAAAACACAGCTACATACATTGCTATATCTGCAAAAAAAACCAAAAAAATACAAAGTGGAGCTTCTCTAGCATTGCTTAGGAAGAGGTTCCTACCTCCAAGTGCAACAGAACACTCATTTCCTTACAATTTAAATTCTACCCTGGTTTGAAATGCTAGCTCTTAAAAAAACTTCAAACAAATGGCAAAAACCCAACTGATAATGAGTAGATAAATGATGTTTCATATGTGCATATCCCAGTCTGACAAGCTTGTAAGAGAAATATGCACCCATTTTATCAAGTGCACATACTGGCCTTCCGATACTGGTTTGGTCTGCAAAAGTAGTAATACTTTGTATTCCATTACCAAATTAAAACATTTATCAGAGGACACTGGCAGATCTTTGTGCAGGGCTGTTCTACACAACCTTCCAGTTTCAGTGGTACAAGTAATCCTTCCTTTCAGTCTTTTCTACAATTTCTGTATCAAGTTATTTTAAGTCGAGCAGCATTAACTTCCTGGGATACTCTCACAGGTGTCTCCAAAAACCTTACAGAAGCTGAGACACAACTCAAAGGCATTATCGAGCCCAAAAAAATAAACTAAAGCTTCTGGAAAATTATCACTGGTCCCTGTTTACACACTTTTTTGTCTTTTAGATGACTTAAAAGTACAGAAATGATTGTTTCTTGCTTTTATTCAGAAACTGAACTCCTTAGTCAGGTACCATTAAATTACGAACAGGCTCCCTCCCCATCATAGAAGTAAAAAAAAACCAAAAAACACACATCATCATCCATTCACCCACCAGACCTAAGTGAGCATTTATAATTATTACTTAATTACTAGGACAAAAGAACAGTTTTATTATTAGTGTATTTTTGTCCTATTCAGCCTTTAATACCCACCCCTTCAAATTTATTCTCAGCTTTATATTTGATCATGCAACCAAATTGTTTTGTCTTCACTTTACAAATTTTAAAATACTGATTTAATATTTGATTATGCTATATTATTTTCTATAATTAGAAGAATAGTTAGGAAGGCCAAGGTGTCAGACTGATAAATCTGAGATCAGTCCTTTGTAAAAGGGGAAAGAGAAACAAGAAAAAAAATATTAATATGCAAGTGTTGGCACAAGAAATTATGTAAGGATAACATGAGAAACCTGTGAGGTAAATATTGCATAAATCACTAGAAGGTAGGGGCAGAAGTTTAGTAGATAACTTGTAATTTAAAAGCAATAATGAACAGAATGCTGAAAAAATGTCTGAATGTTAAGCAGCTTGGAAGCCTACTACAATCCAACTTTATAATAAATTTTTAAGTCCATGAAATATAAAAAAGCCTATACAAGAAGTTTTGGCTAAACGAAAGATTAGTATCAAAATAAGCAGATTTTCCATTAAAATAATCATAAATACATATTTTAGTGAGAATTACTTTTTTCTTCTACAAAACAACTGACTTTCTAGAAGCTGAGCACAATGTGCTATCCTATTTGGCTTTGACCTGACAGTCAAATATTTAATTTTCCAAGTGAAGGAACTTAAAAAATATTAAGAAAGTTTCACTGAGTGAATTAAACTATTAAAAATAATAAAATGAGCCATTTGAGCATAAAAACATACATATAAAGTGTATTGGGTTTTCGACAGTAGACAGTAATTTCTTCTGACACTACAGAGAAGATCAGCCTTCCTCAGAAGTACTTACAATATGCCAAAAACCCACCCACGTATGGCCCCTAAGATAAAAGAGAACTAACAGATCCATAAATCAGTGGTCAACTTAAAAAGTCTTATTATAGGAATATTGTAAACAAAATACAACCAGGATCCCAATCATCTTTGGTATAACAGACTCCCAGGGAATCTCTGATGACACATTTTATATCCAACTTAAGAGGGAAAAGAAACTCTTTGAACATTTCACATTTAAATTATCACTTAAAAATCCAGTATATGACCATAGTTCAGAAAGGTTTTTTGTTTTAATAAAATACTTCTGGCCTACAATATCAAATCTTAATCATTCTGGCCAAAGATCCACTTCTGGAAAGGGTCTGATGGATTACAGGTTACCAAACTGGGATGCTCTCCATTTCCTGTAAGGCACATATGTAGTGCTTCATTGTACAGAGTTTGATCCTAAAGAGAGGAAAAAAAGGAGGAAAATAAAAGTGAACAAACGATGAGCATGCTATCTCCCCCCACAGTTCTTCCCCCAAGCTGGGTGCTAAAGAGTAAGCTCATAGAGGTGGTGCAGAGGGGCCAGAAAATACTTAAGTAGTATGCAAGTGCCAACTTGCTTTGTTAGGAAAATTTTTTAAAATATTTTAAAATATTTTAAAAATACAGAACATCTGAATTGACTTCCAGGTGGTTGTCTAGACAAACACACTAAAGTCTGGTTTTTCTAGTGACATCAAGTTTTGATCTGTAACTGAAAAGCTGAAATTTTCTCCATTTTCCTGCCAAAACTAAACTTAATCTGTTTTGGCTTCAGAGTTTTTGTTTTGTTGGCATTCTCGCTTTTATTGGAAATCCAAAACTAACTAATATCGAGGCTCACTAATAAAAATGCCATTTCACTGCACAGGACATTTACCTTCTGGTGCAGCCACTGCTCCTCTCCAACAGCAAAGGTTTTCTGGCCTTTGTAGGTGCACTCGTGAAGCTGCACAGGCCCCTTGGAAGCATGCAGGCAAAGCTCCTTCTGAATGTTATGGCGAATTTCGTGGTGTGCAGAATATTCAAAGTACTATTTGAATGATTAAAAAAAAAAAAAGGTAAATAAACACAAAAGTATTAAACTAAATTAAGCCTTTCCAAAGTAATACTTTTCTTATTCAAAAATTTGAGACTACAGAATAATTCCTCTGATTTTTAGCATAGACACTTCAAAAGTGTTTACAAAACTAAAAGCATTTTTTAGTAGCAATGCAATACTAATTTATACTTGTGTGTATGAATTGGAAATAACTTTTGCTGCATGTGTACTATGATGCAAAATCTTACTCCCACACAGATCATATATAATTCAAGGAGACAAACTGAAGAGTAGAGATAGTTTAAGATAACTTAAATTTTGGCATTTCTTAACTTCAAAAATCTGTATTCAATTCTGTTGCTAGATTTTGGGTCGGGTTTTCTGAGAGCAACCAAAAAAAACAGGCACACAAAACAATACTGATTGCTCTATGCCAACTTTGCTGCTTGATCTAAACAATAAATGTGAACAATAGGATGCCATTATATCCTCTTGTAAGGTAACCATAAGAAAAGGAATTATAAGCATGTATTTTGTGAGCTCATTTTACCATGATTTCCTGACAGCAGATACTCCAAAGGCTCAGCTACAATTCTGATCCTAACAGGGATTTACTTCTAAAAGTTACAGACACAGCTTTCACCCCTCCAGCCCTAACCTAACATCCTGATCTCTTCCTTTTCTCCCACATTAACCAGCAGAGCCCCTGACATTACATCTCACTGCTGCTGTTTCTTGCCTCTGGATGTCAGCCACCTTCATCATCTCTTTCCTTTGAATATTAAGGCCCAGCTGAGTTACCCCCCTTGGCCTTCCATTTTCCAGTGGTCAGCAATCACCTCCTTGCTGCCTTGGAAGCACTGGGAGCAGCATGGAGGAACAAACAGCATCTCACTCTTAAAACCTGTGACCAACATTAGTCCTCAAAACAGGTACTGAAGGAGTGACCTGCTTACTCATTTAGCTCTCAAACATAGTAATTTACTCTTTATCTGCTAATCTGACTTAAGCTGTTCTGATTTATTTTTGGAACTTCAAAATCTTTGCAAGCCCTGAAAATATTAACTTGAAAGTTATGTTTAGAGCTTTATTAATTTTGGATATTGGGATGGGCATGCTTCCAGCCTCTGGTATTCTAAAAAGGAAGAATAATATACAACTGATGTACAGCTCTGAAAAGGAGGCTCGCTTTTCCACTCCCATTTCAAAAACATGGGTGAAGATGACAGCACGGGAAATAACAGCCTACACTGCTAAAAGTGTGGTAAAGAATAGAGGACAACTGAAAATAGAGCATTGCAATGAGAAGGGTTAAATAAGCAAATATGTGTCTCTTTAGCACTATCACCAAAACTGATTCTCTGAAGGCTGGCATTTAAAGGGATTCAGATTGTTATTTTGTAGCAGGAGGGAAAACAAAAACCGTAACACTTGAAAGAACGGTTTTAGTATAGCCCAAGATAACTTAGAGAACAACAGAAGCATACAGCAGATCTCTTAATACAATGTCTTTTTACAGTGTTCCCAAATTAATGACTGTGACAATGTGAAAAGGCTAATGGCATAATCCACAATCGAATTTACCCAGATTCAATCCTGTAAGAAGCTAGCATAATAGGGTAGTTCTTAATCAAGACAGCATGCCATGTCTCACAAAAAATGATTAGGAAAGTATCACCTGACTAAGGCTGTGTGTCTCAATTTTCACAGTGGCATCAATGGATGTTTTTTAAGATTTAAAAAAAATTATTAACACCCTCTCCCCCCATAAGATAACAATTATATTTTAATAAAAAGTTTTAGACCTTTGCTGACCTTTAATTATTAAGGATCACTTTTAAAGGCAACAGAGAAGTGTGCATTTCTGAGCAGGGAAGGACATGTTCCTTTTGTTAGTATGACAGCAAGGATGGAACGATTCAGTATCTGACATCTACTGCAAGCCATATTGGAGAAGGAACAGAGCACCATGGCTGCCTCCAAGAGCTATGGACCCCAGAGAGCTCCTCTTGAACAAATGCAATCATGTTATTCACTTGCACTAGCCAGCACAGCATAGGCCACTTGGACCTCACACTGTGAGGCTGCAAGTGTGACAGGGAGGGTGGCTCAGGCCTGGACACTTGGTCTCCCATTGGCCGGATTCCAACCAACATCTTCCTGGACAGTGCGAGTCCTGGTGACAGAGAAAGAAGCAATAGGAGGAAGCATAAGGAAAGGAAGGATCCAGAAGACAACACTTATAAGACAGGAGTGAGGGTGGCATGAAAAGGTTTTGCACAGAAAAGAGAGGGCAAGTGAAACAGTGCTGGAGTGTTTGAAATCTGAATTTATTTACTGAAGTTAAAACATTAGAAAAAGGACATGACATGAAGAGTGGTATTGAATTTTTCTTTAAAAATATATATAGGAATTAACTGTTTAAGAAAATAAAAGAAAAAAGAGATAAGGAGAGAAACTGCATGTTAAAAATTAGTCAATTTCTCTAAAATTAATTAAAAGCTTTTATACAGTAAAGCTACAGCAGGAGAGAGAATAAAAATCAGGTATCAAAAATTTTACCTGGTTTCCTCCAAGTCCATGACAAGAATACATAATCAATGGTTTGCCACCATGGTTATTTTCACCAACATCCAGACACATGCGGTTACCTACATTTTTTAACTAAAGAAAGGGTGTTATCAGGACAAAAAAGCTCAGTGGAAAGACAGAAACTTAAACTGCCTCAGTCACAGACAAAAGTCACCTTTAGTTTAACAATTAATTACAGCTGTAATTAATTTTTACTTTCTGCTCTGCTCAAATCCAAAAATTCTGTTTTCTCAGTTAATCTTTTCTAACTAAAACTCTAGTAACTACAGTTACACATGGGGTTATTAGCCTGTTCTGTACAATGTTACTGTTATTCAAATCACAATTGAAACATACACATAAAATATTTAAAACAGGAGAAATGGAAAGTTTATTTGTAAATACACACTAAAAATTCAGGTTCACCTCAAGCTAAGCACTATTACTTTTTTTGTTTGTTTCAACAATGCGATATCTAAAGTTACTTGACAGGGAAAATTACTTTTGACATAAATGAAAAATGAAAATAACATAGCTATTGACAAAGCTATAAAAGGTATAGAAGAGATTCTTTGTCCAGAGTAGTAACAGAAAACCCTAGAGCAGTTAAAGATAGCTAAATTCTAAAAGCTATGGCTAAGGTAGTACAAGAGATTAGCAAACTTCCTGAACTATGAAGAAAGTTAAAATTAAACTTACATATCCAGAAAACAAAGGATTCAGGTCTGGCACATATGCTTCTGGATAAACATTACTGAGGTACCAGGTAAAATTTTTACACTGCAGGCGCTGCCTTAAATCAAGTCTTTTTGATATGTCTCCAAATGTTTTCTGTTAGAGGAAAGGAGGTAAAGAAGGATGGAAGATAAACATATTAACATTCATTTTGCACATGTAAAGCTATGATATTCTGTGTTGTACTAGACAAGTTTTAAGCTACCTTTGTTGATTTTTTCTTGTTAATGCTGCACTACCACAGTTATTTCTGTTTTTCAGTGTCATAACACCAATGACATCCTGCCTGCAACATTTTAAAGCACTTGCAAGAAAAATACATTGCAAGATGGAAGACACAGAAGTATCTTTAGTCCCAAGAAAGTTTTAACACAGTGCCATTAAGTGGGAAAGTACAAATAAGATCACACTGATGACAGCCATAAAGCCAACTGATCTCACTGAAAGTGTAAACTGAAATAACAAACTGGGTTAATGAAATAATTAGCATAATATCCAGTACAATGTAGAATCTCCCAAACAAAAATCAGTTGTTTAACTGCTGAACGTGCCTAGGAAATGTAACGCTTTCTGTGATACAACAGTCATGAAAATTTACCACATAAAGGGGGAAAACAGCTTCTAAAAGAAAACTCTAGATTCTAACTGGGCAGCCAACACCCAACCTCAATCCCAAATATTTATTTACTTGGAAATAACTGACTTTTTAAGCAAATAGAGACAGGATGGTTGTCCATAGCAAGTAAGTTTTATTCTGCTGCTAAAGAACAACAAAACCTGCTTTTTCAGTAAGAATACTAAGCGATTTGAAACTAACAAGACATTTTTCTAATTTCAGAAAATAAGTTCTTTTACATTGTCTACACTCAGTAGTTTCATATTCTTCTGGCAGTTCCTGTACCTTAGTTCCTGTACCTGCAAACAACTTAGGGGAATGTATGAAAAAAACCACCAATAAAAAACCCTCACCATCCAGAATCAACATTCATCACCCAACCACTTTAGTTTTTTTCACGTTTATTTTGGCTGCAGCATTAAGCAAACTGTCTTTTCATTAAAACATCTAGAATCCTTACATACTTTGCCAATAAATAACTTTTGCTCACCAAAACTTTCACCGCAGCAAGTGTGATTTCTAATACCACCACCACCACCTACTTGTTTCACAATTTTTGCTGCCTCTGTGTTTCTTCGGTAAAATATTTCTTTATATTCATCCATCCACACTTCTGCAAGGCGAACTTGATTACGTGTGATCACCTGAGTACCTTTTGGGAAAGTATGGGGACTCTTGCTGCGAAAGACATGGCCAACAACAGAGCAAGGCATGATCTCCAACTGGCCACCACATTGCCACACCTAATAATAACATTCAGCGTGTAAGTACACTGCAGTTAGAATTCAGGGGGCGAAAAAAAACTCAGTAATACTACTGTTTGCCAGAACACATCAAACCACTAGCAAGAGTACATCTATCATGCATGCCATTAGTGAATTTCCTAATCAGATAAACCCTTGAAACAAACATTTCAGATAGCAACCCTAAAAACATTAAAAAAAATTAGAAGCAGTTCAGTGAGCGTGTTTGTATTTTATTTCATTGGTAATTAGTAATTCAATTTTCCTTGTCCTAGTTTGCTGATTGAGCAGAGGGGTCAATATCTAATACTAATTTATTCTCAAATCCCCTGTACATTGTTAGCATAGAGACAATTGCTAATTATGGAGCTAAACTTACTCTGAAAGACATTTCTATATTTTCACCTCCCCATATTTCCATTTCTTCATCATAGCTTCCAATGTGTTCAAAGTAGTCTTTTGATATTGAAAAGAGACCTCCAGCAAAAGTAGGTGTTCTGCAAAAACAAAATCTTACTGAGAAAGACAGTAGGGTTTTTTAAATATAGCTGTAAAATAACGGTGCAACTGTTCTAGGAATTTTCCATGCACTTGTTAGTATTTCACAACAGTGATGCATATTCCTGGCATAAATAATACTTCTAGCACTTAAAGATGTTCACACAGAGCCTCGTTTGACAGCTTATTGCCATTTATTAGGAACTTGTTCAGAGTAACGACTGCTGGCATAGAAAAAAGCATCAGGAAAACCAACAAATTTTCCCTGTATGGAGGATATTGAGCACAAGTCCAACTCCTACAGACCAGTAACCTGTCTGTGCACAAAGCAGGTACAATTATCATCAAATGCACTACTGCACTAATCAGCCTAGTATTTGGGTGCTCTGACCCATTCTGTCATTCTTTCAAGTAAAGTGAAAGAGGAGACAGAATCATTGTACTGTCTCTGAAAGTAACTGTGTATAATTCTCCTCTGCCCAAACAGGCAATTTGCACTGTATGTAGAAGAAGTGATGTAGAGCAATTACTAGCTTGAGGAGGCTATATTTTTAAAGTATTCATAAAATGTGTTTTTTAAAGAAAGTATTACAAAAAAAATCTAAGATGCTAAGATATCTGATTACACTCATCTGAAGAACTAATTTATTTACAAACTGCTGTTCATAAGATAAACTCCATGAAAACAGGATTTAAATAGTATTCAAATTATGTTTACCTAATTGGATAAGTTTCATCCTTTCTTCTTTTATTCTCATGTTTAGGAAGAGACTCCCATCCAAATGACAAACTCCAATCAAAATTTCCTCTGTTGTGGTTATGCCCATAAGGAGATGGTTTACTGAATTCAAAGGTATTGAGATCGATAGAAGCAATGTCAGGGCTTACAACAGCAACAGGATTCTCAGCTATTCTTGCCAATAATGGCTCTAACCAGCCATAAAAGCATTCACCTGTGGAGAAATTGGGAACACTCAATTTTTGCTTGGCCATAAAGTAGCACACAGGGTATGTTTTAACATGTTCAGCAAGCTGGTATGGACTATTTTTAAATAGGATTGCTAATTATTTTCAATAATATGAAATAGCAATAGGAAAGGTGATATATTGCTAACATTTATAATTCATAAAACATCTGCAACATTAAATCAAAGACAACAGCATTATAAACCAGACCTGGTTACAGGTTACACTTACAATGAGCATCCAGGAAGGTAAGGGTCTCTGCTGTTGCTACTGAAGCTCCCAACAACCGTGCAGTGATCAGCCCTTTTCTTTCCTTCTGACGGACCACTTTAACTATTTGAAACTGTTTCACATATTCATCTAGTTTATCGTGCAGGTATTCTGGGAAGAGGAATCAGCATCAGGATATTCAGTGTATACCACATGCCACTGCCCAAAATGTTATAAGTGAACAAGATAAAAACTCACACTAACCCCAGAAATTACCTCAACATCAATGCCATAAAAATTCCTATTTCCTGAAGGTTATTTTTAGGGGCTGAGTTATTTTGAGGGTAGGGATGTAGGAAGAGGTGACCAGTTGAGAATGGGAGATGGAAAATTAAAATAATTCTGAATAAGAAAGGCTGTGCTAGTACACCTCTGCTGCAGTGTTAACCATTTGAATACCAATTCCATTTTCATAGCAAATGGATCTTGTACTTACATTATCTGCAGAACATGCAAATTCTTTCTCTAATGATGGCACATTTACACAGTTTTCAAAGGGTACAGTATTTACAACAGCAACCAAGCCATACAAAAAACTATTTAAATGTTCAAATTTTGAGAAAGAATCCCACATCTCTCATGAAATATCCCAGATACCTTTCTTTATTTTGCCCATCCTTAGCATTAAACTGTACTACAGAACATACCTCACATCCAAGTGTTTCAATATACTCAATACAGACTTGCAAAAAAGTGTACATGCATTAATAGAAGTATGTATAAACATGTTCATCCAAAGCTAAGCATACAGTTTTTTGAACTTGCATTGGTGTTCACACAAAGTATATATATAAATTATTTTTGAGACTTAGCTTGACTGTTGAAGATTATTTTGCCTTTAAATAATTTTACTTTCTAATAAAGAAATTTTCTTCCACATTAATGAAATTAATTTGCATAGACAACCACTATGATAAAATGCAAATTTCTACAAGTCTGGGCCAATTTATACTGGGATACTTCGTTTTACAAATTGCAATTGGTTTGAAACACAAATGACAAAGCTGCTTGTCATGGAAGCAATTATGCAGGTGAATCAGCATCAGAATTGGAAAAAAATAGAAACGGGGTTTAAAAACCTTTTAAAGCACAAGAATTTCTACCTATGGAAAAATAAGGTGGGGGAGAGCTATTTTATATTAAAAAAAGAAACAAACAAACTCATTTAGAATACTGTTATAAACGTGGTAAAGAGATATCCTCAGACAATTTATCTGCAATCCTAATGTCTTCAATTAAAAAACCCCAAAAACAGAAGTGAAAGCAGAAAGACTTCTTACCATCCACACTGGCATCATCCACCAGGATGATCTCCTTGAGCAGTATGGCAGGAGAGGTGTACATCACACTGTGCACCGTTCTGAGCAGGGTTGACCACGCCTCATTGTGGAACACGATGATAATGCTCGTGGTTGGCAACGGCGGGCAACGCTTGAACTTCTGTTCAATGCATCTACGGGTTAGAAAGTGCCAGGGGTTACAGAACGGACGACAATTTTTTACTCAAAATCTTAAACTTTTCTTTCTAGTACAAAACTTTATGTCATTAAATAGTTCTTCTCTGCTTTCTATCCTAGCTTCGGAGTGCAAAGGTGGGTACTTCAACTGGAGCAGCTGTTTGCAATACTTTTTAAAATATCATGACTGAGAATTGAACAACTTAGTTTTGCCTCTGTCTCGCACACATTTGAGTACATTTCATATAATATTCAGGCCTTCTTCAGGAAAAAATGTTGTTTTATTGAGAGCAGCAGCAACTGACTGAATTAACTCAAAAGTCACCATTACTACTGAAACATAAGAATACAAAGAATAATATTTATTACAAAAATTCAGAGTTTGCAAGGAAAAATATAACCTATCTAATTCAAATTTCAAAGCTTTGTAGAAATGCTGTGTAAGCCTTAGGGCAGCATGTCCCATTCAAGGGATACAATTTTAAACCCAGAGGTTTTCAAGACTGACATATCCTAAACATAATGTTAGAGCCAATGGCAAGTCAAGATGACAATGCTGTATTCATAAGCTGCACATTTATTGTTTATCACCTGTCAGCTTTAGGGCCTGGAGGACACCCCAAGGTAATAACCACAGTCATTGCCTCATAAGATACACAAGCAAAACCTCCCCAGTTATGCTCCAGGAGAGGTTATGGTGAGCTGCACCACGGGTATCAGCAGCGGCTCAGGAATTTCAACCACTTCTGGCACAGAGGGCTGACAACATTTCATCTAACACTGACACAGACTGCTCATAACTAAAACCCACTCTCCCCAAGGGCTACAGTCCACATTTAAAAAATTCTTCAATACTACAAGATTGCTGCTGAGATCTTCCAGTACCTTGTTCAACAACTTACAATTCTTAATTTATTAAATTATGCCGGTGGTTTTATTAACACTGAATGCTAAAAAAATGGAGGGTGGTGTTTTAATTGGAAAGATGTTGAAACCACATTCTTAGTTTTCTTTTAAGTAAAACTAAGCAGGCTTCCTGAAAGTTACTCAGAAATTCTAGCCTTAAAGGCAAAAGCAGAACACCTTATTTAAATATGGTTACTTTGATTTTAAAACCATGAAAGAAGTGAGCTTTTCTACACATTCTTGGCTCTGACACTGTGGATCACTATGTACAGCCAATCATTATGTATAGCTAGGAGACTTTCCTAAACTATCACCTACTGCTGAACTCAAATCACTTTGCAGTCTGAATTTCTGAGAAGTTTTTCAACTATCAGGACATACACATTACAACTTACTCAGGAGGTCGAGTGTCCGGTCCAAGATCTCGGTGTAAAGAAATCCTATCACTTGCAAATGCATTAAAACAGTGCTTCTCTTCTCCAGCCTGTTTTTCTTTCTGTTCTTCTGAATTTAAGTTGGTGGTTTTAAATGCTTTACCAGAAGCTCCAGGAGCATTAGGATCTTGAAGGGGCCGATCTAGAAAGGGTTTCAGTTCCACTGGAGTGTAGTGCCCTGGCAAACAGTGTCTCTCTCCAGGAACCTTAGTTTGCCTAACGGGTGCTTTAATCTGCATTTTTGGCCTTGCACCCTTGATATTGTTCATCGCATTCAACACAAGACCTAATACATGACTTTTCTTTCCAACAACTGGCTCAATCCCTGCTTCATCCTTAAAATCTTGAACACCCACTTCTCTTTGTAATAAAAATAAAAATACCAGAAAGACAAACACAATAATGCTGAACTTCCAAAGTTTCCAGTGAAAAAATGTCTTAAATAGTTTAGGTGTCTTTTTCAAGGCCATTCTAGTTTTAAAAACTTTCACACAATGGATTTTTCTGTGAGTGTTGTTCTTTAAATATGTCACAGCATTTCTTGAAATTGTAAGACCTGTAAATTAAAATAAACAGTATTCATTTAGACATCTAGTATATTCACCTGTGTTAAGCCATAAGAAATTAATGGGAAGGAATTAATTCGCAGCTCTCAAAAGTCAAACGTTATGCATCCTACATCACTTAAGGTACATTGAACCTATCTATAAGATACCCAAAATGTCCTTTCCCTGCTCTTTGTTTTGGGTTTTATTTGTTAAATACACTTCATATAGAAGAACCAGAAATCAGGCATACCATCAAGAATATTTTTTCTACACAGTGCCACAACTTCAAGGTTATTTTCTTCCAAGTAGTTTGTTTAAAATTAGAATAAAGTCTTATAGAAGCAGGGAATTTTAGTTCAATGATGAGACAGAAGACAAACAGGTGGCATCAATACGTTAGTTCAAGCTGCATGTCAGAAAGAGCCATGTGGAAAATGAACTAAAAGATAGGAAAGACTTTTCAATCAACCCATTTCAACAATTTTCAAGTTTTTGTCACTATTTTTTTCACAGACAAGTAATTATTCACTTGCTTTCAAAGATGTAACTATGCAATACATTTGAGGACTACCAAAATCTAAGTGATTTGAATGAAATTCTCTCTGCCAAACTGGCAGTTTACAAGAAGGGGATACATTCTGTCACCAGCCTGAATATCTATTCAGGGAATAGCTTAATTTTTGTCTAAATTACATGTATGGGAATCAAGAAGAGAAATAAACAGCACCTAGCTAAAAGCCACAGTTAGTTCCCACTTGCTAACTACTGACCACAAAACTGCAAAAAACTACTTTTCTATTTATTCCTCTGAAATACAAGTAGATCTTAATTGGAGTAATACATACTCAGGAAGAGATACAAGTCAGAGAAAACAAAAACTCCTCACCTCCTACCTGCCTTTCTTCAAGAATCTGCAGAAGAAACTAAGTATCTGGATTTCTTCATATTATACTGTTTTTCAAATCTTATGTCAGCTTAATAAACCCATACATTCAAACTAGTGTTATTACCATAGAGTTATTGTTAAAAGAATGAAGAGGGAAAACATATTAGATCATACTAAAAGGTATCCAAAACATGCTTCTCAACTAACAAAATTTCAAAAAAACCAAATCAAATAAACCAGTCCACTTCTGTGTCACATACTATTTTCCCATTTTTCCCTACTGCTGAAACATTTGAAGTACAACCGTGATTACCTTTATAGTGGAAGACCACAAATACAAACTTTCTCCCAATGAAAGGACTGCAACCAAATTACCAAACTGCCAAATTGAAAAATGTCTTGTTTTCTCACCATGTCTGGTGGGTTGATCTTGACTGGCTGCCAGACACCAACCCAGCCACTCTCTTGCTTTCCATCTTCAGCATGACAGTGGGGACAAAATAAGATGGAAAATCAAATGGGTTCAGCTGAGGACAGCATGATCACTTACTTACCAGTTAATGTCACAGGGAAAACAAGACTTTTAATGATGAATTTGAATTTATTGCCAATTAAAAATAGAGTAGGATGGTGAGAAATAAAAGCTCAAGCTACCTCCCCTGGCTCAGCTTCACTCCTTCATTCCCGATTCTTCTTTCCCCTTTCTGCCTAGTGGTGCAGAGGAATGAATAATAAGGGTTGTGGTTAGCTTATAAGACTTTATCTCTAGCACTCCTTCCTCTGCACACTTTTCCCCTGCTCCAGCACAGATTCTCTCTATGCAGTACAGTACTGCAGCATAAAGTGCTCCAGCAAAGACCATCCACAGGTCACAGTTCCTGCCAGAATCCTGCTCCTGCAAGGGCTCTCCCCAGGCTGCAGTCAGGGAATATCCACCTGCTCTGGCCTGGGGTCCTGCACAGGCTGCAGAGTGGGTATCTTCTCTGGGGTGGTCCTTCGTGGGCTGCAGAGAACTTCTTCACTGCAGTCTTGTCCGTGAGCTGCAGGGGGAATATCTGCTCCAGTGCCTGGAATATCTACCCCCCTCCTTTGTCACTGACCTTGGGTTCTGCAGAGTTTCACATTTTTCTCACTCCTCTTTCTCACAGCTGCTGTGCAGTGTCTGTTACCCTTTCTTAAATACCTCATCACAGAGGCACCACTTGCTTCACTGGGTGGCTCAGCTTTGGCCAACAGTGGGTCTATTTTACAGCTGGCTGGAACCAGCTGTGTTCAGCCCTGGAAGAGACTGGAGGGGGGGCAGCCTCTTAACATAGAGGCCACCTGTGCAGTCATCCTCACCTCCTAACCTTGCCATGAAAATGCAATACACAACGTAAAACAACAACTATATGGACAGATCAGCACCCAGCATTGCTAAGGCCTCTGCAGGTTGATAACCAGGAGTGCTTTCCTGACACCACCAACAACAAAAAAATCACTTTACTGTTTCACAATGCACCATGCTCAAGCAGTAAGATACCAGTAAAACTTAAAGCTTGGAAATCAGTAAGCAATATGAATATATCTTCCTCAAGTGGAAAGAAAACATCTTTATATATATACCTGTATCTATCTATACACATATATGAAATACATGATGTCATAGGAGACATTAGAAACAAGAGATGTGGAGCATGCTGCCACAGCACACACATGAAATGTGTCTGTCCCTAGAAAAGAACCTTCCCTGGAGTTAGGTGGGTTGTGGAGGACAGCAACACAGCCCTTTCAGTGTGGATGAATATACTCTACTAGCATGCCATGCACAGAAACAAGTGCAAATGATGTTTCTTTAAGAAAGAATCAAGAGACAGCCTTGGAATTGTATGTGCAGCAAACACCAGGTGGACAGAGGCTTGATTGCCACAAGCATACAGCAAAATCTTTTGGTATAGACAAATGCTAAGTGTAGCTTTGTTGACAAAATAACTGATAGGGATATTGCTTACAATAAGAGAAGAGTTCTTTGTTGCACAAAAGAGTAGCAGTTTCCAGAACAGAAGCTGCATTGTCCAAAGAACTTTTGCCATGAAAGCTGTATCTTACTTAGGGTTTTTACCAGGATAATTTTGTAGTCAGAAATACAATCTTTATTCCCCACAAATGCCTCTCACATTTTCATGGCATAGCAATGTGTCAGCAAACACAGACCAAGCTACTATTCAATCCTCCAGGACATGCTGAAGAAATATGTGGCATGATTGAACTCCCTGGGGTGACTGTTTAGCAAAGCGTTTAATCTTCCATTCATTAGTGTTATTTTTACTAAGAGTAGTCTGGATTCTTACAGCTTCAAAATAACTGGCCCTAAACATCTGAAGTTGGATTTTATTTTTTTTTTAGGAAGAAAATAACCAGAAAACTAAAATGTACTACTAAAGTCTTCCAAAAATGCCAAAAAGCAGCTGCCACACTACTTCAAACCACATCACATGGGCAGCATGAGAATTCAATGCAGTCTATGTTACATTATGCCACCCACTGGTTCTGATGTCAGACAGTCTGCAGAAACTCTGACAAGAAAGAAAGCCTTGCTAATGTAGCCAACAAGTAGAAAACTCTGATTTTTTTTTTTTTGTTAGCTTGATCTGAACAACATTGTAGAGAAAAATCTTTCATACAATGTGAAAGTATCATTAACCCAAATCAGCAGAAGTTTTTTCCAATCATGTGAGACAAAATTAATTTGGGTTAGTATCAACAATATACTTGATCTCGTTTTTGGGTTTTTTTAAATTAAAATCTATTTTTCCTCTATCTGAATGTTAAACAGGTTTCAAATGTTTCTGGACAATATTGCTTACAGAACATAAAACCCTAAAAGAATAAGTAAAACCAAACCAAAACAAAAATCCTAAAAAATGGGTAAAAAAGGGAAAAAATGGTTCAGAAATATCCTAATCAAAACTAACTAAATAACTTGGCTTCAAATTAATCTAATTCTTCTATAATTCCAAAGTACAGTCTCATAAAAAGTTTGTCTATTTCTCCTTGTTATCAAAGCATACAATTCTTCCTCAAACCTTAGAATCCCCTTAATCAGACAGTGGGTGTGTCAATAAAAACACGAGCAAATACTTCAGAAAAAAAGCAAACAAACCTGACACTGATGATCAATTGTTCACACCAAAATAGCAAAAGTCTGACAAAGACATTTCAGGATAATTTAACTGTGAGAAGTGCTACTGCCACTACTGGTATTTCTGAATCTAAAATTCTAGACAGGGCTTTTTGTTTTCTTTGCTTGAGTATCAATGTAGGTGATACTAAAGCATTAGTTACTCAAATAATCAATTTGGTAAATTGTATTTTCATCTTCTACCACCAATAAAAATTGATGCTTTTCTCTATTGGCAAATGAATTAAAAAAAAATAAATCACTGTACAAAATTGTTTTTACTTCCTAGAAGTTCATCCCAGAGGAACATCCATTCTCATAAGCACCTTTGGTGAAGAAACCTCCAATTCAGAGTGAACCCTTCATAGAGGTTTAGCTTTATATGGAATATGAAGATTCTTCATAGAATCAAAACCATTTAAAAGCACTTCAGAAATTTGGGATGTTTACAAGAATATTAGCTCTTGATTTAAATAAAGCAACAGATGATAAAAAGAAATGTAGAGAAGAGAAAGACTAAAGACATGAAAATGAGAAACAGAATCAGCTGCCTGGTTTCTGTCTCCACACTTGCTTATCAATTTCAGTCAGAGTTCCTACTGAATGCACTCCTAAACGGGGTACACATACCTAAAAAAAATAGAAATTCACAAATCCCAGGTGCTGTTCCTCCAGGTACATTCTTTGAAGTTCAGCCAGTAGAAATGTAGTTCTATTCCTGAAAAAAAAGCTATTAGAGGAATACTCAATGTGCTCAGTTCCTGAGCCTTCATTTTAGAAACATTAAGAACTCAGGTTATTCTAGCAAATACTGGATGTAACCTGCCTCACTGCTTATTACAGAAATGAGAAGCTGCACCTTCTGGAGGAGCACACTGAAGAAGTTCTGAGCAAGAGCAGAACAGAACAGCTTGCTGAAACAAACTTGGTCGAGATTCTCCTTCAGCAGTTTCACTTAGATCAAAAAAACAGATGAGAAAAATCCCAAACAAACCATCACCAGGTCTCCTCCTATGTATCCTAATGGAAGTGCCTCAAATTCAAATTCTCACATGCTCTTTCGAAATTAGCCCTACTACCATTTTTCTACAGCCAAGCACTGTATCTGATAGGCAGAGATATACAATTCCCTTTGACAACTATAGCATAATAAAAATATATAGTAATCATATATTATAAAAATATTTATGGCTTATTTTTAAGACCTGGGACATGTAAATGACACACTTATCTCAAATTTAAATTTCACTCAACTCTGTATTCTCCTTTTTTTCCTTGGTCAGATTGTTTTGGGCCTCCATTAAAATTATTTTAGATTGTCCCTAAAAATGCCATGATGAAAAGTGAGAATGACAGCAGCTGTTTTAACTTAGAAGGATTTTCATTTTCATGTCTCATTTTCATTTAAGCACCAGAAGATAATGTCTGGATGATAACCAGAGGACTTTTGTTTGTTTTCCTGATTGTAGGAACATTTCTAAGATAACAAAAATATCCAAGGATCAAGTGCAGATCCTGAAACCACAGTTTTCTAACTTGCCTTAAACTTTTGTTTAAGTGATAAGCGTAAAGCAAAGAAAATCTCCTCATGGGAGATTTACTGGGTTAGTGACTGCTAAGTTAATCTTTGTTGGAAGCTCCCATAGGTGTCACTTTCCTCCTCTCCCCAAGTCAGTGTCTCTTTCCCAGATAGATTTCACTGCTGAATAATGTTAGTCCACTGCAGTCACTTGATGCTAGAATTTAATTGCTAAATCACTGTCAGTGGTTTTGTGATATGATTCTCTGTCTGTAAGCAGAACTATTTCCTATGGCACACGATCTCAATGAATCTTAGGGAAAATCAGACAATAGTAAGACAATAGTAAGACAGAGAGAGAATAAATCCATGCTTTACAAGATGGGAAAAAATCTAATACTTTATAGTTTAGAAACTTGAAGTGCTTTCAGATCTTGCAGAAGACAGCACAACAATAAGTAGATTAGGATGAGAAACCCCTAAGTGTTGGCAGGCAACTGATCAGCATTTCATATCGTGAACATGATTCTCTACATTGATTCCAAATGAGGGAAAACCTTGGACCAGGTAACAGCTCTTGGAAGAAGCGAGCCAGGCAGCAAACTTGGGCAAAGCAAAAAAAAATTATCTCAAAGCAACACAGTGTGTCACCTAGAACCACAGACACTGGGGAAACGTCACAGAGAAGGCAATTATATCTTGGTCCTAATTTTGACAGCACTCAAGATACCCAGGCTGCTTCTGGTATTATCCCACTCCAAAAACGGGACAAGCTAAGTGGCAATAGCAGTTATGAGAAGGAGGAAAATTGGTCTTCTGCTCCTTCCCACAGTGCAACAAAAATAGCAATTCGGGCTCCCTGTAACTAACTTAAGTTTTACTTTGCTCTGTTATTGAGAAGCCTCGAGATGACAGTAGCAGATGCCAAACTGACCAGACCATTGAGCAAACCTGGCTAAAAAAGGAAATCAAACCCTCTAAGTTGGCTGCTTTGTCTCGGGCTCTAAGTCTGGCAACTCAGCAGCGTACCACTGCCTTTAGTCAAGACTGAGTTGATCAATATAATTTCTAATCTTACAAACAAAGGAGGTCTTTTTGTTACAGAAGACTAACATGTACAACACTACTGAGATGCATACATATTTGTATTTTCAGTAAGATTTTTTATTTAACCAGCAAAAATTTTATTAATAAGTTTTTCTGTAAAAGAATATTTTACACAAAGTTGAAATAATTAAAAAATCACGGTTAAGATTTAAGGTTATTAAATTTAAAGTCCACTTCTGTAAGCTTCCAGACCTAAGCAAACACTGTCTTAAGTATTGTCACCTGCTGTGCAGAGCATTAGCAAACTGCCGGAGGGGAGAGACAATGCGGTAACTCTTTAAAAGCCCTCGAAGCAGGATGAAACACACCCAGGTTAGCTGGCAATGTACACGGCCGGTACCACCCTGCCGCCCGAGTCGATGCGGTGCTGCGGGCAAACCCTTGGGCGGGATCCGTACGTGGCAGGGACACCTCCCTCGGTCAATACCCTCGCTCGGGACAGTGCATCCGGCCGGCGCCTCCCGGAGCCCCGTGCCCGCACAGCCGGGGCTCCTCGCCCGCTCGGCGCTCCCCCGGAGCTGGGCTCGCAGGGCTGGCGTGTCCC